>CM022534.1:2124674-2663917 GCA_012273795.1 Dendrolimus punctatus | reverse complement strand
TACCTCCAACTATGTTTAGTTTTATTATATTATATTTAGTATTTTAATATCAGAAAACTCAGGTGTCAAAAGTATAATTATGTTCTTGTTTTTTTTTATATTTAATTTTTGGACCTCATTTGTCGGTAAAAATAGGTACTATTTAAAGTAGAGGATACCTTTCATTGCAGGAACTGTTGTACTCATTTATCTGTTTTTATTTTGGTTATCGCACTCAGAACGTTAAAAGGAAGACTTAGTCATAGTCGATTCCTATGTCATACCGTCCTTACTATCGGTTAAAATTTGACATAAGCTCCATACAAGTAATTTTACATTACTTGTAAGGAGCTTATTCAACCGAATCTAAGGCATGTGAAGTGTAGTAGAATATAGGAACCGGCCAATAAAGAACAATTATTTATCTATCAATCTATAGGTACTTAATATTTGCTTTTGTGACTGCGTTTGTTCTTTATCACGTTCCACCTAGGGTTGAATAAGTTGTTATGATAAATTTTAAAGTGCATGTATCAATTAATTAGCGGGTTGATAATAGCCCTAATTTTATCCCGAATGGGATAGTTTCAATGGGATTCTAAATGAACGCCTGATATACACTGAAATCTTAGGCTGCGCGCAAACGGCCACCGGCCACACTTTGCGTCGAGTACAAAAGTATGAAAAAGGGTGTTTTTTAAATTTTTAATTTCCAGTATGATTACATTTCATAACATAAAACATACAAGTCTGTATAAATACATTAAGTTGACACATTGTGAACAGTTTGTCGCTGGCAACCGATGGCGGATGAGGCCTGTGTGCGAGGCGGAGTGGGATCGTTTTCTCGATTTCATTAGGCGCAAGACTGAACACCCAGGGGTTTTAGTGGGTATCCTAACTGGGGAGTGGTAATAGCATGGCTCCAGTTTCGACTGGACATGCTAGTGCCACCCCCGATCTGGCGAATGCCAGTTTGCAAGCTGTCTGTGCTGTCCTCAATCGAATTTACCCTGACTAAAAAGATGGCCACCGGTGGCTGTGGTTGGTGAGGTGGCTCGTTTGCGCCCAGCCTTAAAAGTAAGTTTAATTATAATTTAAGCTTAACGACTCTTACTACACTCTGAGTGCGTTAGAAATGACCCCGTTTTACTTAAGCAACAGAATGATAACAGTTTAGTAGTTCCTCCCTCACTTAAAGTTGAAACTTTAGGCTCATTGTAAGGTTGTGATGTAATGAACGTATGTGTTAGTAATTGTTGTTGTTAGATTACTATTATCATACGGGTATCATGGAAGAAATACTAGGGATCACTATTGCCCAGTAAGAAATGTAACTGAAAAAGCTTTACTACTATTGCAGAGGGCGCCACGAGTGTCTTTTTTAACGACCTTTTGTGTGTTGCGCTACCTTTGTGGCAGTATCGTGTTCGCTCGCTAACAGATTTATTATTTTGTCAAAACACTAAATTTTTAATGATTTGCTTTGAAAAAAATATTTTAAATATTAAAATGTTGATTGAAACAGTAGTGTTTTGTTAATATCAGACTCGAGATAAGAAATAGTTGTGGCGCCCTCTGCACTTCCTATACTTATAGGATATGGGAACTTTTTCAACGCACCAACTTTTACTGAGCAATCGATTGTCATTACCAGTATTTTTTCCACAATATCGTATAAATGTATGTAAATTTCGCATCATTTTGGTAACTGAAAACGCAGCAGAGGAATTTTTAAAATGTTTTACTAATAGACCTCGACACCATCCAGCGTAGCGCCGTTCGTATAGTTGACGAACCCATCGAGCATGTCGAATGTCACCATTGAGCGGTTTATGGCCCTCTTGAGCGTGGACAAGGAATAAAAGATAACTACTGGCATCAGCGGCGTAGCTAGTTTAGCGTAGGGGTAGTTTGTGCATTTATGACATTGTAGGGGGTAATTTTTGGATCTACTGTACCGATTTTGAAATTCTTTTTCTTCTGTGTTTCCAGCATTCGCTACAAAATTTAATTCAAAGAAAGGGGAGTCCCCGAATTTGTCACGAAATAAGTAATGAAAAATTCCGTGCTCCTTTCAATCGGTCTGAATTTTTAATTGCGATAAAAATATGAAATGGTTGAAATATTTATATTGTGAAATTGACGTCCTAAGCGTGTTCAATGAGTTTTGTGATGAGCGGTTTGATTTGGTGCCTACGTCGCCGTTTTGCCATCACATCGCTCGCCGGCCATTGGGTGTTCGACACCTGGAAATCCTTAACTGTACGTGGGGGGACAAATACATAATCAAAGGTTATAGATGAATATTATTCTGAAAACAATACAAGAGTTGTATATAGGATAAACAATTGCTTTGTATAATAAAAGCAGTGATAGCATTTAAATGCTAGTCGTAATTGATATTGACCTATTGTAATATCATGTAATACGCATTTAATTAAGAATAGTTTTTAATATTTTGTTTTGATGAGTCGTAGAAGAAAGGTGATTGCAGGTGTCTCGTGACTTTTTTAAAGCTGAATATATTCCTTGTAATTCTCCTCCAATGGCCGATTCATATATCTCACTGATCGTTCATTTGTCTTCTATCGGGTATAAGCTCCATACGAGTAATGTCATAATTCAACCGATAATAAGGCAAGTGAATGAATAGTAAGATACAGTAATACTACCCATAAATCAAGTGGTTGCCGAACTCTATGGGTGATGGTACCCCGCTTACCTTTACAAAACAGAAGTACTTATTGAATTAACTGGATTTGTCGAATTGTGTTGAACGGTTATTTACAACACAGAACCAATATAATTTCGCCTTAAAGTCAACAAGGTGTAGGGTGTAGGGTTTAACAGTATCAGCGGCATATCAAATTGGCGATACTTTTCACAAATTTCAAAACGTCGCAGCCTCATAGATTTTGTGTACTTCTGACGTCACAAGTAGGTATAAGTAACAGCGCGTTCCACTAGTAGCTTACAACGACGACGTTCACGAGCGCGATTGTTTCCCGTTCCACTTGCTCGCGGGCGTTACGATAATAAACTCTAGTGGAACGGTTATTCGATCCACCTCTCGACATGGGTTGTTGGGGGCGTTGTGTGATCAAAAATTATTGCCGACATTAGTGAAGTTTTCGCCACGACCGTAACGACCGCGGTCGCCAGGTGGAACGGCTGACAGAGCATTTTAGGCGTTGTGAGCTACTAAAGGAACGCGCTGTAAATGGGGGGAAAAAATTGCATCAACTATTCTTTGAAATGTAATTGAATGAATTTCTGTTATGATTTAAAAGCTAGATGAGAAGATGTTACTTCACTTCTGTTGTTATAGTAAATACGTTCAAAACTTGCATCCTTAGTTTGTACAAGCCATTGCACATTTAAAGCTCGCGTGGTGATACGTAGAGGGAATGTTGCTTTCGCGCTTTTCATTGTCACTTGTAATAAACGTCAAAATGGACCTGCGCAAAGTTACTCAGCTAACTTCAGTCGAGGCGCATTTTAATTTTGCATATCGCGGGCTTCAAGCCAGAGCGGTGTATAAAAAAATGCGTTGTTTTTTTGTTTCGTCTATCATTTATAGTTTTATCGACACACCACCTCTGCTTTTTTCTTAATAGTACGTTAATAAAAAAAAAGAGCATTTCACGTAATCAAGGAAGTACTTTCATAGACACGTGCAAATTTTCAGTTATAGAGATACATTGAAAAATAAGTTTTAGGTATCTCCTGAAAAGTTGGCTTATACGCCCCTCTGGCTTGAAGCCCGCGATATACTGCACACTACGCTAACTTATGACCGATTCCTGTATCTTATTCATTTGCTTACTATTGGTAAAAATTTGATATGACTTGTATGGATGTTATGTCATATTTTAACCGACCTGTCCTTAAAGGACAGGCCGTTAGCGACTATCTGAAACAAGGTAGTTTAATACCAACGTGAGAAACGAAGTCTGGCTAGACTACGTACTGTACCGGGTCCCTGAATCAGTGTATCAGGGCTTAAGTTGAGAGCACGAGCAGCTGGTCATCTTTGTACTGTGACCGCTGAATATTGGCACTCCTGTGTATGAACTTGCCATGCAATTAATCGAGTAAACATTAAGTATGAACAATGCTTAAGTTGTAATAAATATATAAGAAATTGAATGGTTCTTTCAATCGTTTATTAGTTACCTTTTGCAATTACTTTATAGTTTTACGAAACATCTAGCAGATGTTAAGTTACTTCAAAATACAAACGTCAATTTAGTATTGAATACAATTCTCTGTATGAGATTTACAGACTTATAAACTTCTGTTCATGTATATAGTTTCTTAATGAAACATATCGATCCGCACCCAGCTTCGTTAATATTAATCTGAAATTAGAAATTTAGTAAAATTATAAAAATGGACATAGATACTTTTATCTCGACAGATGGGATAGTTTGCGATACAAAATGAAGTGAAACTTCCTTACATATATTTTTTTTTTATGTAACGTATATTAATGCTTGCTTTTTTATCAAGAGGCCAGAATTTCAACCTTGGGGAAAATTCTAGTTTTTGATAAAAACAACGTGACTGGGCTGGCCTGTGTGATTAGTTCCATTTTTTGCCATGAGATTTTTCATGAGACGCACTCGATTTGTCAATATAGTTTAACTTTTTGAAGTGAAACTTCTTTAGAATCGTTGTGATATGAAACTCGATGAAACGAAAAAGCGACACTAAAAAGAGAAACACAAATATATAGGACTAAGCCTGCGAAAGAGATACCGAGTTTAACATTGTGCAGTACAGATTAGAGTCAATTAGATCGATGGTTAAACATAGGTCCAATTTGGACCGAAATAAAAGTGATAATAGATTAAACAGTGAACAATTGAAAGTGATACTTAAGTTTATTTTGAATTATAATATGCTTTAGGATGTAGGTTAAAGGAATTATATCAATAAAAGTTAAAGAAGAATTATCTGCGAGTATACTCTCTGAAGTTTCACTTGTAATGCGTGAAAACTGCACAATTTTATGTCAAATTTTGTGATATAGTCAAGGTGGCAAATTCCGACAGTGGAGGAACTCCATACACCTCTTATTATTGCCGCTTTTGAATAGTTACGACAACAACAATTCAGTGAAGCTAAGACACTATTGAATTCTGTCTTCGAATTGTAGTTGGAATGCCGTTTAATAAGGTTAAAAAACGAGCGGTGTATGAACATGTCAAATGTGAAGTGAGCCATCTGCTCTCACAAGGCTAACTGTTTCACGCCTATATTATTTGAGAGCGTGGTATAATGATTCCAGCATGGATCTATATACCATGTTAAACCACATGTTCCTTTTTTTGAGTAACAACCAAAATCATACTGCTTTTAAAAACTTTGCCTGTTTGTCTGTATGTTATCTTTATTATATAAAAGCAGATCCTTGAGAAAAGACGTCGCTAGCGGTTATGTCCGTATTGCGAATGTTCAAGACCGACATAGATAGGTAAACTTCGCAAATTTAAGCATCTTCATCTTTTTGCAGGTTTTAAAGCACTGAATCTTCAATCCAGAGCCTAGCCAAGTGTAGATCTTTGTCTGACACGAAATGAGAGAGTTCTTTACGCAGCTTTAAGAGCATGACTATTTCGCTAAAAAATTTATATTTTTTTGCTTCAAGCAGGCAAACGCGCTGATGGCTCATTGGTGGAAAATAGCCAGTGTCACCTGGGGTGCCTACGCATTTTTAAACAATCGCAAACAATATTCTTCGTCAGAAACACTTAATATCCTAATTTTTTCATTTTTAGTTTCTTAGCTATTTTGGCAAAAAGTAAAACCTTATAAAATCGTCATATTAGCCATCGTCTACCTTTGAATGTCATTTTTCTCTATATTGGGTCTATGTGCAAGACATTTTATAGCAACATTCAACTTGGAGGTTCATAAAATTATTATTAATTATTTTTTACAATAATAAGACGGATAGTGGTCATATTTAGTACTTAATATAGTATAAATGGCACATGTTTAATCTATATTTCTTTACTGAAATACTATACGTAACACACGTTCAAAGTGGCAAATATTACTTTGTATCCTATACTAGATAGATAGAAAATTCTTTATAGTTATATGTACTATGTATGTATATACTACATTATATATGAATATAAAAAAAAAAAAATTTACTTTAGCTACAAGCAGGTGGTAAGGCATTTGCCACACTAGATGGCTACTACCCCTGGTATAAAATATACCACAATAACTTTGGAGTTGTGTTTGGCATTAGTGGCCAGGTTCCATTTCTCCTTCAAGGCCAGCTGCACATTGGCTATGGTAACTACTTTCCATCAGTTGGGCCGTCATCCTGTCTGCTGTGCTTCAGCAATAAAAACAAATAACTATTAAAATTATCTACGGTACGGTATAGATATTCGGTAGGTGAACTTAAGTGATAAGTGGAGTAGGGACGGGGTAGGAATACTTACCCCTTCTGCAACCCCTATGTTTAGAAAATGTATCATGACTAATTATTTTTTATAACAATAAATGTTTTTCACTTATATTACCCTTTTATATTATCGATCCAAAATTGAGAAATCCATAACTATAATAGGAACAGAATAGAATAATAAAGATGGAAATTATACATCGATATTTTTTGATCAGTCACATTTATTTTTAACATGTATAAAAACTCAAATATATTCTAATATAACTTTTAAGACATATAACAAATTTTGGGTGGTTTTAAAAAAAAGTTCACAAAGGTTAATATATTCTACATACATTTATAGTATTTCAGACAATATTTACATTAAACACCCATAAAAACATAGATACTTTAAACATACATGCAAAAGATATATTAATATTTGTTATAAATGTATGTAAAAATGTATTATATTGATGATTTGTTGCCGTTTATCATATGTATGTCGGAGTAGAGGAGTGTGGAAGGAAAAGACATATTGTTCCGACCCCAAGTAATTGGCATTTGGTGAAAGAAAAGAGAGAGATAGATCATAATGTCATGTCTGTACTCTGTTTGCCAAGCACAAAAAGTAACAGAACTGTATTTCATTATCATGAATATTAATTATTATTTTTTTGTAAAATCTTTCCTTAACTTTAAAACAGTTTTAGCTGTTATAAATTAGTCGTAAGTATATACATTTACCATAAAATTCACCTCCCAGATATCTATACCCAATTAATTATCTAATTCTAAACCCTATATTAGTTTACCAATTAAAATCAATATGTTCAATACTTAATTACACAAAGATAAAAATTGGTCTGTACTTTTGACCAGACTGAATTGACATTGACAAAGTTGAATCTGGGGTCAATTTATTCCATACCCTCACAGAATTTTGAGGGTGTATGGAACAAACTAACCCCAGATTCAGTCTGTTGGTCCATAAAATCTCAATATTGAGTGTATGGACTAAACTGACCCCAAAATAATAATAATATATAATAGACCAGGCAGTGGATGGAGTTGAGTGGTCCTCACCCACATTTGATGCATATGTTTTGTAAACAGAAAAGCTTGGAGATTATGATTCTGGATTGTGCCAAGAGGTTTATTGGTCCATTTATATTTTACATTACCATCCCTTTAGATATTATTATTAAGTTAATAGACTGAATAAATGTCTGGAAAGAACAGACGTAAAATATTTCTAAGCATGTTTAAAGAGTATTAATCTTTTATTCTCGGGATGAAATACTATAAAATCTGAGGATACCAGTAGTATTAGATAGCCTTTAAAATGATATAAGCTGTTGTTTTATTACTAATTGTGTCAGATAAGCCAATTTATCACCTTTTTAAATCTCTACCGGGAAAATCCTACTGTATTTCTGGAGTATACAGTGCCACAGATTTTAATCCTATGCCACTATTTTTTTAAGCACAAGTTTAGCAGACAGGCAGACACCCCACTTGATGGATGATTATGAACATTTGTAACACCATACTAATATACTGCCACTTTCTAAAACTGAACTGGAAACTGGCCACTAATACCACAACTCAAGGTTATTATGGTGACATATTCTAGACCAGGTGTGGTAGCCATCCAGTCGAGCAAATGTCGTACAACTTGGCTGTTTTGTCACAAAATTGTATTTACCCTCCGTTCCTGCATGAAATGACTAATCAATGATAACCTTCATGAAATTGGGCCAGTAATTTGTATATGTAAATCAATCAAACAAACAAAAATCTAAAAAAACACCACTACACTTTTACAATTTTATAATATTACGGATATCAGAAATTAATGCATCAACACAATCACCTTCAGACAGTGTTCGCTGCGATAGCTTTTCACTAGTTCTATATATTATACAATCTTGGGCTAGCCTTTCAATGTCATCCCAGGACATCTTGTTGAATTTTTCTTGTACTACTACCAATAGCCGTTTTGCTGCAGTCTGTGCCTCTGATTCTGTCATTCCACACATTTTAAAGTGCTTAATAGATGCTTCATAGAGCCCGTCACGTTTTTTTACCACTAAATTCAATTTGGATCCATTCTTTATGTTAGGGTAGTTTTGAATTATCTGATCATCTAATAATGTGCGACCGAGGAACAGTAACTTTTGTTCTTCGGGGGAAACCTTAAATACTTTTGCGATATGCTGTTTGATTTCTAGAATACAAGAGGTTGGGAGCACCTGAAACAGTGAATATGCTGTAGATTTAAAACCTTCCACGAGTTTCAATACAATTATTATTGTTTAAAAATCTTATTCAACATACCTCTAAAGCACATTCTTCTCCTTGTAACTTCTTAACGATTATTTTCATTGTAATTATGTATTTATTTTAACGTTTTAGTGTCATAGAATAAAAAGGACTGAAGGTATTACGAATTTACGATTTTCACACAAACACAATAGCAGAAATTTTAAAACCAAATTCAAACCAGTGTTTCCACTTTAGATTTTGGTTTACCGCATTTCTTAAAAATTAGCCTAAAACCGTATTTTTTAAAATAATTCTAAATAAGGGCGCATGATTGAAAATAAAAAATAATCAACTTTTTTAACTTTAATTTAATGAAATTTTAACAAATTTGAAGAATCAGAAGCCGAAGCATTACTTTTATATGTTTTTGCGGCACAGTATGGAACTAGGATTCTCTAAAATTGAGCAGTTGTTAGCTAACATTCCTAACATAAATGTACAGTAATCCGTTTAGGGTTATTAGTCAGTCTGTTTCTCTTGTTAGTTTTTTACATTTTTCAGAACAGTGAACAATCTTTCTATTTCTGTTTTATTTATTTGACTTGACTTTATGTTGTTGGTCCGAAGACCTCACAACTATACCGGGGATTACGGGGCGAGCGCCGGGAGGCGCTCGAACCCGAGAAGCAACTTGCTTTAGGGAGCTCCCTAGGGAATTTACCTCGGCTGGACTGTTGCCATGAGAGTGGGATGAATCTAATGATGCCCACCATAGGGCGGCACAATTAACTAATTCGAGTAATATTAGTAATATTATAATAAAGTTCGAGGGGAAGGATTCCGGCGGACCGGGATCGGCGGTTCGCGGTGGCATACGTTTACTTACTGCAGTTTGGCAACCTGTCATGGCTGGGAGAGAAGAAATGGCGAAAGAAACTTCCCAGCGACACGCCTAGTCTTTCCTGTGGGGGGGGGGGGGGCTATGTCTCCTGGTGTTCCTCATTAGGACGTGGGGATCACTAGATCGTGATTGGCAGCGTCTGAGACGCCGCCGTGTGTTTGTCTGTCGGTGCCTACCAGCTTGACGTCCTAATCGTGGGTGGGCTGATCCGGGCCAGCCGTTTTGTAATAAAGTTGACCTTGTCCGTGAGGACGTTACGCGGTCGTCGCACGAGAGCCTTTCGCCGAGGCTTGTAATCGGACGCGGACACGACGCTGTATTTGATGATAGAACTCCATCTCTATTGGATCAGTATTGCCCCTAAAAGTGGAAACACTGGTCAAATAGAGATCTATAGAACGAAATATCGATATTTTTATGAGCGGATCCCTAAGCTTAAAATCTGTGTCATGTCATCAAAGGTCATCATTGGATTTGATGTTGACAAAGTAAAAAACTAATATGAGACAAAATCATTTTATTATCTAAGGAGCCCATTACATTACTCATGAAGTTCGATGAAGTTCACGTCGAAGTAACTAAAATGCTGACTACAAAACCTAACCTTAAAATAATGTACTTTGCGTAGACAGGGAATGAGTTTCTCTGTCTACGGTACTTTGTCACTTAACTTCAGCCGTGTAACTGTGCGAGATATTCAGTTGTGGCCTTGAGTTTTGTAGGAATTGAAATAGTGCCTCACTAACATGAAAAAATTACTATTCCGTGTTCTCTGCATTCTCGTCCTCGCACAATTTCGAATATATTAGTGTAGAGGGGGGAGGAAGGAAATAATTTAATAAATATTTATTACGGTTGAGTATAGATTCATTGTATTACCCTCATTTGAAACTTTTACACTGCTAAACCATCATCTTATAAAGCATATTATATTATGTATGATTTGCGCTATAACTCTTCATAACTGCGCATCTGCAAAATGCTTTATATTTGACCTTTGTTTAAAGCATGGTTTAAAGTTTTAAAGTAACCGATTTGGTTGTAGGCTGACTAAGAATGATCATAACTCATAAGATTTGGCGAAGACTAAATCCTTAGTTTTAAACGCTGAATATAAGTAAGCTCAAGTGGCTGCCAATCTGTTTTCGCCGGAATACTCATATTCTATCATTGCTTTACAGTATTTTATTTACCCCTACTACTCCACAGTACCTTAAAGAATGCTTCGAATTTATTTCTTGCTCTCACAATTTACGCCCTTCCAGTCAACAAAGACTTATTACTCCTCTTCATAATACAACGTTCTACAATAATTCTTTCACGGTTAATGCTGTCCAACTTTGTAATTCATTGCTTATTGCTGTCAGACAAGCAAAATCCCTAATAATATTTAAAAACTTAGTCAGAAAATTCTATCTGCAATATAATGATATGTAATTTTATGTAATCAGTATATATTATATTGCATATAGCTATATGTTTATTATGTTTAAATAGTTGCATATTATCGCCATATATTATATATGTATATAACTTATGTGTTTATTTGTATGTATAGTATAGTTATATATTTATTAATAAAATTGAAGTAATCGTACAATAATTACGTATACATCAACTACAACCATCGCCAATTCTAATCGGATTATTCTTGCCACGGGTTGTCTGGAAGAGATCGCTTTTTAGCAACAAGACCGCCCTTTGTACCCTACTATAATAATACTAGTTCGTAAGTTTTTCTGTAATGGTATACAATAAAGTGTTATCTATCTATCTATAACGTTAATTTTCTAAGCTTGGTTGCTGGTTGCATAACTAGATTTAGGTGCTATAATATAAGTTACAGACACAAACTACTATGGATAACACGTATGTTACAGAGCTAATATTAATACTCTTGTGAACGAGGATAGGAAACATAAAGGTACGGGCCTTTGATTTTTCTAATTAATGCCACGAAAGCATGGCATCAATTAATTGATTTCGGGTCGCTGTTATAAAAAATCAGTTGTATATTGTAATATAAATATACAATTTGCCACTCAGTCATCTGTCATTACCCTTATGCTTTTAATTGTTTTGAATTCTAGTTTTATAGTATCTTAGTGATAGATAATTATTTACTATGTACTATGTGTACTTTTATGCTATGAATGTTAAAGAAGCAAGTGAGGTGTGTAAGAATGGGCCTGTGTGGCGCTCTGTTGTTCGTGCCTACCCTGCAAGGGACCTGGCGTGAAGTATGTATGTATGTATTTGTACTTTTATTAATATTTATTAGTCCGTTTTGTTGCGAAACCTGTATATTATACATTTACATTATTGTATTAAAAATTAAAATTAAACCATCAAGTAAAAACTTTTTAATTTTTTTGACAAGCCATCTAGATGGAAAAAATGTTATCAGGTTGTCATTCAACTATTTTTTCTTGAGTGTAATTTTCCTGTAAAGTTGTAAATAATTTAATTACCTAGGTGATTTGAATTTCTTAATTAACAAGCAAAATGTTTCCCACCTTTAAAGATATAAACTTTAAAAGTATTATTTTTGAATACAAAGATGTAAAATCAGAAAAATATGAAAATAAAAACTCGAACGGTTCTATCCAATTTCTAGATATAGACTGTCATGAAGGTATGTTATAGTACGAAGTGGTTACCTAGTTTTTATAAAATATCCTGAAAGACCAGTGCTTCTATTTTAAAACAAAATATTTTTAAATTTGTTTTACCTAGTGTTGACAAAAAATAATGGATTTGATTTCTATGTCTATATTATAATTGCATTCTCTGGTAACATTTTGTAAATATGTATTGCTAAAGAAATTTATATTTTATTGCATTACATTATATTCAATAAAACGATTGTTAATTATCAAATAATACTTAAAAGGAAAACGCATGTCTATTAAAACTATGTTTCTAATCGACTATAATATAATCGCAGTTAAAATTGTGTAACTGCAATGTGTATTTCACTTCACTAGTTCTATTTGGCCGGGTCGAGCTGTCTGCTGTCTTTCCGTAGCCTAGGAAACGGGTGTAGCTACAAGACAACAACACTGATAAGCATTTTCTTATCTTGTTATGTAAAAATCATAGTAAAAATTAGCTTTTAGTAACACGTAATCTAAGCTCATATTGGTGGTAACTCTTTAACTCCTAAACAATTGTTTAAATTGTACAAAATTGTGTGGAATAATGAGGTATTTGACAGGTCTTATTGCGACGTACAGGTAAGTTTTGTGCTAATTTCACATTTCTTTTACACAAATGAACTAATCAAGCCCTAAGCGCTTTTTTGTACAATATTATTAAGTAAAGAACGTGCGTATCGTGTGACGGGAACCTTCCCAAATGAATTCCCTATGACGACGTATTTATAATTTTATCAAAGTGAATGACAGAGGGGATATAGGGGAGACCGTGTCAGGTACGGCACGCGTTCGAATACCTATTGAATTACGCATTCGGGACTCTTATATACTCCAGACTTGCTCAGTATATAACGTGGCATGTATTGAGGTGTCTATATTAAACCATGATGCCAGCGGGTCCTTAAATAGATGGATCAAACCTGAAAAATAGGCAATAACTATATTTATAAATCTAGGCTTATTAATTCACTATACCATTGTTTAGGAATATGAAATAACACAAATGCATAACTAAAATTCACAAATATATTCATAAGTGTATATTAATCCTAAATTACTTTGATTAAAATTAGATATTATGGATTTGAATGTTACATAGCAAAATTTTAATCAAATAAAATAATAATTCGCTTCTTGATGTATTATGTTGATTTGGCTTTAATTTTTTTTTTTACAAGTGACATGAACAAAACAAAGAAATAATATTACATATAAATATAAATTTGAATTGTGAAAAATAATACATTCTAAAAAGTTCCAACAAAAAAAAATATTGTAATTGGAATTTTGTTAAAAAGATGAAACTGTTTTTTTAGAAGCTAAATTTTGTTTTATTATTTGTACATAAATATAAAACAAATAACACTAATAACCATAACAAATATAAACCATAACATATTACATACTCACAGTTATATAAAGAAACAATATTGTTCAGCCATGCGTCACAGCGCAGGTGGTGGCAGTGGACCATAACAGCACCTGCCCACCCCACCAATAACTGTCACACCACAAGTACTCCAAGCCTAAAAACTGGAATCAACATGTCTGACATAGATACAAGTTGTTAGATCAATAATTGATCAAGTTTAAATCACTAAGATTATCAGGCAGCACAATAATGTAACTGTGATACACAAGTGGTGTTGTGTGAAATTCTTTGAGTGTTATTAAATGAAAAATGTCTGAATTGGGCTTTGAGCATGTATTCTATTTGGAGAGTGAGTGTTTTTACTTGTGTATTGTTAGCGAAGGAGCGGAGGGATGAGGTGTTGCCAGGTTACGCTCCTCGGATACTCTCCACCCCGTGCTCCCGGCAGATCAATAACATCTCTATCACCTGGGATAGTATTATGCAATGAATTATGTGTTAATTCATTTAATAAACATTAGTTTGTTTTGCATTTATTATTTTGTTTTAAATTCTAGAATTTTCTGGTACTATGTTGTAACCAGTTTATTTTTAATATATTGTTTAAAAATGAATGTAGATAGTGTGTAATTATTTCTTATTTGATTTAAATACATTATGCTTAACATTACATGGAATAATGATTATTTTTAACTGCAATAACTTCTAAGCATGTTAAATGGTACTCAACAATATACAATTAAATACCTTAACACTATTTTTCGCCATAATTTTTTAAACCTTTTCTTTCAAAATACTACCTTTAATTATTTTGTTTGTTTCATTTAAGAAACATTCTACATTATGATAAACAAATATGTGATTAATATATATAATATACAAAATGCATGACCAGAACACTGATGAGAATAAAACAATAACATAACAAATATCAGAAGCATGACTTCTGTAGCTGCCCTTTTTCAATATATTTTTGTTAATGTTTTTCAGACTTTGAGTGTGCCGGCGACGAAGTATTAGTAGAGTCTTCGCCGCCCGCCTCGCCGGACATGGCGGCGCGCCTTGCTGCGCCCGCACAGGTATAATCCATATAAATAGCAAAAAGTTTTTTAAAATTTATTTTTAATGAAGAAATATCACATCCTACATTAAACAATATGGGCAAATAAATAGAACTAGCTAGATTTCACAGTTTCACCTGGTTTCAATAGCTGCGGCGCCGCAACTGTTGTTTCGCTTTTATAATATACCAGGATATGCCCGCGACTTCCTCCGTACTGGCCTTGAAATTCCCGCGGGATTCTCGGGACAAAAATACCACAGCATTTAAAATAGAATGTAAGCTGGTGCTTTAGTGACAACCGTGCCGGAATATGCTAATTTTTATGCACCCGAATATCTATAAACCGCTCTCGGGAAAACGAGATAAAAATATCACAAATTTTATTACACAAATTTTGCTATCGAGCAGTGAAGAAATCAAATTGGAATTCGATTTTTTTTCAATCTGGCCATTTTAAATAATTTCCAGAAAAATTCCCGCGAGATTCCCAGGATATAAAGTAGCGCAGATTTTATGTTTAAGAATTTGTTGTCGATCAGCGAAAATCGTGTCGGTAGTCTTTACGTGAATCCTGAACAAACAGAAAAGAAATCTAAAAAATACTTGCATCGTGTTCTCCGTCCGTCGTTCATATAGTCTTTTCCAGTTATTTTTTTTAATATGTTCAATGTACAAACACGGGTGTTTAGAATTTTATAATATTAAAGTATAGATGACAGATCTGCTCTTTTAGTTTGCGTTTTGAAATATTTTGGACTTATGATGAACATTGCAAGACTAAAGCAATAACCAACGGTAGCAAATCCAAATTAGTTTTAGGAGATCAAGAATTGAATATGTCAATGAATATATTTATTTAGGACATCTGATATCAAAAGCCATAACAACTAATGTCAAAAGAATTACACGGAAAAGTGAGCAATAGCTGGTAGCTGGCTAGATACTGGTTACTAAAAAAAATAATGAAAAGCAGGTCTTCCTGTACATGACAAGAAAGTTATTCAACACATGCGTCCTACCTGTACTTGCGTATGGCGGTCAAATATGGTCATTTACTAAAAAAAAACA
This sequence comes from Dendrolimus punctatus, assembly GCA_012273795.1. NCBI lineage: Eukaryota > Metazoa > Arthropoda > Insecta > Lepidoptera > Lasiocampidae > Dendrolimus > Dendrolimus punctatus. Next base: position 2,648,197 of record CM022534.1, on the reverse strand, counting down.
TTCAAAAACGAAAAGTATACTAGCAGGCTATGGAGAGGAGCATATAATCTACAGAGGGAATAAGAAAATCACTAATACCCAAGAAGAAAAGCTTAAAGTTATAAAAAATGCTTATGCCCCTGGAATGACAATAGAATACGCCGGTGGAGATCGAACCAATATAAAATCCGGAGTTATAGCTCTTATTATAACTGCAAAATAGAAAATAAGGCCGATATTTTAGCTCATTAATTGATACTTAATTATCATCGGTGCTTAGTTCTTGCAGTATCTTTGAATAAATATTGATTAAAATTGTTGTTTTAGCATCACTATTTTATTAAAACCATGTTTTAACCGTTTCAAGCGTGGCATTTTATTTGATTTTTATTTCGATGTTTCCGTCACTTGTCAGTAGCAGCGATCACGGTAGACAAAAATGTCAAGTCAATGAGTAATGTTAAAGTTATTAATTATTAGTTAGCCTGTCTTCAACTTGTTAATGTAAATTATTTAATTTTTTATGGTTATTATTTTCTCTAAGGAGCCTAATTTAATTTAACACCGCTTTGCAACAGGTTGTGTCTTGAAGAGAAGTTGCCCAAGAAACTCTTCAACAACATGCCTAGCTCTAATAATTATGTATCAATATTTAAATTCGATATGCTGTGAATGTCCTAGTCAACTGTGTATTGAGTGAGTATGTTGATCTTTAGGGGGGCGGCGGAGCTGGTGGAACATCGCCTACTGCGGTTCGTGAGCTCATCGTTATACCAGAGCTACCGAACTCAATACACCTTCAGCATGCTATGCAACAAGTGAGTGGTTCATTAAAACAGTCAATCTATTTGTTACAAATGAATTATCTGTTACCATAGCAACATCACAATATGATCCTTGAGTGTTATTAACTACAGTAGTCTCGGAGATTGTAACCTGGCCTACCAAATTTTATCGCCAGAAGCAGGTAAATAGTTAGAATTTATAGGGATCTGAATACATTAATATGAAGTTTTTAATATGCTCTAAATTGAAACACGATATCTTAAGTAACCAGTGAAACGATAGATTTGCTTTGTGACATAGAATATTTCAGTCGATGAATTGAAAATGAAGGGTGTAGACAAATGAGCAAAATGTCGCAAATTGAGTGGAGAAGGTAGAGCTTAACAAGAGCTGGGATTAATAAGTTCCAGCCAAACAGAAAAAAGCCAACTAGTGTAAAATAAAGTGATAATTTTTATTGAATATCATAATATTGTTTGTTTTTGAAAAGGCAGTCGCTTTGAAACTGCTTTTGCAAAATAGTACGAGTATATACATACTTATTTGCCGTTTCAAATTTTGTTTAATAATCATATTATTTGTGGGTAGAATGACTAATAATTAAATACGCAATTTCCTTTAACGTTTAAAAATTCGCTATTAGACCCGACCACGTTCATATTTTTTTAAATAATAGACGAAGAAATCGATATGTTATCAATTTTAGGATTATTTTTAGACCTAAAGAATTGAATTGAACTAGAAAGTTTGACCTAGTTATCAGTCGGTTGTGGTATTGTCGATGAGTCTACTTTCATGCTTGATTTTCATTATGTTTGGGGATATTTCATTTTTATTAACGCCACCAAGTGGTTCTGTATCAAACGTAGATCCTTCTTTATGTTTATAATATTATAAGGCGAGTAGAATTCTTCAACTATGATTTTTTTATTGCCTGAAGCAGGTAAACGGACGGCCCACCTGACGAAAAATAGTTTTCATCATTTGTGGACATTTATGACACTAGGGCTACAACAGTATTTCATTTTGGATTTGTATAAAGGGTTTATATGATAGAGGAGATAGGATAGGGCGAGCGGAAAGTGGGAGCGTGAGCGGACATCCTTGCTCCACTCCCGTCAAATGACGACGCGTCGGTGGGCTACCTGGGAACTTCGGCCACCGTGAACTCCCTGAGGAAAATGTTCTCCACCATAGTATGCCGTCGAGATGAGAGTGCGACGTATTCCGCGCGCGTTCACCTCTCCCCCCGTGAGCGCCACGCAATGAGAGCATTATGTCGCCGGGGGACAAAAGTAGTTCCCTGGCAGTGGATGAGGCCGATGGGCCACCGCCTGCCAGGGCCAGCAGAGAGGCTAGGCCATTTACCCGTGGCCCTGGCATTAAAGGAAGGATGGAACATCGAGAGGTTTTAGTGGGTATCCCTACCCGCAGTGTCGCAATAGCAGCCTTATTAATTGTGGTTAGAGGTGCTAGTACCACGCCGACCTGGGGAATCCTACAAAGCAGTCACGGTTTCCCTAGGGGGTTCTGTCCCCTTGAGCGCGGTTGATGGCTCTCAATCGGGTTTCCCCTCGTAAAAAGGGGGGAAGAAAGTGGGCTAATGCACTCTCACTCACCCATATGGAACATGATTATTCTGTCAGAGCGTGGTCTAACACTGATCGAGCCGGCTCAGCAACCTCTAATCAAAATAATGATTCCATTGCATCCACATGGTATGACACTATTAATATACAATAAACATAATACAAATTGATTGAATACCTAATCGGTCAATGAGAAGAAATATATGCTGCGGTCATTAATATATAAGGATTTTTTATATATCAATGGCTGCGGTGAATGTGTGGAGTTACGACAGGATCGCATCAGGGATTTCCGAGTCCATAGGAACTTTCATGTCCGTGATATAGCAGACAAACTGCCTACGCAGGTTTTGCTGGAAACTAATGTCTAGCTATGCCATCTTCGCCAAGTCCCGGTAAAATACATACTCAGTAAAGGCTTGACATCGTGAAAGATGACGTCTTGACAATGATTTACATGACGTTATACTGAAGACTGTACGAAGTGGGAAAGATAGTAGGTTAGCGGATTCTGGGCTCCAAAGCGGTTGCTCTAGACGAGACTGGGATTTTACGCTCGCTAGCATGGTGATGTTCAAACAACTTATCAGAGAGGAATGTTTTGTTATTCGCAGGTGTCAAGTGCAGTGGTCGAAGTGAACGGCGACAGTTCTGGGCATTCGAGTCCAACGGCTGATGCCCAGCATACCTACATTACTGTTTCCAGTGAGTGTCTAATTAATACTTAATGTTATGATGCGCTTTAAGCAAATCTTTTTTGCAGTTTCATGTTGTTGAAATAGTAGGAATTAGTTTAATTAGTTATTGTTTTATGTTTTGTATTTTTGATGGTTTAGTTTAGAATACTCTTAAATTTTTGACATGCAGTTTTTTAATTTGACATCTTTATTTTTGGCTGAAGCTGGAAACAAACAATGGATACACCTGATGTTAAGTGGTTATCATTGCCTATGGATATTGGCATCACCAAGAGGCGTTGCCGACGCGTCGGCTTGAAAGAAATTATGACGAAGACAGTTCCTTGAATATGTTTATTTCTGAAAATTTAATGACAAATATAAGTATTTAATTTAGTTTCACATTTGGCCAATGGGCTATTTGTCAATTACTTAATTTGAAAATAAAGTACTCTGGGTTAATTTTATAGATGGATATCCAGATTGTTTGATTGATCATGTTAAGCTTTCTTTATATTAACTTCGGCCTTTTGGTTAACTATTGGATAATTTTTGTCTAATTTTCTAATAGCATCTTCTTTCTTGCCGATATTACACGCCGGGGTATTTATTATATAAATATATTCATGAACAAATAGGAGTGTAAGTTTTTTTGGATGTTTGCTAGTTATTAAACATTAACGGTCTTATACATAAAGAGCTAGTCAGTTTGAACTCTTGTTTATGGTTCTTAAAAAAGCGTTCAAACTTACTCTAACTGTCTATGAATAAGACCGGTATATACAGTAATTATATATTTTAGAAATCGAAAATATATACGGCCTGAAAACTCTAGTAAAGTCGTGTAAGTCACTGATTTTGAAAAAGTTTATATTATATATATTTGAATCTGATATGAATCATTTTAAAGTAAATAAGCTAATAAGAACATTTCGTTGGTAGGTAATCGTTGATTTGTTTTTTGTATCTTCTTAAAATAGTCTGGTATTCTAAATTTATCACCTTATTAGTTCATATTCAACGTATCTTTTGTTATATGTGTTTTATTTGTAGCGCACAGGCATGTTTAAAATATTCTTTTGCACATTTGTATTTTGTTACACCCGCGTTGGTGGCGCTGGCGTCGCAGGAGAATGCGTTTGGGAGGAAGACCTCTCGGTGTTTCAATATAAAAAGGAAGCTGATAGTGATCGCGAAAGCAAGTCTTATGTTTTTTTTAATATAATTTGGCTTCTTCATGCTTAAGGGCGCAGTTTGTCTATGTGCAGTTTCATGACGGTTAACTATCAAGGGTACTATGTGAAACTTTTTATTTTTTTTTATTTTTCTCAACAAAAAAAATACTACATCACATATTTTTTTAAAAATATATTTCTTCTATTTATATTTTAGACCAACAACTGTTTTAGTTTGCCCATATTAACGCATATCGATAAAAAATTATGGGTTTTTCTTTGTAAATTGAGTTACAAGTTCTTGTTAGTTAACCCTTATGTTCTTAAAGGATTGGATGAATAGTTAATAATTAATAGGTATATCTTTTAAATAATGAAATTGTACATGTAAATTAACTCGATAAACTAACACTCCATTTTATTGGGCAGTTGTTTGTAAATTTAATTTGCATGTATTCATTATTAACAACCACCATCTCTACAACCATAGCCATATACAAATCGACATTTGAAAAACTACATTAATATTAATTATTTACGGAAAAAATTATTTTATTTGGGGGGCTAACAGCTGTAGTCTTACAAACTAAAGTTACAGAGATAACTAAAGAAATAAAACATCTATGGAGGTTTATGTATAGCTAATTCAAAAACTCTTTTTTTATAATGAATAGGTTCGCGTTTGACTGACATTGCTCCTGATGTCAGGCTAATGGATAAAATAATGAATAATAAAGGAAATAACAAAATTTTAGACACATTAATTTAATAAACTATACAAATAAATTAAATTAAACAAAAAATATTTTAGAAAAAAAGAAAAATAATATGAAAAATTTGTAACCGGGAAACGAATTATTATTAAATAAGAAAACAAATGAAAACTATCCTATTGTACAATCATGTAGCACGCATGTAGTCGCATCGGATATATGTAATTCTGACAGATTGTTAGTTTGGAATAGGGCTTCAAGTGTGCTATTATAATCAGATTCGTCTCGATTCCTGGCGTCATTGGTTGTTTTAGTATACATAAGTAACCCGTAAGACACCTATGCATGTATGGGTCTATGCATTGTTACGCATCAACGCTTGAACTTTCTTAAGTTTAAGACTGTAGGTATTGTAAGATTGGATTCCATAGATTTTTTTTATTTGTTGTTAACATGTCAGGCGTAGGTTTATGCATGAGCAACGTTTCAGAATATGGGTCTTAAATCTTTAACTGTTTCAACTAATTAAGATACCTGTACTGGCAATATATAAGTATCTAAAACCACTTCCAAAGTTTGAAACTTAAAAACATGACAAGCACAATACCCTCAAGCATACTTATACAGTGTGTCACAAAGGTCTATAATTGAATTTACAATTGTTTGTTTTGCCATAGTTTTAGTACGTACTAAATTACTAAAAGTGGCATGATGAATGAATGAATGAATAACTTTATTGCACTTACATTAAAGTACAATCAATAAGCGGTCTTGTCGCTAAAGGCGATCTCCTCCAGACTACCCTATACGATTATTATCGACACCGATTACATTATTTACTGACTATATATTTATTAAATGGAAGATTTCAGTATTCATTTATTCGCATTCATCATAATTATATTACTAAAGTTATCATTATTACAATAGTCATTTATATTTTATATATTATGTCGTCACGTTATGAATGAATGAATGAAAACTCTTCATTGTTCACCATAACTTAAACCTAGACAATTTAATATGAATACATTTCCATTAGAACAATGGGCGGCCTTATCGCTTATGGCGATCTCTTCCAGGCAACCCGGTGTCCAAGGAGCCATTAAAAGATAAATTAAATAATATTTGGTACATTACTACGTTTAATTTATATGTATCCTAATTGTTATGATAAAAAAATCTGATGAAGTATTATAAATTACAGATCCATCATTTAATACAATGGTAATATCATACTTGGGGCTGATTAATACCTTACTTATTTTTTGCACACATTTCTGCATAAAGTAGTCAATAACAACCCCCAACCATACAAGATAATAAAAACGGTTACCTCAAACATCAAACGTGTCTTCAGTCTTCGAAGTCCCACAGCTGAATAACAAGCACATGTTTTCCAAAGCGTTGTTTGTGTACAAATGAAAGCTATAACATAGGTAATCTTCATTGTAGTGAAGCCTTTGATGGACTGCACGTACAATAGTTTGAAGATGCGTATAACTCGCCCCCTGGTGATTCTCGGTGATTATCTCCCACCTGTCAAACTGATACCGTATTAAATCTCACCCCATTTTTGTAATGAACTAGTTTTGTTGCACCGGTTTGGCTGAAGTAATAATACCTAATAATTTATTTGCCTCAAAAATAAGTAACAATCTTAAATGCAAAATGAAGACACGTTACAATTTGCGGTCTTAGAAACTAAATTATTGTTTGTGCTTCTACTAGCTCCAAAACTAGTATGAATTGTATCGTTGGAGCTACTAGTGTTCTCTGCTGCATTGTCTACAATAACAAAGTTAGTCCTAAAAATGTGTGAGTGTGTATGTTTGTTCGTGTATGGGTGGGTGTGCATGTATTTGGTGTAGCTAACCTATAAATTATCCTGTTTTGGGCATAGTCTATCTAGATTTTATATAGGTGCTTTTGGAAAGTACTTTCTTACCTCTTTTTGAGGGTTGCTAATGCTATATCGCGGTACTCATAAACAATAGCATCTTATAAGCGTCCCATTTCTGCGTAAGGGCTGGCAACACATCGGTAATGTAGATGTGCAGGTTATCTGGAATTAATTTTCTTCGAAACCAGCATGTGGTAATTGTAATAATATGCACGTTATGCTAGAAGTTGTCCCACATTCAAAATTCGATTACAATGAGACGCAAGTACCTTAGCCAATGAGCAATCACGTTTTACCGAACACCTATCAAGATTAACTTATGAATGTTCTGAAGAGAAGCCCTCGTCAAGTTGAGACCGACGTCCATGGATGAAGAGCTTCATAATAGTAGATGAAATGAAAATCGTATCAAAATTGAGTTCTGTATTACAAGATGGTAATGCTTTTAACTAGTCGCAAGAAAGCCGAATCAAACTCTAAAAGAAATCTAATTGACTGATTGCATATTATTGATGTTCCTATCCGTGCAGGAACGGAGAAAGTTTACAATTTCTTGCGGCCGGAGGGCCTGTCGTAAGAAGCGAAAAAACAACCCATATCTAGGTGGTAGGGTATTTGCTCAACTGGATGGCTACCAACCCTGGTCTAGAGTACGCCGCCATAACATCCTTGAGTTGTGTTCCGGCATTAGTGATCAGGTTTCAGTCTCCCTTAAGAGAGCGGCAGCACATTTGTAGCACCTTTGGTGTTGCAAATGTTCATGGGTAATGGTAACCGCTTTCCATCAAGTGGGCCGTCTGCCTTTCTGTTGAACCTGTAAAAAATGATTAGCGCGAATTTAGTAGTCGTAAGCTTCTCAAAAATTTAAAGAAGTAAATAGATGTGTGAAATATTATAATTGATAATAAACTAACGGACAAGTGACATGGTATTATTTAATCGTGTATATTATAAAGAGAATTTTCTCCCTGTGCAATAAACTCTTCAAATATCAGCAACAAAAAGTAATAGTACAACATAATTGCTTGACATCGCATAGGATTATCTACCTGAGCGATCACTCTAAATGTACTTCAGAGGGGTGACCAATTTGATGTTGCCCATTGTCATATGGTGCTACATTCAAAATGGACGTAAGTGTCATGTAAATAGTATTTGCCTCAATGATATATTTATGTTCGATGAAATTATTTATTTTCATTCATTCTTCGTGATAGCTATAGATAAGTAATTGTTTATTAATAATTCAAAAATATATACTTCATAAATGATATAAGATAAATAAATATAATAAAGGAAATATAAAATAATATGAATGCAGAGATCGTTACATGTTGAGTGTGAATTTCATTGTATGAGAGCACTAGGAAATTATTATTAGACCTGATTTTGCAAATACTAATTGTATGTACCGACTTGATAACAACAGAAAATACAAGGATAGTTGTTAAAAAAAGACATGGATGGAAATTTGAAAGATTTATGCTATTTTGAGGTCGGACAGTATTAAAGTAATAGTAGTAGTCTTGGTATAGGTAACTACAAACAAAGATAATGATACTAGAATAATTTAATTTTCATACCGAAAAATATGTAGTTTTCGTGAAAAATGACTTTAAAATATAAACGATCAAAGCTCGGCTAATTATTATTACTAGTAGTCCCTCGTGGTCGAAATACGACCATAATAATTAATTTAAATTATAAGTTGGAACATTATTAAGGTTCTGTTGTCAAAGACTTATTTATACTTCCATAATCACAGATTTCACAAAGTCACTGTTAATTTGGACTTTAACAATAAACAAAAGACTATATTTGCGTGTGTATCTCAAATACATGCTTGCGTGTAATGTGTTCTCATTGATTTCATGCATTTTTTTTTTAAATTAGCATTTTGCATTCCTTCTCTATATAAACTATAAGTGTGCGAAATTTCATACTCCTCCGTCCGCGCCCATTTTCTTTTTTTTGCTGTGTTTTTACTTCACGTATTAATATATAGATAATCTATTAACATAATAAGTTGGTTGTGAACTAATTCTCTTAGTTCACAACCAACTATATACCTTCCTGGGCTTGTAGCTACTTAGCTAATGGACAAAACCTACCAACGTTTGTGTGAATTAAGGACACCAGATCGTTGTCTAAGTGTCACCATGAAATCAGCATCGACATTTATATTAGAATAGTAATTTCTGATATTAGAATATTAAAAAAAAATGCAAAAAACCTTTATGTTTAACAAGGCACTTGTGCCCTTTTCACGAATAGTTGTTACACGCTGCACTGGGCGATTGCACCTGCGCCCTCCTATTCAATAAGACTACCTTTGATTTGACGCGTGCCTTGCGCCGGATCATCTTACATTAATACCCTTATTATATTCTTAATTTTTACGCTATTCAGTTACAAAGGGTTCGCTTGTTAGCAGGGGCTGGTATTTAATACTTAATTGCATTTTTTGCTACCGAAACTAAAAGAACACAATTATTAATAACAAAAAGTGTAATATTTGCTTTAGTAAGTTAAACTTTGAAATAATTGGGACTGCAAAATGTAATGTAAACGTTGAACGGAAGTTTAGGAGATATTTATAGGGCACTGTGATTGTTTTACATCGGCTTGTCTTAGATTCGACTGTTTCCGTATAAGGTATTTGCTTCGTTCTGTGTGTTACTGGGACCGGCCTCAGTGTTGTCGGTTGTGTTATTACCCATAGCAATGGCTTAGCTTGCATAGACTGGGATTATATATACGTCTTCGTTTTCGTTTGACGATGTGTACTTATTTTGTTATAAATAGACGCTGTTGATTTACATATTATAAAATAAGTGACTCTTCAATGAAGGCATGCCTTTTCCTAAGCAATAACATTTAATCAATATTTCTTAGAGAATCCTTAATACTTGCAGGATTTTGCGGTATTTTATTGACTAGAGTGGCATAAATCCAGATTTTTAAAAATAAATCTGCTAAAGAGTTTGCTATTTTTCTATACGTACTTTGGGTAAACACCCATAGAAGATGGTGACCTTAAGCTCAATAAGAATATTGAGCTTAAGGTCTTAGGTAGAAACCTAGAGTTGCGCGGGACTATACTAGGTAGATTTTGTAACTCATTCCAACGTATTAGGTTTTTCCATAACTGTAGTACATGTTTTTTTTCATGTTTCTAATTTATTTAACCAAACTTCTCACTACATCACAATGTTGTCACATTCTGAGTGAGATATCCCTACACTAGGCAAAGCCTGTATCGCAGGGATCATATTATTTTTTTATATACATAAAAATAAATATTATTCAACCCATAATTTATAATATGGAAGTGTGAGCGCTTGAGTATGTTGCGTCTGTGTGCGTGTGCGTGCATGTATTTGTTGTATATTTAAGAAACAATACGCAGCAATTCTTCTGTTTCAAAGTAAGTAAGAGAATGTAAGAGTTTAAATGTAAACTTTTTTTGCCTGTTTTAATGTTATTCTAATCATCATGATTTTTGTTGTTGTAATTAGTTATTGTAAACAGTCAATATTTGCTGTACAAAATTTATAATTTTGGTGGATGAAAGGATTTTGATAGATTGCCCTAAACACCTTCTACATAAAGCGGTCCACGCGCCGTCGTGTTTTACATTATATAACTCGATTAGGTGCTTCGCTTCTATTTATTATATTTTTCTCCGTCTACATACACGAGTAGGGTGTATTGAACGTGAAAAGAATTTTATGGATGTCTTTATATACTTATATCGTTTCGTACATCTCTTTGACATGTTAATAATGTGATATAATAAAATTACGCTTTATCGGGTTTAAGCGTTATTTTATTTGATCTTTATTATTCCGACGTATCGGCCACTTTTCAGTAGCTGTGGTTATGGAAGACAAAAATATCAAGTGCTGATGAGTAGCTATTGTTAAAGTTTTATTTAGTCTACCCCCTAGTCTAACTTTTTCATTTTAATTATTGTTTCTCGTTATTATTTACTCCATGGCGGCCTAATCTTATTTACCACCGTTTCGCAACATCTGGCTTCTGTTATCACGGCTACAGAAAAGTGGCAGAAACGACGAAATAACATAAAATCAAATAAGATACCGCGCTTTTAACCGTTAAACCGTAGTTTTATTTTGTGTAATAATCGCGGAAATCTAAGAAAATACGATGAAATTAAAAGGACAGTTCTCAAGTATTTCTATACTTGAGAAGCTTTATACTGTAACTCCAAAATGTGGCATTAATAAATATTATGATATAATTAATAATAAAAGATTCAATATAAGGTAATTTTATAGCTCATACCATTGTGGAATGAAACTACGAACTCTATAAACCTTTTTGACAGTTTCACTTTATTTAGGGTTGTAGGTTTGTTGACCGGGCGTCAAAATATCATGTCATCACCAAAAGTTTAAAATATGATTTTTAATTATTTATAATATCGGCCCATAAATGTCTTACTGCTGGGTTCGGGCCAATATTCCCGCTACGCTTCTCCAAGGCGGCCTGGCAGGTTTGACACATCGGGTATCTCGATGTGCAGGTTGCATCACGATGTTTTCCTTCACCGTTGTTAGCCCGTGGTAATTGTATTAAATGCTCATTAGATTAGAAAACTGCCTTAAGGTGCATGCATTGCGGTCAGAATCGAACCCGCGCCCTTTGAGTCTGGGACGCGTGCGCTAGCCATTATGCTACCACGACTTATAATTTTAATTTCAAATTTAATTACTTTTTAATATGTTATTAATAAGCTATTTGACTCTCGTTATAGAATTGACGTCATAATTAGGAACACTCGTACAAAATCTAGAAGGTTTTAGCGTTCTGTAAAATATATAAAAGAATGTCAGTTGATTTCATTCTAAAGTTTGTCGTTGTGATGTCATATTGCCTTTAATCGCAATTTAGTGGTAAGTACACAATTTGAAGTTGCAGCAATTTTAAAAATTGTTTTGTTTTTGATAGAAGTACCTAATATACTTTCATACGCATTTAGGATAAAGCTGTTATTTTGACATTACAAACAGACACATCAATTTTAGTTACCTGAGATAAAGGGTCCTATGTGTATATGTATAAAAATCAAAATGATTCAGGAGAGAAATAACTGTGACATATATAAAAGGACGAACACGAAGATTGTATGTATAAAACTTTGGAAACAGCTATAGGACCTTAAAAAGTAAAATGAATTTGTTCCAACTTCAAATGTCAACAAATGATTATGTTTTGATCTCGTTACTTTGATTGTGACGAAAGGGAAAGTTTGCAATTATATCGCTTACAGTCTTTGTTACACCTACCATGGTAACAGATAGGGCGTATTTACCAGTTTAGAAGGCAATGCACACGCCGGACTTCAGCACTATTGTCACCACCATTATGTATTTCAAACTCATAATTCTTTCTTGTCGTTTTTTAGGGAATTTTATAGACAATGTATTGTAACCATGTCAACTCTCTCGTGCTGTTTTATACAGCAAGAACAATACTCTTTATTACAAACGAATATAATAATATTATTATACATATTAAATATGACAAATATTATTGTATAAACAGTTTTCTTATTTTATATAACAATTAAATTAAAAGATTTGGAGTAGAGAAAGGCTGCGACGAGATGCTTTGTTAAACCCTCATCTCCATCAAATTAATTACCACAGCATCCATCAGCCCCTCTCGGCTCTCAGCCAAATATATTCCATTAACAAAAGCTGGATATCCTCAACAATACCTCATTGTAGGCAATTTAAGCTATTGCTTTTGACTTCTACAAGCTATATGGTTTATTATTATGGTGTAGAGAATAATTCTAAAACCAACTAATCATTACAACTAACAATTAATCATTTTAGCGCAAATAAAATAAGAGAACGAATGCTAGGCACTAAAGAGCATGGAGTTATATATTTTATGACCTTCTGCCCGCGACCTCGTCCGTATGGAATAGTTTAAAAAAAAGTAAGTAAAAAAAACTTTTACGATTTTGGAACATTCTTTATGGGTGCTCCGCTCCTATTGGTCTCAGCGTGATGATATAGATCCTATAGCCTTTCTCGATAAATGGGCTATCTAACACTGAAATACTTTTTCAAATCAGACCAGTAGTTCCTGAGATTAGCGCGTTCAAGCAAACAAACAAACAAACTCTTCAGGTTTATTTATTTCATTATATAGCTTTATTTATTTTGTTGTTTATTATATAATATTATAAGACCAGTATTAGTGATGGTATAGCCACAACTGGATTATTAATGATATAACTTCGAGATTTCATCGCGAGCGGTTTACTTATTAACCAAACACCATTTTTGCTTAATTTTTTTTCATTACCACAAAAGATTTCTGGTGAGTAGCATGTGTTGTGACTTTTCTCTGCACTGCACGGTCGATAGTGAATATGAAAACCAAACCGTCGTGCGGCGCCACCATACTTATTTATAAGACACAAAAAAGGGCGTCTTAAATCGCTTTCAAAAAGTGCAGGAACGGAGAAAAAATTCAATTTCCTGCGGCCGGGCGGCCTGTCGCAAGAGACTACTAAACAACTCACAGCCAGAGTTGGTAGAGTATTTTCTCGACTGGTTGGCAACAACCCCTGATCTAGAGTATGCCGCCAATTACAACCTTGTGTTGTGTTCCGGCATTAGTGACCAGGTTCCAGTCTTCTTTAACAGAGCAGCAGCGCATTTGTAGCACCTTTGGTGTTGCAAATTTCCATAGGCGATGGTAACCGCTTTTCATCAAGTGGGCCGTCTGCTTGTCTGCTGAACTCCTGCATAAAAAAAATACATTTTTGAAATCAAAAATATCGTATCGATAGATATACGTTACATTTTTCTGCGGTTTGAACCCGCTCGCGTTTAATCGTAGTGCGCTCTAAGGGTTTCTTTTGAGAAACTGTAAAAAAATACAGCGTATGCGTTAACACATATAACGTAGGAGTGCGACAGTAGTATCAGTGAGTGAGAGGGGCTTTCGTTTTTGGACGTTGTTCCGGGAAGCGGGCGCGGGCCGCGAGTTGCCTGGGAGATCTCCAACGAAATGGAGGTGCCACGTTACCGCGCCTTCTATCCGTGTGAGTGTGTCGGGGGCTTGCTTGTACTTGTAACTTGCTATTGTTTCACAATTACTCGCGAGGCGGGACGACTTGGACCTCTATTCATTGTAGTTCGTAGTATTCGGATTGGTTTAAATTTTACGGAATCATTTCATCATGTTATTTATTTGTAGTGTTATTTATGTTGTTTTTAAACCAAACATTGAGCCTTTCAATTCAGTGGTCTTAAAGCCGAGGGTAGACGGTTCATTTCTTTCTTTCTTTTTGGATAGAAAGGGACGGGGGGTCAGAAAAATAAATGAACTCTATCGTTCATTTTCTTTCGGGATTTTTTTTCGGGACCCCTAAAAAAAAGTAAATAAGAAGTAACTAAAGATACTCTTTATAATATCACCTATCTGCCAGTGACAGTCCCGTTGAAATTGGTCCATCCGTTTCAGTGATTAGCCGGAACATCCATACAGACAGACAAAAATTCTAAATATTGCGTTTTCGAAATGTTCTGATCGGAATTATTCCCCCTGATTTTTCACATTTTTATTTTGACATACAAACAGACACTTCAATTTAATTTATTTGTATAGATATAGATTTAATTATCAGAGTATTTCTTATAATGTACATTGAAATAAAAAAATAGATGATTATCGAAATTTAATGTTTTCTGTTCTTGCAGTGTAGTCGAAATATTGAAGATATCAATATATTTTTTTTTTCGGCTGAAGAATAGCAGTTAGCACACCAGGGGCCCAGTTTCCCTATCACTATCTCGCCAAAACCACTAAACTCTCTTCTCAATCGTAGGTTTGCCTGATTCCGCCTTCGTGCTAATTCCAATGAGGCGCTCGTGGCACGCCACTCTATCTGTGCAAATATTTATAAGGGGAAACTAGCGCCATTGCTGCTAACGAAGTTAATAAATTATTATCTACTATAATTCCACCGCGACGATATCCAAAAGATATTATGGATTTAGTAGAATACGAATTTTCACGTTATCGCAATGGAATCGTACTTTGATATTGGCAACGCTAGAGGTGTTACCAACGTTCCACCAGTCTTGAAACAGTTACACGATGCCTTTTTAAAACAACCCTTCGACGTAGTGCTATAAAAAATTTGCACTAGGAGAGAGAGTAAAAGAATCCTTTGTGTAAAAGGGCGGCCCAAGAAAGAGACAATCGCCCAGCCCGTATCGAGCGAAACTGGTGAAAACAGAACAAAAACAGTATCGGTCTTATTCATATTGAGTTAGAGTAAGTTTGAATGCTTCCTTATGGTTCTTAAAGAAGTCTTCAAACTTAATTCAATACGAATAAGGTAGTTAGTGTTTTATTATTGAGCATTGTATATTTTACAATATTTTTGTGTATATAACCTTACGTAGAAGTTTTTATTGCTACGCTATGTTAATTTTGGTATCTAAAAATATCTATTACTTTAAAAAAAAACATTGTTAGACTTCCCACTGTGCAAGCGATATATAATGCATTTCTAACACAAATTACTGCACTGTTATTTTTTGCTAACAAAATCATTTAGCTTTTACAAGCCATACTAACTTGACATAAATTTTAACCCTAGTGATGGATGTGGATTGATATAGATGTTATATACATATTTCTTTTCTTTCATCTTTTAATAATTTGGAGTGGGAATAATGTATTTTCCTTCCAAACTTCTCTATTCTTTTTATACTTTCTTTACACCACCACAATTGCATTCTTCACACAACGCATTGCATATTTTATTGGTCGGATATATTGATATAACATTCATTAATCCATTGAATGAATTAACCTACTCACGTATGACGTAGTTATTTTGTGTTGATTTTCTATATTTGTTTGAATTTCAGGTGAAAATGGCGGCGGTGTCAACTACCACGTTCAATATGTCACCGAGCCTCAAGAGATTTATACGCAAGGCCACCAAACGCATATGTATGTTGTTTTTGCTAACTTGTTCAAGTATGTTATCAATAGGGAGACCGAGAGACCGAGAGAGAGATAGAGAGAGAGAGAGAGAGAGAGAGAGAGAACACTTTATTGCACACCAAAATATACATTTACAAAAATAGACAATATTGAAAATGTTTTCTAGGCAATACAATAGGCGCCCTTAACCTAAATGAAAGAAATTTGAATCAGCATTCAATCTATATAGATTCCATTCCTGCTTGCATTCCTGCTTATATTCATAATATTATAGTGTAAAATGCTTCGTGTGTTTGATGTTTTCTATACTGTCTAAGGAATTTCTTGTAGCTTCATCTCCTTAAATAGCGATAACACGTTGCGATGCGGTGTACATAGAATAGGAAGTAAATTTAAATTGCAAGTTATATGTATGACCTTCAAAAAGTGTTCTCCAGTGGAACTTATTTTGAATGAAAACTTTTAAATTTGAATATATTTGAATGGATGTCGATCCGAAATATGTCGGATTCTGATTAAACTTCCCTTAAATATTTCTCACGTCTCCAGAAGTGCCGTACGTTTTGTGATATACAACGTTTTAAATAAAATATTTCAATGGTTGCTTGAAGAGAATTGAAGATCGGAAATAGTCTAATGGGTGTAGTATATAAATGAGTATATTACGGTTAATAAGTGGTTGATAAATTTAATACATAAAATTATTAAAAGACAGTCATAACAATGGCACAGAGAAACACTCTTTATTAAAAAAATATAGAATTTTGACATTAGAAGTGCCGGTGCAAGTGTTATTATACAAACTCATTTTACCAGTAAGTAATTTACGCTTGTGTTATGGATGATATATGATGGACAATTGTGGGGCGGATTCCATACAGCCAAACAAAGGCATATATATATCACTCAACCATATGTTTAAATATTTGTTGAATAAATGTCTTATTTGAATAATGAATAAATTCAGTAATATTTGTTAAATCATTAATTGACATGCTATACCCTGAAAGGGTTAACGTAATAATATAATTAGTGTGAAGAAGTGCAAGTCATTTACGTCTTTTAATAAACTCCTCAAAGATCACTATCTAAATTTGTAAACATTAATTTATGTATGTGTGTTTTTATTTACTATCAATATATGTATATATGATTGTATATATTTTAAACTATGCACACTAAATACCGACCCGCTATTAGAAATGTGAAATTACCTCCAGAAGGTTGTCGGGAAAAATCGTTGCTAGCGATAAGACCGTCGATTGTACTAGTTAAATAATTGTTAACTCATGTATATTAGTTTTTTGTGTGCAATAAAGAATAATCTATTCTTTAATTATTTTATGTATAATATACATGTAATATTGATTAAATTAATGTATATAAATGAAACAATCAGGGAGGCACTGCGCTCGTACCCAGTTTACGGCGTGACCACCGTGGGCAATGAGGCCGCCGCCGAGGGCACGTCGGCCGAGGGCGAGTGGGGCGGGGCTTCGTCCGCCGAGTACACCGCTTATGGCGTCGTGGTGAATATATCTATCTTATTATATTACTAATGTTTTCCCTTACCATCAGCAAGATGAAGGTCTCTAGCTGGCGTTATGACGATATCAGATTAGAAAAACTGCGTAAGCAGTGTGCACTTTGCTATGATAGGAATGAATTTGATTTCAATAGGAAGATGTTAATTCTTTGAGCTGAACTCTAACTGGACAGACCTGGGGTATATAAAGGTGTGTGGCGTGATGGGAGTACTTGAAATAGGGTAATTGACAGTCGAGTCGACTAAGATAATTTTTATTATCTTACAAAATGCCAATCTTCTAAATTTTGTATCAGCATAGTAAGTTATGACCTTAACTTTAACGCGTTATATAACTTACTTATATTTTTCAAACATATATTAAAACTAATTTACTTAATTAATAGAAATCGCATCGCTTTACATGATTAATCATCTTTTTACCGCCACAATTGGACCCACTTATGCAAAATGAAACCAACCCACATGCTGAAATTTTTGAGAAAAATCTGTTTTTATTAAAATTTTGCAAAAAAATGTTTAGAATATTGTATATACTAATGTACAATATTCTAAATATTTTTGTTTCCAAAATATAGAGACATCATTTGTATGCAAAATTTTAATAAAAACAGCTTTTTCTCCAAACAGTCAGTGTGTGGGTTGGTTCCATTTTGCATAAGTAGGTCCAGTTAGCAGGTGACAAAGAAGCAAGTGAGGTGTGTAATAATAAGCCTAAATGGCGCTCTATTGTTCGTGCCTAACCCGCAAAGGACCTGGCGTGAAGTTATGTATGTATGTGTATGTAGAGCGAATGAAAAGGTTTTTATTATATACACACTTGAACAGCACCTGACATAATATGAGGAGCAATAAACGCTATATTCACACGTTTTAAATATGACTATTGTAGGCGGTAATACTTTTAATGACAATATGATAATAATAAGTTATATTTGTATAGCTACTTTTTTATATGAACATTATTTTAGAACTTATTGTAAAATCACCTACCCAATTACTAGGAGACAATCAGTTACTCTATGCATACTCTGATTCTCTGAGTAGTGTATCTTTTTTTAAAGCATTTATGGCTTGGCAACTAGGCCTTTAAGCCAGAGCAGTATAGCTATAATGCGTTGTGCGCGTTGCCAGGTTGCGGGCGACGAGGCGGAGGCGCCCGCGTCCCCCGCCACCCCCGCGGGCGCCCCGCAGCCCCCGCGCATGCCCCCCGCCACCGTGCAGTGGCTGCTCAACAACTACGAGACCGCCGAAGGTACTCTATACAATCTCTATGGCCTCTGCTTAAGTAAGGGCTAGTTTACACTATTCACTATTTAATGCTGTTTAATTGTCTTTCTTAGGCTGGTGTGAATCGACTTTTAACCGGTGGTTAAAATAAAATAATCGCCAAAAATGTATGGAAAAACAGTGATTATTTTTGGTTAACCGTCGGTTAAATTTCGGTGCACACCAGCCTTAGTCAAATTAAAGAACGTCTAGAGTGAGATATCTCTAATATATAAAATTCTCGTGTCGCGGTGTTTGAAGTTAAACTCCTCCGAAACGGCTTGACCGATTCTCATGAAATTTTGGGTCTGAGAATCGGACATCTATTTTTCATCCCCTTAAATTTTAAGGGTAGTCCACCCCTAAATTTTATTTTTAGATAATTTTATTTATGATACAGCATTAAAAAATACATACATAAATTTAATTTATACCTAAATTTTCAACCCTCTGAAAAGTTCCACTTTGTATTGCTTTTTTTGTTGTTTATTGTATTCGTTTTGCCTGTTAAACTTATATACAACCTTAAATAAAGAAATAGTAAAACATATATATTAAAAAATTTGAGGTTTTTGCATGGAACGGTATGAAAAATGTGCTCAATAATAATAAAATAATTCGTGATTGTAAAAATATTTAATATAATTTTTTTCCTAAAATACATTATAATATGTTTCAAATGAAAAATCCGGAGTTTCCTTAAAAGATCACAGCACCCTTAGTACCAACCAGCCTCTTCTCCATGTTATATATGAGACATTGGCAGGCACCCTATAGGTAATAAAATAAAAAACAAAGTTTGGGAATCACTGTTTCTTGATGCTAAGGTAAATGTGGCATATATAGGTGTGTCGTTGCCCCGTTCCACGCTGTACGCGCACTACCTGCGCCACTGCGGCGCGCACCGTCTGGAGCCGGTGAACGCGGCGTCGTTCGGCAAGCTGATCCGGTCCGTGTTCGTGGGGCTGCGCACGCGCCGCCTCGGCACCAGGGGCAACTCCAAGTACCACTACTACGGCATCCGGGCGAAGCCCCACGGCGACGGGGACCACGTGCACCAGGACTCGGCCGACGACAAGACCGAACTCATCGACGCCCAGGTACATCGAATATATCTCAGTTTACTTTATTACATAACATTACGTTACACTTGAAGAAGTTTAAACAATTTTTACACCTAATGTCCTTTGTGTGTTCTAATAAGTCCGTGGCCTTAGTAAACAACTTACATTGCACCGACATTCAAGACTGCACTCTTATATAAAAAAAACAATTTCAAATTATTGCAATAATTAGGAGATACATCGCAAAATAGGGTTAAATATGTATTTTATGTAACTGGCTATTATGGTTTTCTTTACAAGTGAACTAGAAATTCCTTTGAGAAATAAATGTCTTAAACCGTTAAAAGCCATTTTTACATATAATCTTAGGATAGTTTAGAGAAGTTTGTGGAACACTTGATGGCTATTGCCACAGCTAGGATATAGAAGTAATAAATCAAAGACATTTTTATTAGGAAGTAAAATATAAAGATAATAATAAAACATAAAAAATCTTTGTGCTGTGTGTTGCGTCTATGATGTTTACTCCGTTGGATAGGGTGACGCACCACTGGCTAGAGCCAATAGCTCAACCGCCGTGAGGGGATTACAAAATAAGACGAGTTTTATACTTGAGATGTAATTATTACTTAAGTAATTGATTGATCATTAAACTTATGAATTTATATACTTACAGAAATTAACGGCTATGTGAAAATATGTAAAACCTAAACGTTTTCGTAAATTCCTCTTCGAAGGTCTTGTCTATTTTCTGTCTTGACAGATTTTGGTACGTACTTGGGCTACTCAGTTTTAATCTTGCTATTAGGCAGCAATAAAATATCCTTATGTATGTGACGTAACAATCTGCATACATAAAATAGCTTCATATTATAATATAAAATTACATACATATATATATATGACATGGCTGTAGAGTGACATATAATAATCCATTACGAGCGCATTGGATACCTTTATTAATTCGAGAAGACGTCGCTCGTTATGGAAAAGAGGTGACAGTGCAAGTGGCCAATCGTGACGTGTGCATGTGTGCGCCAGGAGGGCAGGTCGCGTTCGGGCGAGCGCGAGGAGGCGGCGAGCCCGTCGGGCGCGGCGGGCGCCGCGCACCGGCAGTACCTGGGCGCCGTGGCGGCGCCGCACCCGCCGCCCATCGTGCTCGCGCAGCCGCCCGACGACGTGCCGCTCGCCGCGCTCGACGCCCTCAGGCGCCACCATCGGTGAGACAAATCACGATCGCATCTCATAAAGCCCGCGTTCCTTTACTTCCTCACGTCTGCCGTTCCACGTCGCGGTCACAGTCGTGGAGGAAATGTCACTAATGACGTCATCATTTTCGATCACGCAGCGCTCACAACAATCTGAGTCAAAATGGGCGTTGACCGCAGAGCATTAATTATCTCTTTCGATTGACATTGAAAAAGGTGCGATTTTATAGTCAAGCTAAAAAAAGAAAAGAAAGAAAGAAATAATTTATTTCAAGGAAAGCGATACAATGATACAATAACATTTATGCGTACATTTTTTATGACATTATATATATATTACACCGCATTTCCTACAAATGCGGTCGGCAACTCGGCTTCCTGCTGTGTTGGAGTTTCCTCCACTACAACGCTGATTTTCAGTGCCGACCCCGCCTCATTTATTTTAAACATTACATTTATTTTTACATTTATTTTACCACAGTATATGAAACATTAAAAAAACATAAGACAAACATGTGCACACAGAATAAAAGAATCATCATCCTATACAGTAATAAAAAATAAAAGAAAGCTATGACAATTGGTATATTTTGTCGTTAATGGCATCAATGCTCCATAACCCATTCCACTACGGTTTATGATTGGAATGTTCACAAGCAAGTGGAACGGGAAAAAGTGGTCGTGAACGTGGTCGTTGTGAGTCTCTTGTGGAACACAGCCAAAGAGAACAAACACAGCCGTAGTAGTCTGGCGGTTTTTTTTATAGCATGAGTTGAGCAGACAGTCTGACGGCCCACCTGATGAAAAGCGGCCATCATCGCCTATGATTGTTACATTTATAACACTAAATGTTCTACCGATGTGTTGCTGCTCTCTTATAGGAGACGGGAACACAACTCAAGGTTGCTATGGCGACATACTTTAGACCAGGGGTGGTAGCCATCCAGTGGGGCAAATACCCTACCACGTTAAAAACTTGTAACTCAATATGATTGAGGGCGCTAATTATGAGTGTGACGATGTCGGCGCGTGTCCAGGGAGCACGGCGTGGAGTTCCTGGAGGCGGTGGCGGCGCTGGACACGGCGGCGGTGGAGCGGAGCCGGCGCGCCTTCTGGCGGCGGCCGCCGGCCGACCTGTGCCGGCGCGTGCTCTGCAAGCTCACCGCCAAGCGGGAGGTGGCCGTGTGGCTGCGCAACGCCGAGCTCGCCCTCTACCAGACCGCCGTCGAGCTGCTGCTGCCGGACGTGCTGCGCCCGATACCGGCGCAACTCACGCAGGTGCGGTTCACTTTAAATAAATAAATAAAAGAATTTTTATTGTCACCAAAAATATAACAAAATTTGCCTTAAAATTAAGACTAGATGGATACTAACACCTAGACTAGGCCAACCTATCCTAGGTGTTAGTTGCTTCCGGTGACATAAACCTAAACTTATTTAACAAATTACTTCCATGTTAGAAATAAGAATTACAACAAAAATTGGAGGTAGTCCCAAAATTACCAATGTAGCAATGAGCTTATTAAACACGGCCTTGAATCGCCCACAGAACGAGAACTATGTAATCTGGGGACTTAGGAACATTTTTTCTTGTGAGTTTGTGAGTACAAATTTTATTATTTATATACTACTTATATTATTTATATACTTATTATTACTTATTTATATACTTTGCTATATCCTGTCGTCCCTATCCCATCCTACCCGCGATGAGTGACAGTTCCAACGGCCCATTGCCCCTTCCTCTATTTTATCTTCCCTATCCCATCCCTCCTTTATCCGTGTGGACTCCCGACGGTATGGCGGCTTAAGAGAGTGTGCCGTGATATATTGGATGACGAATTTGCGGAATGGAGAAATGAAAGATATTTGCGATAACGCTTTACTAAATTGATGGAGTTGTAACTATGTTTATCAATGATGCTCAGGTTACTAAATTATTTGGTGGGCTTACTGAGTAAAATAACAAATAACGAAGTAGTAAGAACCGTTTAAATTCGTTTTCTAACCGTGCGCCAACTTATACTTATCGCGTTTTTTGTCTCTTCCTAGTGTCGAATTTTCCGACGGGGAATAGCGTTAATAATTTATATTTGATATATTTATTTAAGTTTGCTGCTGTATGAAACGTGTATAAGCATGTTTCCATTAGGTGGGCGGTCTGCCTGTCTGCCAGGTTCGCAATCAAAGATGAGTACGGTAGAGTCATATTAATCCTCCACTCTTTAGGGTTGCTGTCCATTGAAGCGGAGCGGAGAAATATGAACCAATAGGATTGTATAAAAATTGCATCAATAGACAGGCAGCCCATCCTATTGGTTAACATTTACTAGTTTCTCTGCTTTTCAGTCTTTCTCCGCTTCCACGGACAGGTAGCACGAGCGAAGTCGCGGATACAAGCAAGTGGACTGATATTTCGTAAATGTTTTTCAGGCGATTCGTAATTTCGCCAAGAGCTTGGAGTCGGCCCTGTCGGTGGGCGCCGGGCTCGCCCCCGCCCCCGCTGCGCGCGCGCAGGCCTCCGCCGCGTCCGCGTTGGCCGCAGCCCTACGGCGGTACACGTCGCTCAACCACCTGGCGCAGGCGGCGAGGGCCGTTCTCACCAATCACCATCAGATCAATCAGGTCTCTACCGATTTATTTTGTTATTTACTAGCTGTGCCCACTACTTCCTAATAAACATGTAGCCTAAATTCCTCTCTATAACAACAACTATTTATCAGTGATAGGCCCGACAAAGTCGGTCCAGCCGTTCGTTTCAGAGGTTAGCTGAAACATTCAGACATACAGACAGACAAAAATTATTTATATTGCATTTTTGGAATCTCCTGGCCCGTATTATTCCTCCCTCCACCCTACATTTTATATATTTTTATTTTGACATCACAAACAGAGACATTTTGCCTCGACAGGGGGCCTTAAGCACTTCATAATATAAAATTTGTGTTTTAATCTCTGAAGTTTGCATAATACATATGTACATACATACATAACTTCACGCCAGGTCCCTTGCAGGGTAGGCACGAACAACAGAACGGCATTAAGGCTTATTCTTACACACCTCACTTGCTTCTTTGACATTCATAGCTTTTGTCATGCACGCTCGTCTGTTTTTAAGGCTCCTCACATCACCCCATCATCAAAATACATATGTGTTTTGTTCTAAAGCAACACATTCAATTCTTGGTCGGATTTAATACGTACTGCTTTAGTTTTCATGAAAATTGAACCTGAGTCACTTGAGTATCCTTGGCAATTTCTTATAGCTCCGATTTGGTCAGATTCCAGACACGCTTGAAAATTTTTGTCTTTATAGTAGTTTTTTTTCCCATAAATGTGATATAACATCAAAGTTACAATCTCATCTTGGAAATAAGACTAATGTGTAATTAAAATCTCACCAAAAATAACTAGATATAAAATTAACTAAGAATGTGTCCAATAACACGTTCCCTATTGTCTTTATTAAGTTTATTAGCACATAGCACTACACTTTATTATGAGGACAGTATTATAACACTAATTCAAATGGTTTGGTCCTCTTGAGTCTGCTTTTTTTTATTGCAGGAGTTCAGCAGACAGGCAGACGGCCCACTTGATGGAAAGTGTTTACCATCACCTATGGCATTTGCAACACCAAAGGGGCTACAAATGCGCTGCTTCTCTCTTAAGGAAAACTGGAACCTGGTCACCAATGCCGGAACACAACTCAAGGTTGTTATGGCGACATACTTTGGACCAACTTTCTTTGCAAATCTCTATTATCAAGGAGCTGGAAGGCTTCCACATTAACATGGTGATGAGCCGTTGCTGGTGGGCTTCATGGTATTTTTTAATTACGTTCACGATGAGGTCCACTTTTAAGTCTCGACAGAGGTTCTTAAGTACTTTATTTTGGGACCTTTGTGGGTGATATGTGAATTGGTCGGCTCGGTGGTGGCAGATGCTGGCCGACCTGAACCGCGTGGACTTCCGCGTGGTCCGCGAGCAGGCGGCGTGGGCGTGCTCCTGCGGCAGCGCCGCCACCGCCCACAAGCTGGAGGCCGACTTCAAGGTTGACACTCATTTCTATTATCTTGCAATTGTGATAATGATGATGATGAATGAATGACCGAATGATTAATGACAAGAATGAGCTACAAACAAAATTAATTAATTCATTAATTGTCAAAATAAAACTAAATAGTCAGACCTCACAACTAATAGCAATGTTTATAATTTATATTTTTTTGACGTCAATAGTTTCACTATTGACTTCTGATTGTAGATATATTTCTTCTTCAAAATGAAAGGAACCTCTTTTTGCTGATTGTACAAAATTTCAATCTAAATTTCAAGTATAGAATTCCTGTAAATGTACAAATACTACTACAAATGCAAAATTTCTCGAAGCTAATTTACGTATAGATATATAGCAAAAAAAATGTCTCGAACCGTACCTATATAAAAAAAATAAAGTTTTTGTTCAAAATGAGTTCCACGGAGAATTCATAAATGTCCCACTGCTGGGCTCGGGCCTCGCATTATAGGGTGAACGGACAGTATACCCGCCACGCTTGTTCAAGGTGGCTTGGCAGGTTTGACACATCGGTTATCTCGATATGCAGTTACATCACGAAACTTTCCTTCACCGTTGTTAGCATGTGCAAATTGAAACAATATGCACATTATATTAGAAAATTGACTAAGTGGTGCATGCGTTCCGGCCAGGATCGAACCCGCGCCTTTTGAATTTGGGACGCGTGCGACTTATAGGTCATACATATAAGTTAAAAATTAATTTTACTTCCTAGTCTATGTGCACCGCTTCCCAACGGGTTATTTGGAAGTGAAACTTCTATATAGACGGGGTCTTACGATTTTCCTGTCACGACCGCGTGTTCTAATACTTACATTTTTAAACTCTTGATATCTTTCGAATGGAATGTCCGAATTGAATAATTCAAAAAGTTATATAAAGATATTGAAGCAGTCTTGAATATGAAGTAATTTCTTTTGGTAGGGATGAATACCAAGATAAGAATAAAGATAATTTTCTAGCGGCGGCATATTAAAAGAACACTTATTGTGGTTTTCAAATTGCGCGTGCGCGTGCGCAGGCGACGCTCGGTCGCGGCGCGTCGCTGGAGCAGTGGGCGTCGTGGCTGGAGGCGTGCGTGCGCACGGCGCTGCAGGCGCACGAGCGGCGCGCGGACTTCGCGAGCCGCGCGCGCCGGCTGCTGCTCGACTGGTCGTTCTACTCGTCGCTGGTGATCCGCGAGCTGACGCTGCGCTCGGCCGCCTCGTTCGGCTCCTTCCACCTCATCCGGCTGCTCTACGACGAGTACGTCGCGTTCCTCATCGAGCGCCGCGTCGCCGCGCACCGCGGCGCGCCGCCCATCGCCGTCATGCACCGCGCCCTGGTGAGCGCCCCTCTCTGTTCATACTCCGACAGTTGAATATATTGGTTTTGTCCACTAAATCAACTTTGTCCACTCGGTCCATGTTATCTATTTTGTCACTTTTGTCGTTTATGTAGTTTACTGACTGACATGGGTGGTGTAGTTTGCGATATAAAATGAAGTGAATCTTCCGGGGGCAAATACATAAAAATGTAATACATATAACCAGTACCGCCTGCTCTCTAAACTAGAGGTTGATCCGCGACGATTAAATACTTGTTGAAGTGATAACTTCTTATGGGAGGATAGACCGCTTCGTTACGTAACGCGTTACGGCGCCAGTCTGTCTGGCTTCCCTTTCTCTCACGCAATTTATCACTTCTGTCGGGCGTCCTGAGACGCACGTTTTTTTTTACCTTTAGTACCTATATTTTAATAGTTCAGTTTAACGTGTAAATATTATAGGAGGATGATGATGACTTGATGGAGGAACCTCCGCGTCCGGAAGGCGAAGAAGATGACCCAGACTGGGACTGGGAGGACGAGGAGGAAGAAGACGACGAACCCGAATGCAAGAAGATCAAAATGGTCTAGTCACGGTGCAGGTTACACTCTTGTATCTATACAACTATACAGTTTAATACTTGTATTTGAGTTACTGTTTTGAACCCTGGAGCAAGAAAGCCAAAATGTCCAAACATGATGCAGGTTGCATTCTTGCATCTGTACAACTATGAAGTTTAATTCTTCTATTTGAGTTACCATTTTTAACACGAATGCAAGAAAGCCGAAAAGTATCTAAACATTAATGTTGCAGGTTGCATTCTTGCATCTGTACAACTATGAAGCTTAGTCCTTGTATTTGAGATACTATTTTGAAACTGAAGGCGAGGAGGTCAAATTATTTGAATACTTTAAAGGTTGTATTCCTGCATCTATTTAAAGATTTGATTCTTGTATTTGAGGTTTAATTCTTGCATTTTGAAAGTTTGATAAATGAGATGATTCAAATTGAAATAAAAATAATTAATAATTATGTCGTTACGATGAACTCAAATGTAAGAAAGAGCAAATTGAAAATGATTAAGACTTGAGGTTGCACTCTTGTATCTAAGCAACTTCTTGGTTGAATTTTGTATATACCACACGCCAGAAAAACCAGTGCTAAATGTTTTAAAAGAAATTGAAGATATTTGGAAATTATGCATAGACATTAAATATATGCTTGATAAAGAGAACTTGCAAGTACATAACATCATAAGAATAAATCGACTTTACATAATTAAAAAACTTCTACGACTAACCGATACAAAATTAACAACATTATGATGTGTATATTTTAAATATATAATTTCGTCAACCTTTTGAAAATTATGATAATTTGATTGTTTTTTTAATAGTTCGGCATTTATTAATAATGGAATTCACCATTGAATAAAATATTATAAACGAAAAGTTACGAGAAATAAGACCTAAGTTACCTTATAATAATGAAAAAGACGTCGTAATTGAATATTTGACACGTGTTACAATATATTCTAAAACAATATATATATACCAACGTTTAAAAACGTAGAAGCCTCCTAGATTTTATACAAGTCTAGCAGGTTATGACGCAGGTTTATACAAGTCTAGCAGGTTATGACGCAGGTTTATACAAGTCTAGCAGGTTATGACGCAAGTTTATACAAGTCTAGCAGGTAATGACGCAAGTTTATATAAGTCTAGCAGGTTATGTTAATTCTTTAAACAGTCATCATGATATTTTATAAGTAATAACAACAATTTTATTTAAGAAACACATGTGATTTCCGTATACATTAAGAAATATAAATAATATGGTACTTTAACGCCCGCTGTTTTATGTGATAATAATTTATTGTGACACGTGTTATTTACTTAATAACGGTATATAAAATACTCTTTACATTACAAAGGTTAAGGTAAGGTACTAAGGTAATTATTACTAAGATATGATGAAAATGTTTTTTCAGTTGGAAAATATTAGTATTCACTAGAACTGACGAAACTAATGTATTGGCAGCAACAGGATCAAAGGTGGAATTGTCAGGGCGTTTATCTCTTATCGTAAGTTATTATTGTATATATAAAATAATTTGGAATTTAAATTAAATATTGTACCAAAGATAAAAATATGATTAAGATACATAGATTGTATGTTTGAAAGTACTTGTGTTTGTACTGATCTCGAAAAATTAAGTATTTAAATAATTCTTTTACTTTTTCATTTATTATATTACTGAGGAACACATAGGCTATACTTTATAAATTATGACCTATGTGTTATTAGAATGCAAAATTAAAAATATAAATTGTAATAAGAAAATACATTGCATTGTATTTTCAACAGCGGTGTAGTTGACGCTGCATCATACGGTATGTCTTTTCAACCGGCTCACCTAGCCGAATTTCTATCCAGCGTCACTATAGATTATTATACAATTCATTAATAAGCCTATTGTAGGACGCTTATAGCCTACAGTGAATATGGTTCGACTTATATGGACTGTATGAGAGAGATATGACCTAGTTCCTTGCACTAGTAAAGCAGAAGCTCCACCAACCTTGAGATCCGCCCTCTCCTGGCACGGTTACTCGGTACACAAGGGGAACAGCACACGGCACTAGATTTCACCTTGGAGCTAACATTTCACAAAGTCCAAGTATCGTAAAATTTCTTGGCACGGCCAGTCTGGTCACAATTGGGATTGTTCAATTTAGCTTTTTGAAAAACCATTTCGAGGAATAGTGTCCCTAATCATTTCTGTCTAGTTTAAATTCCAAAAAACGTACGATCTTCTTGTATTTTGTAAGAAATGCGTTTGACCTTTATTTGACCTTACTAAATCCAATCAGGTGGGCCGTCTGCCTGTTTGCCTGCTTTAGGTGTAAAAAACATTCTAGCTGTACATTATTTGATTTAAGTTCTGTAACATGGATTTTCCCTAAAGACCACATTAAAAAAAATTAACGATAACTATAGAAAATAACAATGGTTGAACACGAAAAATTATAAGCCTAGCGACAAAATACACTAAAATGATCACGATACGTAATGAGTAATGACAGTGACATTTAAATAAATAGCACAGATTACTATGATTATATATAGATAAAACTTACTTTTATTATTTTTGTTGTCTAGGCAAAGAAACCAATGTAAACTTGTCCCTTATGACGTCATCGGAAAAATAATTTTAAAATCGAATTATAAAAAAACTAACGCTTAAAATACAAAAATATTCAAATTAGTATCTTAAAATACCCTATTTTACGTAATAAAAATATAAAATCAGAGGGTAATTTTTTGTGAACAATCCCCATTAGTAAAAGTTTAGAATAGTTAATAAGGAAAGATGAGCGCACGGCGCAGTGTTCTGTATTAAACGTTGACGTAAAGAACTGTCTCAAATGGTTGCCTATACCCTAAGCGTTAGCCGTCGCCTGGCACAGAAAAGAGGGTAGACAGCAAAATTGATGGAGCGATGTTTTACCTACTTTATACTAGGCATGGACGGAACATCTATAATTTCAACTAATTCAAATAATAATGCTACATAATAAAACTACGTTTTAACAGTTTTAAGTTTTAATTTATTTGATTTTGGTTATTCCGACGTATCTGCCGCTTTCCAGTGGCCGTGACCACGGCAAAATCAAATGAATTACCGCGCTTAAAACCGTTAAAACGTAGTTTTACTATGTATACAAGTCGCGAAAACTTAAGAAAATATTAATTATGCTACAATAAGACTTTCTGCAAACTGTTTCAAGTTCTGTTGTCGTTGCAACAGACCAACATAATTTACATATAAGTTCGTATTACATATGTAGTTAAAACCGTTGTCTATTAACTTGATGTAAATAAATAGTTTAAAACGTTTTAAATGTGTAAGTCATAAAGATAGATGTTTGAATTAAATGTTACCTAATTATCATGGCCTAAGTCAATAAGAAAACAATAAAATTACAATATAAGTATTGTACTTTAATTATTATGTGGCTTATTTTTTATACTATACGAGTTGATAGTATACAATCTATATTAGTTTGGTCTCATATAATATGAAAATAGTCCTCCCAGGCGACGTTGCAATTTTACTCATAAAGATTTGTTGAGTTGTTAAGAATTTATGATGTGTATTTTATACTAGGAAGTAGTTAAAATCACACTCAGAGTGCTTAAACGATGGTTTTCTTAAATACTCATTAAATTTAATTACGACCTTTAGACTCGAACAATTGATAGTTGCAGCACTTCTTGATATTCATTTAAAAATTTGAGAGAGTAAAGCGAAAAATGTAATGGGGTAGATTTATGAAAAATGGCGGGAAAAATTCAATTCTTTCATCCTTATCGTTGACATTGACACTTCACCATAATAAATTTTATCAATAGAAATTCTCATATTTTGTAAGTTGGTAGGACATTTGCCCATCCGAATGGCAATTTTCCATAGTCTTGAGTATACCGCCATGGCAACCTCGAGTGTTGTTCCGGTATTAGTGGCTAGGTGCTAGTTGCCCTTTATGGCGGACAGCACCTCTGGTGTTGTGAATGTCCCTGTGGACGCTAAATAATTTTCATTAGGGGGACTGTCCATCTGTCTATTGTACTTCAGCAATAAAAAAGGTATATCGTATTCGTGTCATATTATATGGTCCGCGTTCCACCTGATGCTCACAACGACCACGCTCACGACCGCGATTTTTACCGTTCCGTTGATATCATTCATACATAAATGTCGTCGGTTGATGTAAGATTGTTATCATAATCACGCCTCCGTCATCGTCTCGATAGAGAGAACTAATGTTTTGTGGTCAACGCCCACGACCTACATTTTGGTATGGGTCCTTGTGAGCGCTGCGTGAATGAAAATTACAACGTCAATAGTGAAGTTTTTGCGACGACCATAACGACCGTGTTCACTATGTGGAACGACTAAAGGAGCATTTTAAGCGTTGTGAGCGTCAAGTGGAACGCACGGCTAGTGTTTAAATTGACGACAGGTTCGAAAAGTTTCTCGTTTTGTCCTCGCCGTGTCTCTTATGTCGGCTATTGCGTTGTCACCTAGTTCAGGACATTAAGGTTAAGGGACCATTCGACTCTGAGTGTGTGAGTTAACTGCAATTAGTTTACCTCTCATATCAGTAATAGTTGATGGGATACTAATGCCTTTGGTCGATGCCTTAAAATTACCTCTTAAATTAAATTGCCACGTAATTTGGTATTTAAAACACGACAGGTTGTGTTTCAGAGAAAATAATTATTATTATCAAAAGTATTATACATATAAATTAGTAATTTGAAATTTGTTGAATAGATGATAACATTACAGTAATATTTGAATTTCTATAATATATCAATCAAAATGATTGTTTGTTAACTGTAATTAGGGCACATGTGAATTACGATTTTAGTAGTGTGAATATAGTTTTGATGTGTCAGATGAATTGTGAAGTTGTATACATATTTGTGTGCTCCTTCTTGGGTTCTAGTAACTAAAGGTACCATTATAGTTTCACACCGGTGTCTGTTTATGTATCACTGCCGATTATTATTTCAAATATTCAAAACCATTTTATTATGTAGCAATAATTTTTCTTTTAATTTATATTTAAATGTTCCAGTTATTCAAAAATGGACATAAATGTATACACAGACTTTCTCCCGTAATCTCCAAATGTTAACTATTTGAGAACTCTAACAATTCAAAGTATTTTATTCTTAGACTAAACCGACAAATATATATTTTTTTGCAAATGCACTATTGAAGTTTAATACAACGTCGCATATATTTTATTACTTTTAAAAAATAAAGAAGAAGAAAGATTTATATTATTTAATATTTTCACAAGCTTTTGAGTGAATTTAGTAATACAATAGTATCTAACCGAAAAATATAAATTTAAAAATCTGCTAGCGTCAGTGTGACACTATAAGATTTTTTGCCTCTAGGTATAGGAATCCTAAAGAGAAAAATAATCTGGATCAATTTTTCAATTAGTATTTTGCAGTGTGACAACAATCATGACAGTAGCTAGGTGACATAAATCCTTGTTGCCTTCATCTAATAAAGAAGCAAAATTAAAAAATATTTTTGTCGAGTAGAATACACTCTGTCTAATAAGATTATGGAATTGCACTACGAGTATTATAACGTGTGTAGGTAGGATATTAATGTCGTTTTGAATTTTGTATTCATTGCCCGATTGAACCTATCGTATAGAGAATACGTGCAACTGCATTGACTACTAAAAATTGATAAAAAATATCATTTTGCTAAAACTGCGTAAACTACAAGAGGAATTTGACATGTGCTGCTTTTTTTTTCAAGAACGTTCTAGAGTCGCTTCTTTTTATTGGGCTTTTATTTAAATTCTTCGCATCACTACGTTCGATATGGGCTACGTTCCATTAGGGACAACTCACAACGACCACGTTCACGACCGAGATTTATTCCGTTGCACTTGCTCGCCGGCGTTAGAATCGTAAACTCAAGTGGAACGGCTATTCGACCCACCTCTTGACATGGGTCGTTGTGTGATCGAAAATGATGACGTCATTAGTGAAGTTTTCGCCACGACCACAACGATGGCGATCGCCTCGTGGAACGGCTAACTGAGCATTTTGGGCGTTGTGAGCTACTAATGGAACGCCCTGATGGGAAAATGAATGTGAAACTTCGTTGCGAGGTTTACTAAAAATATTTCACTCACTATTATTACAAGTATCTGAAGTTCATGTTAGGATAGGAAAAATAACTGCAGCGTCATACTCTAATGTAGTCGATTTCATGTAGAATTAGATAAAAAGCGAATTACATTTTATATGGATTGTAGATAATGCAGTTTAATTAAGGAGCTATCTATTTGGAGTTAACAGGCTCGCTCGTACATTACCACATTTTATAAGATATAAATTGACAGAATCTTTATTCTACGCATCTTAATAGAACGATTACGAGTTGGTTGATACGTTATAAAATAACAGGAATAATATGGGACACTCATTTGTTTGTTGGATTTGCTGGTACATTTTATTGAATTTTGTATTTTTCGTTACACGTTAATCTATTTCAAGCAGTAGCGTTGCAAGACCGGATGACAGTTTACAGCCACGGAAGCGCACCGCCATAGACTTTGTTGCTTCCCATTGTGCGTCTCGTTCGCGCGAGTGTTATGGCGGATTGGACGAGACAGTGAGAGAGACAATGAGAGCATCTTTTTTCTTTTTGCGGTTATGTGTATATGGCACCAACACGAATGTTTCACCAAAAAATCATTTTGATTCTGACAAAGTTTCATACGATATTTTGTTAAGTTTAGGCGACTAGTACACAGAATAAGACTACGTTTTGACAAAGATGTTAAATGCGGTATTTTGTTTTTGTTTTTATTTCGACTACGTGGTAATGCGCGGGCGAGATTGTGAACTCCATTATGTAAATGTAGGAACGGAGAAAGAATACAATTTCCTGCGGCCCGGCGGCCTGTCGTAAGAGGCGACAAAACAACCCACAGCCAGGTGGTAGGGCATTTGCCCGACTGGATGGCTACCACCCCTGGTCTAGAGTATGTCGCCATAACAACCTTGTGTTGTGTTCCGGCATTAGTGACCAGGTTCCAGGCTCCCTAAAGAGAGCAGCAGCACATTCGTAGCACCTTTGGTGTTGCAAATGTCCATAGGCGATGGTAACCGCTGTCCATCAAGTGGGCCGTCTGCCTGTCTGCTGAACTCCTGCAATGAAAAAAAAAAATGTAAGCCCCTTATTTTAAATTAATTGAAGAATTGAATTAACTGTCATATCTTACACATGACTCTGGCTGAATGCACAAATCGTGCCAAGCCATTATTGAACAAAGAAAAAGAACTGTCATATCTGAGAGAGAACTTTAATTTTGAGTCTCTCTCAAACTTTTGAAAAGTTTGAGTGAGACTTACAGCAATTTGCAGCTTTGAAATAAACTTTTTTTATATGAGAGATAATTCAATTTTGAATAGCAAAACTGTCTTAATTTCAGGAAATTTTGTTCATTATAAATCTATACGAAATCGAGTACCATAGGTAAAAGATGGCAGCTCAATATCTGTAAATAATTAAAAAAGAGCATAGATAAATAAATGTAAACAATTAGATAGGTTAAGTATTGTATCTATATGTTTATTTACAGGCCGACTGTAGCTAACGCTTTTCTGTAATTTATCACAATTGAGCAGATTATATTATTTACACCGCTTTTTGTTGATTGTAAACAAATTGGAAAGTTTGTTGAGGAAATAATTTAAACAGTTTGCCGATGTTTTGATGAAGTATTTCTCTTAGGCTGTTCTTTGTCATAGCTATCTCAGGAAAACATATTCGATGAATACGCGTGTTTGATTGAGATCGTAATCGTTTACGAGATGATGTCGTCTATTGCATTCTTTGGATAACAGCGCAGTATGTGCAAATATTTCACATACTAAATATTAAAAAAATATTTTGTCTGTGTTAATATCGATTTTGTCGAAATTGCTTTTGTTAATAACAGCACGTTCGTATGCTCTCTCAGTTTAAGGGGAGAACTTGAAACTGTCATATGCTAAAATCAGTTACTGCGATTTAAAACATTCTAGTTTGTTTCAAATAGGACGGATGGTTGACCCATCCATAAATGGTTATTTGTGGTGTTATCGTAAATTTTGCGACAAAATAATGAAAATAAAAAAACGAGTGCGTCTCGGGACGTCCGACAGAAGTGATAAATTAATCTAAGTTGAATTTCAATGTTATTAAATATTGACATTGGTTAACTTGAAAAAAGCTTAGGTTATTACTTAAATTTTATGTACATACCGCATGGGTTAGAGTGAGACAGGAGGAGCCTGCCTACCGTTACCGTATGCTTGAGAGAAAGGGAAGTCAGACAGACTGGCGCCGTTACGCATTACGTAACGAAGTTTTCCCTCTCAAAAGAAGTTATCACTTCAATAGATATTACCCTTTATTACCATTTAGTTATGTAATTTCTTCCAGTGTATTCTATTTGAAACAGACTTTAGCAGATGCCTCGATTAGCTATATGAAACCAAGTTGATTGTATTTGATTTTTTTCTATTGACAGATACATCATTTCGAAAGTAGCACCGTTTAAAATATTCAAAATCATGCACCGATTGCTTTATTAAAAATATCGTCACTTAGCTACAGTAGTTAGTCTGACATACGAGCTTAGAATTTTATACCGATTTGAATGTAGATAAGAGTAAGTTTGTTCCATTGTCAAATGTTTAAGTAGGCAACGAGCGTTGCATGCGGACTGCATTTCTAACTTTCAATTCGATTGGAGCCAATACGCGGATACCACATTATGAGTCAAGGTATGTGTAGATATCGTATGTGTATTAAAATCACTGTTAATTGTCTATAGAGACATATATTGGATCATTCACATAACCAGACGACATGTTGCGTCATTCAACCACAGACAATTAATCGATCAATAGTGTTGCCAATAACTAGTGATGTACACTAATATAACAGTATGCCTATACACACATTCTAGTTAATAATTTTGTAATGACAAAAAACTTATTATCAGCTCTGACGCACGACTGGAGTTTACTCAGCCTCACTCAGAAATATATTAATTAAAGATTAAAATCATGTAAGTAATATATAGTAGTAATATCAGAGCGCCTAACAGAAATATAATAGTAGTTTTGATAAAAATCACTCTGGTAAGCATGCTAGTATGGTAGAGGTAACAACTAACATACTGAGATGAAAAAATCACTTTAATTAATAAAACGGCCTGACTGATATTAATATTTTATTGTTTTGTTCGCTCTAATATTCGTTTAAAGAAAAAAAGATTTCGTGTTTTGTTTAACGTAAAGATTTTGAATTACGATTGTATTATCTCAGTCATAAAATTTCCATATCCTGGGGCCTTATATGAGAATCAATTCTTAAGGAGAAAACTCCAATTAGTAGTAAATAACTACTAAATAAACATATCATTGTTAGCACTTCTTTCCACCTTAATTGGCACTCTGTCCATTTATGGAGATATTCAAAAATTTTAGATTACCTATAAGGGAGAGAACGAAGTGTGAGAACGGGAAGCTTGCGAAGGAATCAATTTGCAAACCGATGGCACGTGAAACAAAACACATTCGAGAATGTTTCCGACAGTACCTGTTGCGGCGGCGCTGGGTTTAGCGGGAAGCGAACCGTGCTTACCTGGATAATGGGAATGAAATGCGGCTCCTCTTCTCCACTATACACTTCACTACACTTTATCGTACTTCTATATTTATAGTATTTAAATTTTGTATTAATTTTTAGTAATGATATGTTTATTATATATTACAATTGCGGTGCAGAGCGGATTATTTACATTTATGTGGTGCGGGCGCGGTATATTTTATATCAAAGTATGGTATTTTATTTATTTACAATGGCGGAACGCTTTAATTTATTTTATGATATGACAATGAATGATTGAAGTGACGTGCGAAAGGGAAACGCGCCATCACATTTCAAGGAAGAATTTAAATATTTTAGAAGAAAAGATCGTATAGGCCAAAAGAAGGTTACATGGCGGTACAAGTACCTATTTGTTATTAGCGTTTTAAGTTCTGTCGGATTGCGAATTGATTAGTTAGCGAGCTGTTCTAACACAGAACCTTTCCCGTTCTGACGCGGAAACTTTCCCGTTTGTGAATAAGCCTACTCTACCGGTCTCCTTTAAAACCAGTGCGTAAGTCCAGTAAACAACTACTCATATGCGTATGCGTGCTAATCAGACTTAATACTACCAATATTGAATCCTACTTTGTTTCATTTTTCGTACTATAATAATAACAATTAAATCGTGTCTCATTTGATATAAAAATGCAAGAAATGCCTCTAAATGCCATACTATTTACCAATTTAATGTGACTACTGCAAATTGTTGGCATAGTGTGTATATGGTGAACAATAAAGCGTTTTCTATTGAATGCAGTCCTCATGTATGTGTCGTTGTTATTTATGGAACAAGTGTTTAATTGTTGTGTACCTATGGAAGTGTGCCGATTAACAGGCGCGGGGCATGTGTACTATGTCTGGAATAAAGCTAGTCATGTGTTTATACCGGTGTTTTATTTTCTACGCTATCTTATTAAAGCTTAAGAAGAAACGGTGCACTTTTATTGTGTTCGGAAAATCAAAATAACACCCGCAAAAGAAATAACTATTTTCTTTATATCGACACAGTTGGCAGCTAGTCCATAACTGGGCGCGTGCGCATGACTGCAATTCTTGATTTCGAAAAACTACTAAGCATGCGCCTCTTTAAAACATTCTGTTGAGCATTGAAAATCAACAAAAATGTGCAAAAGAGAATTTGTAGTCTTAGTCAGTGTCCTTATTAAGCGTATAGTGAGCGACTGTTTTCTTGCTTATAATTTTAAATGGAGTATCCATACAATGCGCAATGTACGCAGTTTGCGGCGTTTTGCTTGCAGACTCATTCAGTGCGCGGTCGATTAGCAGCGAACTATGCGCGCGGTCCAAGTTATATGCTAACCGCTTACCCCTCCCAAAAGTTTGCGACCGATATACGCCGCTTACTGTTCGCCTAATGAGGACACTGCCTTAAAATAATTTAATAATATGAGTAGAAAGGGTATTTGAAACAAATAAAACATAGTTTCGTTCTCATAATAAATATTATTCCAACACTCCGTTTAGCCTAACTAAATGTACAAGTCCCGTCGGCCGCAGCGGCGCGTACAACTCAAAATAATATTTACAGAGAAACATTTATATTACAAATTAATTATATCATGTGCACTGTCAAATGCCCCCATATAAGGAAAGTTCTAGATCAACAGTACATATTACAATCATTTAAATAAAACAACCCTTACTCCACAGCTTGATCACATCAATCCTATTTAACATTTCGGTATAATAAAGACAAATCAATATTAAAAATAAATTGTAAGAATAACTATTATGAATTTAAATATTTTTATGTAAGTTTTATTTTATTGGAAAGTTGTATAACAGCGGTTAAATTCTAACTAGTCTCTAGTAGTAATGGAATGAAAGGACACATACATCGTAAGGAAACTTGCACATCAAAATGTGTAAAACCCGCTAATCGGCCTTGAAGTTACCATCCCCCCCTCCTACCCCTAAAATTCCTTTGGACTGACATTTGTTATTGAAAGTTAGTGAACGTGTCCTAAAGTATCCATAATAGTAGAGCGATAATTTACTATTCTTTAAAATACAAAAGTATAATATTTTCACCAAAATTACAACAACAACTTTAAAATGAAATAGTGCAACTATTTATAAAACGAGAGTAAAATGTTCTCACTATCAATTAACTACACTAGTAGCTCGTTCCTATATCCTACTAAACATTCAACTGCTTTAATATTGGTTAAACTTTGACATAAGCTCCGTACGAGTAATGTTAAAATTCAACTGATGGTAAGACAAGGCTTATTAAGATATAGGAATCGGCCATAAGCATGTTTGACAGTATACTATTAGTCAATTCAATTTACTTTAAATTACTATAAAAATGGATGTTACTGTATAATGGCTACAATAAATTTTGAGTTAAAAATGCCAAGATATGGAGTAAAGTCTTAAAATATAGTGTCCTATGTTGGCGGCAAAATAATTACAATATACAAAGGATTATTATTACATGACAAAATACAGCATGCGCAGAAGTCGATTTTATGTGATAAATCGTTTATCGCAAAGCCCACTTGTATTTGTATTTAATATAACCAATATAGGACATGTGTGTTGTATAATTATCTATAATTAAAATGATATGGAATCTGTGGCCAAAGAAAACAAAGATTTTCTGTACCAGAAACACTTTTCAAATAAAGAACGGTAATGGACGTTTCTCCAGTTATAGACAACAAATGTTCGAAAATTGAAAAAGAAAATAGATGAATTTTGTCTATGGGATCGATGTTGTCAGTTTATAAAAATAAATCTGAATTCGTAGTTTTGTTTCATATTTCCAAAACTGGGGAAACGTGCATTCATTTGTTTTTTAGCTAGTTAAAATTGCTTTGTTTTAAAGGGCCTTGAAAACACCGTCTTAAGATACATTTAAAATTATATCGTTACATGATATAAAAATTGATATATAAGATATATAATATGAATTTTGTTAATTGTGATGAGGGTATTAGCTAATTCAAATCCAATTCAACAGACGGTTCCAACAATTTTTGAATTTTTATTCTTTGGTGTCTAAAAGCTACTTTTTTTTATTTACAATTTTACACATCGTCAAACTTTTAGACTGGTCTTAATTTAAACTATATTTTATATATCCAATCACGGAATCAAATAATAACCTTCAATAATTGAAACTAAGCAATCATAGAATAACTTGCCTAACTTTACGAAAACTTGGTCTAATAGAAACCAAACAAATGTATATGCACTACAATGCTAAATATGTGAATAGTATATCTAACCAAAACCTAGAAGTGTAAAATAGCATGTGTTCAATATAACACAATTTACTAGCATATAAAAAGTTAAATTCACTACAGAATCAAACAGGTGTTGCAAGTGTAAATTTTGTATTTTTACCGAATTATGAAATAGTTGTTTCTGACGTATAACACGTCTGCCTCCAAAGACATGTTCAGAGGAAACTTCACAATGTACAGTACCATATTAGCAACAACACAATTAGTTTTATTTACATACTTATAATTTTTAACACTAGCAACACAACAACCCTATTTTCTATCTATCTATAACTGTAATTTTTTTAAACTTAGAGCATACTTGATACCTAGTTAACACTTTGCCTAGATGAAATTTCTAGATGATATCAGATCGTGCAATATGGCTTACTAGCCAACTTATTATTATATTACGTATTCTCTTTAAAACAGATTAGGAACTAAACATTTTATTTTAGAATAAAATTCAAAAATAGCAAACTAGTATATTTTATTATTGTATAAACATAAAATTAATTTCAAACATAGCGCGGTAAAAAAAATTACACGATAAGAAGGTAACTAAAGAATCTAGCTTTAAAACTAGGCATAAAAATAGTCAAGGATTTATTTTTGTGTTGGAACCGACAAACATTGAGGGCAATCGTCTTGAGGTTTGCGTGGGAATCCAAATACTTTATGAAATTTAGAAGATTTTTTGTTTTATTTCTAATCCAATAAAGACATCTATAATGAACGTCAGACTTGAGGAATTCACTACGGTAATATGGTCTATGGTCAGTAGCGCGAAAAGTAGAAATTACTAGTTTTAAAAGAAAAAAAAGACTTCGGTGGCTAGAACGTGAAACCAAATAAAAAATTAACTTATACAACTCAATTTCTTAAGTCATAAAATTCGGTAGAAATCAATTAGCCCTTGGGCACCAATAGAGCTGGTTGTATTTTTTTTTAAATCGCCTAATGTTATTAAGGTGTCCTAGACCTTGTAAACTTTATTCTAAACTTATTTCATACTCAGATGTGTAAAAGCAAATAAAACAGTTGGCAACATTGGTCCATAGACAAAATACGTTAGAAAATTTTCATCACTTAATAAAAAAAAATTGGATGTTTTATTTGATTATGTATGAACTAAAGTTCAGTATAGACGTCTTTATAACAATTTGAAAAACTTCTAGTAAGAAATTATGTGGAAACTCAAGGCTGGTTTATACGATGGCAGTGACTTGGAATTGCGTCACCATTGATTTGGAAGGTTGACATCAATTACCAAGTGCTTAGATGGTCACAGTAATCAATATAACGAATTGTTTATTATTATATATTGTGCTTTGTTGACACTGAAAACAAACTTTTTTGATTGAAAACTGTGAAATTTTTAATTATTTATTTAAATCTCTCGATCATGTGATAGCTCTTTCAAACTGCTGTGTATATAATTGGTGGTAGATGAGTATGCTGCCATCATATAAACCGGGTTTGAGGCTACCGGGATGATGCTAGGGTGTCGGATGAGACAGGGTCCTCGGAGAGGTGGTCGGCTATAGGGCTGCGAGGGCGGCCGACCTCTTGTCCCTGTTCTTGGCGCGGGCCACGGTCCTCGCCTTGCACGCCGCCGAGTTCTGCAAGTGCTGGAATCAACATCCAATACAGATGAGCATCTTCAATATTAAATACAACAGGACCCCATCTATCAGTTTTATTTCTTGAAACATGCATCTAAATCAGTGGTTCCCAAAGTGGGCGATAACGCCCCCTTGTGGGCGCTGCAGGCCTAAAAGGGGGCGGTAAGAGACCCAGAAGAAAATGGGCATCGGTAGATGTAGCCCATAAGAGTTAACTTGAGACCTCAGCACTGTTGTGTACTGCGCCTAGGTCTCAAGTTAACTCTTGCGGGCTAAAGTAAGTCTCGTTTAGAATTAATGTTTAATCCGCTAATGTAGCTCTCAATAATCAATTAATTTAATTTGAAGTTGTAGTGTTTTTTAAATAGGTGAAAAAATGGGGGCGCTAAAAAATAATTTATACTGAAAGTGGGCGGTATACAAAATAAGTTTGGGAACCACTGATCTAAATGGATGTTGAGCAAACTTGTGCATTTATGTTGAAAATGTCAGGAGCCTCAACAGACGAGCGTACATGACAAGAGCTATGAATGTCAAAGAAGCAAGTGAGGTGTGTAAGAATAAGCCTGAATGGCGCTATGTGGTTCGTGCCTACCCCGCAAGGAACCTGGCGTGAAGTTATGTATGTATGTTGAAAATTTCAACTGTTTAGTGAATCAAGTTTATTAGAGAGTTGCCGCAAGAACTACTTCCCCTATATCTCTGTCAAAGGCTAATAATTTGACTGAGGTGTTGAGATATTACATAGGTTATGTTGAACACAAGAGTCTATCAACGACCATGTTCATAAATGCGTTTCTTTTCCCGTTCCACTTACTTGCGGGCGTTACAATCATAAACTCGAGTGGAACAGATTACGGAGCATTGA
Organism: Dendrolimus punctatus; assembly: GCA_012273795.1. NCBI lineage: Eukaryota > Metazoa > Arthropoda > Insecta > Lepidoptera > Lasiocampidae > Dendrolimus > Dendrolimus punctatus. Next base: position 2,605,892 of record CM022534.1, on the reverse strand, counting down.
TATAGCGACGGAATGCACAAATGTCAATGGGTGTTTTGGAAATCGCCCTTTTTCATGTGAATGGAAAGTGGTTACCGTCGCCTGTAGATATTAGCAATACCAGAGATGTTGCCAACGTACTGCCGGTATCGAAGGAAAAATTGGAACCTGGCCAGAGATGCCCGAACATTTTTCGGGCATCTGTCCATCCATAGATCGCTGGTTCAGATCCGGCTCGAAGGACCAAAATTTAGCGGTACCGAGGTTGCAGTGTGGGTTATTTTTTAAATAAAAATGTTTAGTTCTTATAGTTAAAAATGTTAATGTTGAATGCACCCGAGAGTGGTGCTGGTCGGAAGTGCACTGTGCGTTCGTTCGTTTGCACCGTGTTCGGTTCGATATTGATAAGCACTTGCTACAAGTTATGTAAGACATATCAAACCGAACACAGCTCAAAGCCGTTATGTTATGTTAGTCCGGGACAATGAGGAGACTCACCCGCTGCAGCTTGTCGGTCCTGCGGCGCGGCGCCGGCGGTGGCGGGGCGGCGTCGCCGAGGCCGAGCGCGGCGCGCAGCGGCGGCGAGTGCGGCGCCAGCGCCTGCAGGCCGGCGCCGAGCGCGGCGGCCAGCGCGCCGTACGCGCCGGCGCGCGCCCACGACTCGCACCACACCGCCTCGGCGCCCACGCGCACGCGCAGCGACGGCACCTCCTCCTCCTGAGCCCCAACGACCACACTCTATTAACGTAGCGCCTAAACCCTTATGCTTGTAATGTCAGCCCATAAATGTTCCACTACTGGGCTCGGGCCTCCCATTATACCCGCCACGCTTGTCCAAGGCGGCTTGGCAGGTTTGACACATCGGTTATCTCGATGTGCAGGTTGCATCACGATGTTTTCCTTCACCGTTCTTAGCACGTGGTAATTGTAACAATATGCACATTAGATCATAAAACTAAGAGGTGCATGCGTTCCGGTCAGGATCGAACCCGCGCCCTTCGATTTAGGAGCGCGTGCGCTAACCATTACGCTACCACGACTTTATATGCTAACCTTATGCTTAAATCTGACAAATTGTCGATAAAAGCCGCCGGGCTAGGGTCACTATCTCATAATATACCAAGAGTATGTACCCATTTATTTCAAATCCTATGTAAACGTAGTGAGATAACAACACATAAACAAATGCTGCGCACGCGCAATCTGGAGACACATATGTCCAATAACTGCCTGTGCGTGACAATAAACAAATAAAATGACAAGACAAAAAAATGTGTACGTGTACTAATAGTACACACATAAGAAATGAAACTCCTTTATGACTTTATTTTTCGAAAAATGATCTACTGTATGCAACTTTACAGAAACTGGGTAAGTAAAGTTAAATTATGATTTTGCTGATCACTTTACTATATATATATATGTAGGATACTAAATAAATCAAACTCGTATATTAATTAAAACACAAGAAAGTAAAGAAATATTACAATGCTCGTCTTATAATCCATCTATCAACGCAGATCAGCTGCGCAGGCGCACCAGCGCCGCGAGTGCATCACCCCCAAAACTTAATACTGAATGAAGAGTTTGCAGTTACACGCGAGGTGACAGTTGTGAAAACAAAAACCATCGATTATACACTTGTGAAATTTTCATATTTCAAATGTTTATAAGTACTATATTATTGTAAATCGTTCAATATTGTAATAAGGAGAACACACGAGTGGCTGTGAACGGTTGCTTCCTTTTTTGGACTGTGCATCAACAAGACGGCGCGTAAATGAATGTGAGGTGTCGAAGACAGCGCCATACTTAGTGTTTGTATCTAACCTCTTTAGTATGTAGTTCTTTTATAAGTTTTATACAGACATGTCACTCTTATGTCAAGTTTCGGTTTTTCAATATATTAGTTAATTTTATCCAAATTTTCTTTTAGTTATTTTACCCAGTAGTAGCTCTCCTGGACCAGGAATCTACCTTAACACTTAGTTCTACTAGTGCAAAATTAGATGGCGCTGTCTCCTAATTAAAAACAATATGGTTTGCAATACATTTGTATATCATAATCATATTGTTTATGTATTTTGTCAGTTCAGTTCAATAGACCAATTCATCATACCAAGTGAGTGTTTATTTAGCACTTAGTTCATCTAGGACAGAGGTGGGTACATAAACTTCATTTATATCCACCACAAAATAAAGTGTACAGAAGATGCAAGGAAGGGCACCGACCTCGAAGAACTTGAGGATGTCCCTGAAGGTGGCGCGCTGCAGCTTGCGGTCGCGCTTGGCGCGGTACTTGTGCGAGTCGCGCGACAGCTGCTCGAGGCGCGGCAGCGCGGCGGCCACCTGCGCCCGCGCGCCCTCCGCCCCCGCCTCCGCCTCGCCCTCCTCCGTCACGCGCTCGTACGCCACCGCCATCGCGCCCCCCGCCGCCATGCGCACCTACGAGCCAGCCAAACGAACGACATGTACCAAATAGGTGCAGTTCAGCATGTGCCAGGCAAAGGGTGCCTGACGCTGCTTTTCAACTGCACCCTAGGTCGGACGGATGTTGCACTGTTATAGTAGTATTTTTAATATAGGCAACGCCGAATTAAATTTTAACAATACTCATTGATACTTGATATCTTTGCCTTCCTAGATCACAGCTACTGAGTGGCCGAAGTGTCGGAATAATAAAAATCAAATAAATTACTGCGCTTAAAAACTGTTCAAACGTTGTATCTTAAGGATATCCTAGTCTCAAAAATATAAGGAAATATTATGTTGTACAATATAAAAAATATCGAGCTGTTGTTTTCCACCACATCATGGGGTCAATATGTTATAGTGTAAAGCAGGGATTCCCAAACTGTTTTGAGCAGAAGACCCCTTTTCATAAACGAACTGGTACCTCAGACCCCATAGACACCATTTACTTTAGTCTAGTTTTTTTTCTATTGGTACAAAATTGAAGTTGGTTAGGTGTAGTAAACTTGAAATTATTTTCTCATAAGATATTAGCAATTTATATCAATTAAAAACTTAAATTAACAAACAAAATTTAGAACATCCAATGACTTACACTGTTTTATACTTTCCTTATTTTCTCTCTCTATTTTTTTTAGTAATTATTGTAATGACATTTTATGTAACTTCCATATAATTGTATTTTTTTTTGTAATTAATTGTTTCAGACAATTTTTATTTTTATTAATAAATAATTCTTTAGTGGAAATTTGATGGACATATGTATTTTTTTCCTGTTTTATATTTAAAACATTAAATATGTTTCCCAAATAAATTCAATAAATAAAATTTAACGACATAAATAGACACAAAATTCAGTAAATATTAATTTGAGAAAAAAAACACATTTGTACATGTAACACAACTTAGACAGTATCTTGAAAGTTTCAAATAAGAATTTGCGTCAATTAATAGGTGTCGATTTTTAGACCTCTTCGACCCCCATGTGGACGCCTGGGTACCACTTTGGGAAACACTGGCGTAAAGTGAAACAAGTGTGGGCGTTGGTACCTCGAGGCTGCAGGCCTCCAGCAGCTCGGCGAGGCGGGCGAAGGAGGGCGCGTGCTGCTGCAGCACGGCGGCGGCGTGGCGCGGCGCCAGCAGCGGCAGCAGCAGCGCCCAGCCGTCCAGCGCCGCCGCGTGCCACGCGCCCTCGTCCACCACCGCGCCCGACACCTTCACGCTGCCGTCGCCCTGCGCCACCCACGGCTCATTGATAATGGACCTAGTTATGCAAAATGGAACCAACCCACATACTAACAGTTTTGAGAAAAGCAGTTTTTATTAAAACTGCAAAAAAAATTAGAATGTTGTATATTCTAATGTACAACATTCTAAATATTTTTTTATTGACGCAACATACATACATTTTTTGAATGCAAAATTGGGTTAGGGTTGGTTCCATTTTGCATAACTAGGTCCTAATTACGTGACAACGGTTACAAAAAAAAATTCTCGAACACCCCCTCGCTCTTCCTACATGGATTCAATCTGGTTTTTCCGAATTATTAATATGTTGTTAGAGAAGGATTAGTTGCACTAAGGCTGGTGTGCACCGAAATTTAACTGACGGTTAACCTAAAATAATCACCGATTTTCCATACATTTTTGCGATTATTTTATTTTAACCATCGATAAAAGTCGGTGCACACCAGCCTTTTAATTTCACACTTTAACGTAAATCAAAAGTTTTCATTCTTTAGCAAGTAATTTAGGTTAAACTGTTTCATTACTTTCAAATATAGGTTATCTTTATAAAATATTAAAATTCGATTTGTAAAATATTACGTAGGAGTAGGTTTTATTCCCCCATTCCCTGATAAGGGGACATATAGATTTTTCTATCCCCCCTCGCTCTCGGAACTACGCGTAATAGGGGTTACTCCGTACACTCTCATTATGTAACTTTTATGAACTTTTCAGTTGCTATAGTATGGTCTAATGGCCAGTTCCTATAACTTAATATAAATCGGTTACAAATTAACGTATAGAAACCAGCCATAAGAGTTATTTGTGATGTAAAATTCTTCTTTTATAATAAATAAGCTCTAAATAATATAATATAATTTGTTTTGAAAATAGAAAGTCTTATTGTCTAATTGTAATAATAATCATCGAAATCGTTCCAACCAAGTGTCGTAAAAACATCTCATCATTTTTTAATGTAGGAAGTAGTTCAAAAGTATTCAAAAACTTCAAACAGAAAATCTTTTGTTCTAGGTACCTTGAGATAACTGCCGCTGAAGATGGTCTCGTACATTCGCATGATCTCCAAGATCTCTGTGACATCCTCCTCCAGCAGGTAACAGAGCACGGCCAGAGATGAGCAGCACTGCAATTTTTTTATATCCTTAATAACATTCGCCATTAGTAGTCATAGGGCGCGTTCCTTTAGTATCTCAAACGCCCAAAATGCTCCGTCTGCCGTTCCACATGGCGACCACCACGGTCGTTATGGTTGTGGTGAATACGTCACTAATGACATCATCATTTTTGATCACACAGCGCTCACAACGACCCATGTCAAGATGTGGGTCGGAGTGGGCGTTGACCACAGAGCATAATTCTCTCTATCGGTTGACATTGAAAAAGGTGCGATTTCCAAATTAACCAATGACGTTTGTGTATTCCGTCGTTAATGACATCAACGCTCCGTAATCCGTTCTACTAGAGTAGTGCCTTTCAATCTTTTTGAAGACGCGACCCCTTTACAGGCTGAAAAATTTTAGCGGCCCCTTGGGTCATAGACAGACAAAAAGTTAGGAATTTAAATGACTATGTTTATGTCTTTCCCTATTTTGTTACTTATATTAATTATTACGGCCTATACTCTGCGAAAAGCTGCTGAGCTTAGAAAGTACTTAAGTATGAGGTATAAACTTAAATTGCCTTTTCTCTTATGCCGGCGACCCTCCGAGCAAGGCTCTGCGACCCCCCTAGGGGTTGCGACCCACAGGTTGAAAAACACTGTACTAGAGCTTTGTAACGCTCGCAAGCAAGTGGAACGAGAAAAATCGCGGTCGTAAACTCAATCAGTCATTCCGAGTCTCTTGTGGAACATAGCTATAATCGAAGTTCCGATATTCCCATAGTGCTTCTGTGATGCCAGGACATGCAAGGTGATCAACTCTCAAAAATTGACATTACAATCTCTGCCCAGACAAGATTTCATTACATTTTGTACATACCATGATTAAATTAAAGATATTTTGAAGAAAGGTCAGATAAAAAGCAGTTTAAACATGCATGTTTGTATGAAGAGATGAATGAAACTGCCTCCAACAATGGGAAACGGGTGCAAAAACATGCATGTATGTACATTTTCGTTTAAAAAAAATATTGCTTGTTCTTGTATTGTATGTTTGTCACAAGATTATACAGTTGACAAAATCTATATTATTGCTAAGCTACGGGAAGAAGTAAGTGAGCTGTAAATACCTCAGTGCGGGTTTCGAGGGATGCTGACTTGTCCACAGCCGTGGCTGCGAGTGCCGGACGGACTTCCCGGACAAACTCCTCCGTGCCTTCTTCGCCGATCTGAAACCACATTTACACTTCTGGTTTATCATCACTCCTTTGTTTATACCTTTTACAAATTAAAATATATTTGGTTATACGTTTTACAAATATTTGAAAAATATTGACTATACCCTAATAATTTTTGTTCAAATTCTTCTATTTTTTATATAACATATTTTATCTTAGCGAACTGCTTATTTATTTTTGCATTCTTTTTTTTATTTACTATAATTTTTTAATACTAGGTGGTTTCTATATATTGCATACAATTCATTCTTTGCCTTACCATGGGTTGAATTTTGCCATTGCCTGTGTGGAGGATATGTCAATAGACTGCTAGAGTTAGGGATATCCAGTTAAATACCTCGGCGTTTCTTCCTTCGCCTTATGGTAAAGCGGAATCTCGACCAATTCCGCATGCACGCATTTAAAGGTCTCTTTGGTTGAGAGGGCTAAATCTTGCCGGCCTATCTCAATGCAACCCAGAGGCTCCGGTTTCGATTCCTGGTATAGTAAATTTCGGAAACAAATTTTCTCCCCCCAGAGTAGTCAGTTGTATATTAACCCAGTACACAAGCGTACCGAATTTCAGCCAAATCGGCCCATTAGTTCTTCCTTAAAAGCATAACAAACAGAAAGACAAATATATTGTTATCCCGGCGGAAACTATCCCATTTTTCGGGATAAAAAGTATCCTATGTTCATTCTAGGCATCGAAAAAATATATATATACTGAGTTTCAGCCAAATCGGTCCAGTAGTTTTTACGTGAAAACGGAACAGACAGACAGACAGAGTTACTTTGGCATTTACAATATTAATAGGGATGTATGTATGTACCTGTACAAGTTTTGTATGTATGTACCTGCAATGCTAGTAAGGGCGCGACAGCCGCGGCGGCCTTCCTCTCGCCGTCCCTGCCCCGGCGGAGCGCCTTGCAGAGGTGGTCGGCGAGCGTGGCGCGCTGCGAGCTCAGCACCCCCGCCAGGTAGCGCCGCTGCAGCGCGCCGCGCAACGACACGAACGCCGCCGCACGCGCAGCGTTCGCGCGCGCGTTCAACGCGTCTATTATCTCGAGGACTTTCTCCTCCAGTTTCTCTTGGATGTCGTTCTCTGGAAACGGTAGAAAATATGATAAATACAGTACATTTTCCGTGTAGGAACGGAGAAAGAAGACAATTTTCTGCGACCGGGTGGCCTGTCGTAAAAGGGCATTTGCCCGACTGGATGGCTGCCACCCCTGGTCTAAAGCATGTCACCATAACAAACTCGAGTTGTGTTCCGGCATTATTGACCAAGTTCCAGTCTCCCTTAAGGGAGCAGCAGCATATTTGTAGCACTTCTGGTGTTCCAATAAATGTCCATAGGCAATAGTAACCGCTTTTCACTAAGGGGGCCCCCGTCTGTCTGCTGGACCCTCGCAATTAAAAATAATTCTATTCTTATTTTTTTTAAAATCTTTATTTAGAAAATGCTTTGCCGCTTAGCGGTCATATCACCCTGTAAAGTATCCAAATCCTAAATAACATTTCGAATATAATGTCTAGTTAATTTGTATTAAAAATAGAGTCATATAGTTTGCAAAACATCTTGGCATCTCTCGATTACGAAAATGCCAAAATGCTATTGCATTCTCCCACGGCGGATAAATTTCGCTATCGAAGTAACTCTTCTCGTAGGATCCTTAAATTTTGCATAAACCTTGTCACTTTCATCTACATATATTCAGTCTCATCGAATAGTTTTGTAGAAAGATTTTATAAGATTTCTGTTTATACTAAAATAGCTGCGAGATCCTAAAATGAAATTCCAGGTTAAAATTATTAATAAAAGTCAGATTCGTCTCACGATCGGAGTTTACTCCTCAAGTACGATTATCTTTGAATATGCACTAATGGATATTATTTCAGATCTTATTCACTTTCGTTAAAGTAGGAAATTGATAAAAAAAAACGTAACGCCCTAGACTTACGCTTGTATTATTTTACTCCTAATAAAATTTACTCTTACTCCGCAAATGCTGGTTGCTAGTAACCAGTGGTCATCCATCAGTGCAGTGGTAACGTAATGTACAAAGAAAAAACTAACAAATATTATACTGACGAATAAGTTGTATTAGCAAACAACTATCAATTAAATATACTCCACACTAAGTTCGTTGTTATTGTACAAAGATGAACATTGTTCAGTTTTAATCTAATCATAAATGATCAAAGTATGCGAGGAGGATAGTCGGCCGTAACACGCTTCAAGGTCCTGCTAACCTTTGTTTATCTGACACCGACAAGGATTATTTATTACAATCAAGATAATTAATCCCTCGCGTATCGAGTCGTAAATCTTCACTAATAATGTATTAGAAAATTTAAAGTTATCACAAGCGAAATCGCCTGCTAGGCCTTCGTTTATTAAGGTATCGTAATAATTTTTGTAAGAAGAATTTTTTTTGCTTTGAACAAGCCATTGTATTTGTATCCTTCCATATATTTTGGTGGTATTGGCTTCTTCCAAACAAAACTCGATGTGAACTGTACGACTTATTATTGGCGTTATTTACAATTAAATTAAACTATACATAGACGAGTTACAGAGATGAATGACACAGAGTAGAGTAGTGCGTATTGGTGGCATATGTGTGTGAGCAATATGAGCAATTTTAGAGAAGCTGTGCTCCGGCGGGCCGGTTAGGGGGTACTTTCTGACCGCAACAATATACATACTTATAATTCTTTTGTACGTTTTTATATTGGTATGGGTCTCGGGATAGTTTTTATTCACAATCATTAAATCCGGTGTTTGACCCTTTCAAGTGATAGGGGGGGTGTCCCAGGATTTTTATGAATTTTCATGGATTCAGTACTTAAATAGTTTATATTCACAATCGAACCTGGTAGGCGTCGCTGCAATCTGCTACTGGGCTCGCTTGTGTTCAATTAAAATTATAATAATGAAAACAATGCCGTGGCTTGACACAAAAACTTTAAAACTATCTTCAATAGAAATCCGGTACAATTGCCCATATGAGCTTTCATTGTTGTAATGAGTATCTATATAAAGATTGTTACTTAATGAATGCATTACCTAATTATCACTAAGATTAATTAGTTATGCGCTGGCGCTATTCAAATGATGATGATATCCTACACTATCATTATTTTCCTTTGAAAACTTTAACAAACTTCAAATTCGTTTCGGATTATTGTTCCTTCAGCACACTACTGCTGCAGCAGAAAGAGTGGTGATTATTATCCAAAACTATTTCTAACGCTGGGCGCGAACGGGCCATCAGTTACAGCCACCGGTGTGGTGCCCAGCGACAAGCAGTTCACACGCTTTCTCATACATTTCATCATATGTAGAGACTCGCCGCTAGAGACTATATTCCAGGGATCCCGGCCGTTTTCTGGCCCCAAAAATCCCGGGACTATTCTTGACTAATCTCGGAACTTTTGGGATTACCACAAACAAATCTAGTTTGCATCCCGCCGTCCGTTTGGGCCTTGACAATGACCTTTAGACGTGAAATGAGCCTGTTTGAAAATGGAGGAGTTCGTGGATATCACTTAGAAACAGTATATAAGTATCTACTGTCTATTCTTCCAACCGGTGTAGAGCCAGAGCGAGCGCTTTTAGCTGCTGCTTCTATTGGCAATAAACTACAAAGCAGGCTGGGAAGTCAAACGTTGGATGCTTTGATATATCTGCGATTTTAATTCGTAATTCTAAATAGGTTTGAGTCTTTTTTCTTTCTTACAAAAGCGTGTTATCTTTGTCGTGTCTTTAAAAAAAAATGTGATTTATATTCTGTGCTGTCTGTGCAACAATCTTAAAACATTTTATAAGAAATTACTCAAGCTTTTTAATTTGAGCCAATTAGAAACAGAAAGCTCAATTAAATCACCTAGTCTAATCCCAGGATTACGCATACAAAGTCCCGTAATCCCGGGATTGAAAAACATGCTCGGGATTGTATTCTCTACTCGCCGGACACGTGCGACTGGTGGCCCGTTTGCGCGCAGCCTAATAAACGAACATACAAAGATATTAATGAAAATACACTAAGTGAAAAGTATGACAATATTATTGAAGTGTAGACCTATCGTTCCTGTTTACCCCTATGGGAAATAGGCATGACAATAAAGATTTTTTATATAATTATGTTTGCAATATAAATTATTGTTTTCTTTTAAGATTATTTATATAACCATCTCTTGAATACCCACCGCCTTTTCTATCGCGTTTTTGTCCATCCAAAGGTTGTCTGATAAAAATAACTTGCAGTGATAAGACCACCCATTAGCAGGTACTTATCATAACAATTGTACTCAATGAAAATTGTAAAGATAAAAACTGGTATTTTATCTTAAAACATCGTGCATATTTTAGAACGGTAACATGCAAGTTTCGAAAGATAAGAAAATAAAGCTAGTCTCGACCAAAAAAAATTTTAAACAAATGATTATATATGGAATTTCGACCAAGGGCGACCACTAGTTTCAATAAATTCGAATGCAATGACACTTAAAACATTGACGTCACACGATAAATTGTACCGCGATAAGAGTTTCTAGTGTGTCGATAAGAGGTGTTACATATGCATTTTGACATACATACATGCATAATAAAACTAACTAAAAACACTTGTTTATTTTAAAGTATACTGTGATGTTTGCGCCAGAGTAAGTTTTTTTTTACAAAACCAGTTACCTCGCAGTTTGTTGCAGTCAATTTTAAGGACCAATTAGAACGTTTAGCGCGGATTTAAATTTGCTGCTTATTTAAAAAAAGGCTATAAAAGACTGTCTAGTAAATTTTTTCTTGTACATATTTTCGGTTTTACGAAATTTACTATACCAGGAATCGAGCCCGGAGTCTGCTGCGAAGGTACCAGCAATGTGCTGCCGCTCTTTAAACACAACTCAAGGTTATTACGGCCTCATACTCCAGACCAGGGGCGTTAGCCATTCAGACGGGCAAATACCCTACCACCTAGCTGTGGGTTGATTTGTCGCCTCTTACGACAGGCCGCCCGGCCGCAGGGAATTTTTTCTCCGTTCCTGCACGGATAACATTTACGAATTCTACGGGAAATGGTATGGCTTTTAAGGCCTCTACATATGTGACTTTAAAACAAACAAACTCCAGCTAAAATCGTTAATGTAATGTTATGTGATTCTATTGTATTTCATATACATCTTTCTTACCAGCTTTCCTATTAAATAATTGTTCCTAATACTATTATAATAGTAAAACTTAATTTCTTTGAACTAAAATCGTAAACTTAAGAAAATAACAATAGATAGTGATCGCAATAAAACACTAGAACGATTATACAACCATCAAAATTCGAGAACACAAACGTATGGCGGAACTCGTGGAATAATTTCGGTGGACCATTGTTATTCTACTACGTCTTGTTACATAACGTTCTAGAACTTTCAGGGTTAACTTTTGGAAGGAAAAACACTTTGACTTAGTAGAGGGATTCACGAATAACGGAAGTGTTATGTGAAAATTTATAGGCATATCACATAACGGTATTTAGGCCAATTTTCACAAGCCGAGTAGGAATGGGCACCGTATGTACTCTACTAATATGTTTTTGTCAAATTCATTCTACTTATTTCTAGGTCGTATACAATTATATTTAAAACCTAGTGTAATAACATATTTTAAATTATAATAGTTAATTTTTTTTCGCGGCGGTTGTTGCGCTGGACTCTAGGTCTGTATTGTGGCACCCAACACAATTTTATCATAAGAACTTAAATATAGTGGAATTGTTTATTTTGTAATTTTATATAAACTAGCTTTTTAATTTAAATGCATTATCATTAGTGCTGCGGCTTTATCTGCGTTTGTGTGAAAGAGTTAGGCTGTGGCCGAATTAGTCTTATTTAAAGCGTTAAAAATAGTTAAGGCATAGCCACATTAGTGTACATATAATCATACGTTATCTGTCGATATTTAACGTCATTGACAATGACGTCAATCTCAATTTGCGTATCGCCATATCTACATGAAACGGCTTATACCTTTCACTTTAATCCACATAAAACCCCAGCATAAGAATTTGAATAAATAAATTAATTTAAAAAATCAACAAATGTAGAATTACACAACACCAAATTGAATCGTGACGTCACTGCATACGCTTAGTGTTAGATAAGTTTAAGAGCCCACCCAATTCAAGGGTGTGGAATAAACAATCCATATATAAATTTACAACTATATAATATTTAAGCAGAATAATTTCTCGCTTAGGCTATTTTAGTGTACCATTATTAATACTCCTTTTTCTTGCACGGTAACGCTGTCACATAACATTTTTGAACGACTGCCAATTGTAAGGGAAAAAAATACCGTGGGGTGGACTCTTAAGCCTGTCACCAGTTAAACAGGAAAATCAAAACAGATAACTAATCCACGAGGAAAACGTTATGAAATAATGTATATGATTATACATAGATATATATACATATATCTATATACACATAGACAATATACATAGATTAGCTATACAATTCTTGTTTTGCACTATATATCATATTTTGCATATTGCAGTCGTACAAAGGTAAGCGCACTGCGCGTCCTTGACTCGTCGCCAGTGTGCTGCGGAAATACACGTGTCGATATAAACTTTGATTACATATCAAACACGTGTAGGCTTTATTGTAGCTATATACGGTACGGAACATTTGTTCGCGCAAAGTATACGTCACTATGTGGGCAGCTTTAATGACGTAAGACGCCAATCATCCAATATTGATTCAAGCTGTAATATAGACAGGCAGACAGTTTGTGACATTATGACATTTAAAGTCTGAGGGCATGTTATTTTTACAGGACTACTATGCTGTCTCACAGAAGTAGATTGTCTCGAGTTCAATATGTGTTCTTTCTATTCACGAGATCATTGATCAATTTCGCCTAAATGTTCATCATGAACAAACATAATAGTCGCAACATAGGTACGACCATATTTAACAGAAACCGGTAAGTAACGTGCAGAAGAAGTATTTAAACCTTGTTGCTTGCTCAGACTCATGGTAAAAGCCTTAGTACCAAGCATTGTGAAGGATGATATGAGTGTAAATGTACTAACAATAAAAGATGCTGCGAAGGCATGAAGAAAAGAAAGAGGAGGCAAGCAGACTTTATAGACTCAACCAGGATTTAACGCTACCATGATAATCGTCATCATGAACAAATGCAAATTACGCTTTCCTATCTTAAGTTTTTGGACACGCAGAAAGCCTTTGATTTGTTGGGTACTAAGATCCACAGGTGTATCGGAAGCCTATATTGGTATTATTTAAGGAATGTACCATGTTTCGGATTCATTAGTTCCGACCCTTGTTGGTGACATAGGATCCTTTAGTATTACTTGGGGTTCAACAGGGCTTTATGTTTAGTCCATTTCTGTTAATATTAGATGTAGATGAAACAAACATTATTTAAAAACTAAAAAGAACAAGCTTACCCGCTTCCTCGTGGTTGCTCTTCAGGTCAGACTGCGCCGATGTCTCTGAACAGTTGTCGTTTGTCATATCGATGCCAGCATCTTCGTCTGATGAGGATGGTTGTTCGGTTCTTCTATGCTCTGAAAATAGGCAAAATAAAACAGGTTACACAAGTGATTGAAACTAGGTAAAGCTGCATTACACTATGATATAACCAGTTTTACATAATGATATGCCACCAGCATGCAGCAACCTAGTCACTGATTAAAGAGATTCTGTTACAACATTTTAATGAATGAAGCAGATCTTATAAAATGTACATATTGTGTAAAATACATAATTCAAAATTCACCAATTAATCAATTGTTCAAACATATTTTTTATGAAAGATGTATTCGCAATCCAAAATGATATTTATTGAGCATGAAACCTTACAAAAAAAGTTAAAATTATTTACTACCTAAAAACAATCAATTGATTAAATATATTATGTATGAGAGGTGTATTTGAAATGCCAAAAAGAACTTATTGAACTTGAAACCTTATAGAGAGTTAAAATTATTTACTATCTAAGTGCTACAATAAATCATACAAGCTGGGAAACAGGATTCCATACAAAATGTATAAGTAAAATTTAGATGCTATTGAATATTAAATTGTTATCTATTATTTCTACCAACATTAAATTGAAAACAATAAGAATGATGTAAAATAGGAATTATCTAGGTTTTCATGTCTGGTACAAGTGTACTTGTTTTTAAACTAGAAAAAATCAAAACTGTTTTTATCAATAGATTTCCTTGTTACTTATATTTATATAATAAAATAAATAAAATACATCTTTTGATTCCTTAAATTTATATTTAAAGTTTATAGTTGGCTGCAAACACAAGATTATAATGAACCAACACCTAATATTATACAGGTTTTTACCTAATTTTAGGTGTTGAAGCCCTCATACATTAGTTTTAGACCAAACTTTATTGTCTTCTATATTGTTACTTTTTACATGTTTTTTACTGAATAAATAAATACTTACTCTTACTAGACGCATATTGAATATATTATGTCATAATACAATACAAATTATTAAATTAAATTGTTACAACTTTGGTTAGATATCCCTGATAAAGATATGTCAAATATGTGCCCATAGGTCAGGTCATATCAACATTAAATAAGGACACTGTTACACAGTTACACTGAGTTATCAACCAATTGCAGGTGATTGGATAACATGTTATTACATTTTATAATAGATTACACTACTATGCATTATTTCAGTCTACAGTAAATACTACATTTATTTCATTTTAGCCGCCTTTTGTTTTACCAAGTAACTATTGTCTTGTTGTGTAATTATTATTTTGGTGAACAATAAAGTCTTGTATATGTCTGCATTGTGTACCATTTTAATACAGAAAACTTCTTATAATATATGTAACTAGGACTTTTCACTTGGTTCCACTTCCAATAATATTGTCTTCCAGGATAATAAGTATCCTACTTACTCAAAGTAAATAAATATTTAACTCATTATCATAGCAGGCACAGGAAAGAAGCATTAGTCTGGAAATATGTTGTAATATGGAGTTGATATGACTTGCAAAACAAATTAAATATATTGTGCAACAACTGTTAGTAAACAAAGGCAAGATTGATATAATACCAAGAATGACTCACATGTTTTCCACAATGATTCAGGAGTGAATTAGGAAAATTTCAAAAGGAATCTTTGTGAGTTACAGGAATACTTAGTTACATAATTATATATATAACTAGGATATGCCTGTGACTTTTTTCCTGCTTGACTTGAATTCTCGGGACACAATCAGGGCATCGTTTAAAAAATAATGTAAGCTATTGTTTTAGTGAAAAGGATGTCAGAATAAGCTAATTATAAATATTTTTAGAGAGAAACAACATAAAACCACTCCTGGGAAAAATTCCTTCAGGATTCCTGGGATATAAATATCACAAATATCATTACATAAAATTTACTATGAAAAACTCACTCTGGGATTCGTTTTTTTTTATCTAGCACCTTTAAATGATTCCCAGAATAAAATGAGCACCTATTTTAAATATAAAAATTTGCTGTCAATCAGTGAAAACTGCATCAAAATTGGCCCAGTCGTTTTTACATGGATCCCCAACAAATAGACAAGAAATTTAGTTGCTTCTTATATCAAGCCACCCGTTGAAGGAAATTGTATTCTTTCTCTGTTCATGCATGTTACAAGTTAAATAAAAGTTGTATTCAGATATATACAGTAAACATAAAATTGTTTTAGTACACATCTTTTGCAACTAACCCATAAGACTAATAACACTATTTCATAATATATCCATTTCCAAAATCCTATATAAACAGAGTGAGACAATAACATTGCGAGAGCGTAACTGGTCATATATTATATTCTGTGATTGGTGCTGCGTGTTAAATTGATGATAATTATTATAAAATATTAAACAATAAATGTGTTAATCAATCACATGTAACAAGGCCACACAAGACATGCATGCCATTTATTAACATTAATTAAAGAGCATGATGTCTAAAATCTTTTGTCACTTAGATACTACATTTGCCAAATAGTAATTAACACTTCACAAACATGTTGTAAGAGCACTTTTATCTTTACATAATAAATATTTGTATCACCAAAGTTCAAAGTTAAGCATAATGAGAATATGTATATTAGTAACTGTTGCTCTCAACTTCACTTGTGTAGATAAAAAAAAATCATTGTTCAAGTGATGTTTCTTCCATTTTTTCATTTTAGGAGTTAGAAATTTCAGGATTCTTACTTTAAAATTATGGATTTTCATTCAAAATATGTAATAATATACCAACTTCAAAGAAATTTAATGGCATTGTATTCTTCATTTTGTATCTTCGAGAAAAAACTTAACTATGACTTGGTGTGTACCCATGATTATTTTAAGCTTTTTCAGGTACAGTATAGATATACAGCACATTTATTTATTATTGAGATATAAAATTAACTTTGGGTGGGTTATAAAATAAAATAACCATGAACACTAAGGTGCCTTAGCTTTTTAACCTATATTGGAAAAGTTCGGATCTGTTCATAATATATAAATGTGCCGTATAACTATACCCCTAATAATCTTATTTATGTGTGCTATTTATCGTTAGACAACATTTCAGTTCATTATGCAATATTTATGATAATATTTTGTACTTTAAACTGCATATTGCGTTGCAAGACTGTTTTGGCTACCAGAATGTAATTTCAAACAATTTTTTCTTACATAACACAAGTAAGACTAAATCAAAATTTAAAATGTTTAGTATAAAAAACTTAATGTAACACTTGTGGGCCTTGAGACGACATGTGGAGACCTAAAGTGTTAGGAAAACGTTTAAGGTTTTGTATCCTGAAACATATTGTGAAATGTTCGTAGTGACTGATCAAGATATTGTTGAACAATTATGCCTTTTCGTGCAAACATATGTTGTCGCATGGTGTTGGCATCGGGTATAATGACCGTGCTCTAGACGTCATTGAAATCCGTCACGGAAAGTCCGTATTGCGCGCCACAAGGTCGCCGCGTGATCTCATTTTAGAGAAATTCCAGGTGGTTTGGAAATTACATTTCTGGTGTTATTATAGCAAGGAAATAAACAAAATGTAATTACTTACCGAATTTACCTTTTCTCTTTCCTTTAGGCATTGTGAAGGTTACAAAATAAGACTAACACAAATCTAAAATATATATTCACTAATTAAACTAAGCTTGACACTTAATCAAGACGGAGAAAAGTTCAGTATATCAGTTCTTAATGAATGATTTGAACACTGAATGTAACATAAAACTAAAATTTCAGAAAAGCTTTTTAACATGTTTAACCGTGTAACATGCACACTTTACTTCGCTTTGCGCAATGCGCTGTCATTGCTGTCAATTTAAGACAGAAAGCGGGGGTCGGGAGGAGGTTTTATGCGCCATATTAGTTTTATATGTTGCCAGTAATAAATTACCGAAAAGTTCCATTCTCCATAAAATGCTCGCGATGATCTACAAAAGAAATTTCACAATTAGCATCAGTATTTACCAATATTAAAATTATCATAATCTCAAAAATAATTATGAATTTAGGTAATAAAAAATAATTTGCCATATCTTAATCAGAATTTTAACACTAGGTGCTATTGTTTAATGATACATTCATTTACAGAAGTTTAATATTACGAAATTCTGCTGAGCACAAACAGGTGTTAATTGCAAAAAAGGCACCCAGCATAACAACATCGATTTTTGGAAAATGACTACTATTAGCTTTCATAAAACCTGCGTCTAATATCTACTAGTTGTTGCAGTCGTATGAACACAGGGTATAATAATGGGAATACTATTATTTTACAGAAAAATTACTGGTAAACGATGAATTTTTACTGAGAATTAATTTGAAAACTTGTTGCGTTTTGCACACTATGACGTCACGCGCTCTGATTGGTGTTCATTGTCACGTGACTAATGGCTGCAATATAAAAAAAAAATATTTCTCAAAAATATAACTATATTAATATTATTTTAAAACAATTTATTTTTGACATATTTAGAGATTTAGTAATCTACTTAATATATTAAAACCTGCCTATATTTTTCGTAATATAAACTACCGAATTACTCTTACATACAGCGCGTTCCATTCAGCTCACGACTCCCAAAATGCTCTATTAGCCGGTCCACAAGGTAACCGCGATCATTGTGGTCGTGGCGAAAATGTTACTAAAGGTTTTATCATTTTCAATCACACAACGCTCACAACGAGCCATGTCAAAAGTTGTGTTTAATAATACTTGGGTTTACGATTGTAACGACGGGAAGCAGGTGGAACGGGAAAAATCGTTGTTGTGAACGTGGCCGTTGTGAGTCTCTAGTGGAACGGAGCCATCGTAATACTGGAGTTCCTGGTGTTTAGACAAAGCGAAAGTGGCGCCCTTATTATTTTTTACTGTATTTAGCACGGGAATAGCGAAGGGCGTTTTCGTTAAATTTTGTCATCCGATGCGCATCGTTAATTGTAAACCGCATCCGATGCCGGCATCGTTATTTCTGGCACCGATGCGATTTGCCAAAATTAGTTGCCGGCTAAAGTATCTGCAACTATGCGTTTATCATTTGATGCCTGTTGTTATGTAAATTATTTCGACACGATATTCAACATTACGACTTCTACTGGTATATTGTTTTAAAAGTGTGGAGGTTAAAAAATAAACATAAGTTAATTCATATTTATTTTGTATTTATTTTTAACAAAATTGGAGTTTACATTAAGAAAAACCAAATTTTCTAATTTGGAACTTGTAAGACGAGTTCTTCGTTTATTCAAAATACACCTGGCTTTGGAGAGTATCCGTTCGCATGGCACAGATGTTGTGATAACATTGCGCCTGGAACAGTATATTTCTGCCAGCGTCGGGTATATTTCGGAATGACGAAGCCACAATTCCGTGGGATCGTTAAAAAATACATATGATACTTTAATAAATAAGTAATTATCTATATAATAATAAAAAATTCTAACATTTACGAACATTTCTAGTATTGTATTACGTTAATTTACGTTGGTTGTTTACCTCGCACAACCACGGATCGTACCGAGAGCACGCGAGAGTGAGCGAGCGATACGTCGAGTCTTCGGTTTGTCATCGTTGCGTTGTCTGTGGCGTGGTCAACGGTGCCTCTCGCTCGCTCGCATTCGGTGAAGTTTGCATCGGATATTGCGGGCATCCGTTTTTCAATATGTCGGCATCGGATGCCGGCATCGTCTACTGGCATCGTTGCCAAAAAACGTTTTTACAAAAACGACCACCTCTACACGGGAAGCTAAATTACTAGATTTTTTTGTTTAAATACCTAGTATATTTATGTTACATTTGCAATAGTAAATTATTATCAATGAAACGACTAATTTTTAACCGATTTCGAAAAAAGGAGGAGGTTCTCAATTCGTCGGGACTCGGGATCTTTTTTGTTTGTTTGTTTTTTGCCAATTATTTTTTATTATTATCTACCAAACACAAACAAATTCACGACTTACAACACTTCAATATGTTTTCTTTATTTCATTAATTTTGCAATCTTAGCACAACCTTTAAAAGTTTGAATCATATTTCCGCTGTTAAATTATGTTGATTCACTTATTTCTATTGTAATTTCATTAATATACTTTCTTCCATGGTAATATTATGAAAATGTGGTTATAGTATTTATGAAAATTATAGCTTAAATATAACGAACGGTCTTAGATCAAACATTTCTTCTTAGACATTTCTTATATTGTCAACAAAAATCAATGAAAATATTCCGCCAAGGCATTACCGGAATATCTTCAAACCGGAAAAAATCATTTTTGGAAAAAAATTGTTTAGAAATGTACATACAATAGAGTTTTAGTAACTTATTATTTATTTAGTAAGTATTTCCAGTATATTTCGAGATATGAGATAGCGTGATACACAAGGTATTGTATTGTACGTACATAATTATGGCCACAATTTATCGATTTCTAGGTACCTAGGTATTGTACATACATAGTTATGATCAGAGTCTATCAATTTCAACTCAAATTACGCCATGATTGCACAACAAGCGTGTTATCGTTTATGGTGTAATTGTGTTTGTAATACCCTCGGTGTTATATTGCATCACAAACAGGTAAACCGAAGCTCAATGACGGCACCATTGCATATATAAAAAGAGACAAAATCTGTTTCCGGGTTTTTCAAATATCGTAAACAATACTCATAGCGCGATGCACAAACGATTTCATTAAACTGGGATGCAGTTGCCGACATATTTTTAACCGATTTCCAGAATGACTCAATTTGACTCGTAGGTTTTTTTGTATGTTTGTTACACGATTAGGTACTCCGTCAATTGTGGAGAGATTTTAAATTTTTTCTTTATTCAAAAGAGGTGAGAGGTATACTCCTGAGGTAGTCCCATTGTCGCAAAGTCAGGATCTGATAAGTAAATCCCAGGGAAATCGAATATAGGCTGTTAGGCACGTACAACGTGTTTCATATATCTTTTTATAAAGCTATTCAAGTATTTGGGTAACTAAAAAGTAGATATTAAAAAAGCAATAACGACTTCAAACTAAAAAGCAAGAGATAAATATTTTCTACCACATCTTGGAGTCGTTGCCAAGTAAAACATAAAGAAACAACAACAAATTAGCAAATTATTGTTACGAGTTTAGAGGGACTCGAATTAAAATGCCGTTGGAATTAATAGAGAGTTTATTAGAACTATACAAACACGTATAACACAGATACAAATACAACCGAACAGAACAAATCCAAACGTAATGTAGACGTAATTCCATTAAACACGCAAAGTCCGTAACTATGGTTCCCGATTGTATGCACGTCACATCTTGATCGTAGTTGTCGCTGAACTGCCCCCTCCCTCAATCACGCCATCGTTTTATACTGCACAAATGCAATGTACCCGCCCGGCACGTGGACCGAATTTCCTAGAATCAGCTTGTACTTTAAAATCCGTAACATCTGGCTAATGATTACAATACAACAATAGGCTGTTCTCTAGAAACTTATGCCAATAAATAAGTAAACAAAAGAAGACGATCATAAAAGAATTAACAGTTTCAATGTTATTAGTTCAAATGCCGTCGGGTAATAAAATGTGTTTTGTTTCAGATATGCAGGTGGGTTTTGTTTTTGTCGGGACCTGAGTTGTAACAGTATAGTACTTAAAATTGGTTTCACTTCGTACCGATCTTCCGTAGCGTAGAAAAAATATGTTTTTTGCTTTTTAGTTCTAATTCAGTTTTGATTCATGTTAAAATATTTTTTAATAATTCATTCTGACTTTATTCGCAGACTAGTAATGGTAGCAACTTCTTTTGCATGGAATTACTTGCCTCCACGAGGGAACACTATAAATATTAACCAGGCTAAGCTAGGGAGACATGTTCGGGGCGACTTAGACCCCGTTGCACAGTGAACGTGTTGAAAGAAGATGTTTGCGTGACTGGCATCACTTTATTTGGTGTCTAGTGATTAATGAGCCTACACAGTATATCTAATTTGAATAAAAGTGCATTTTTGTAATTCCGAGTTGCATCGATTACTTTTTAATTTGCATTTCTAACGTGTAGGGTGATCGCACCCTTAGATACATCACACACACCCTAATATATAAAAACTAAGGGTTTCCCGTGGACTTCCCTATTTCCGAATAAATACATTTTAACTTATTGCATTACACTAATTTTGGTATCTTACTCAGATTTAATCAGGGTGAAAGCGTGGTTCTGTGGTAATAAAAAAGAGTTGGATTGTGTAACGCCATGCTCATCATCAGTTCCTGGTCCCTAAGTTAGTGTGGGGTAAGCATGGCTTCCCCTATGTTTTTTTATTGCTTAAGTACAGCAAATAAACAGACTGATGGAAAACTGTTACCATCGCCAATGACTTTTGTAGCTCAAAAGTGCTAACAATATGCTCCCGGTCTCTAAGGGAGACTGGTACCTGGTCACTGACGCTGGGGCACAGTTCAGGTGGTAAAGCTATCCAGTCGGGCAAATCCCCCCACAACCTGACTGTGGGTTGTTTGGTCACCTCTTATGACAGGCGCTTGTCCGCAGCTTGGCTACAGTGTTGAAGTATCCATTTCCGTCTTTAATATTGCTCCTATAAACAAGGCATACTACAACATTATTATTCACGATGGCACATAAGAAAATATCGCAGATGTCATTTTAGCCCAGGTAATTAAAAATCAGTGTATTAATGTTGGTATTGGCTACTTTAGTAACAGGGGACAATCAACACGATGTAGGTTTAAAACAATAAAGGACCAGTCCACTCCCATGGGATATTTCCGATTATTATTAAATGATTAGAAAAAAAAAATTTTGCTTAATTAAAAACTATGTGAGGAAATAACTTTATTTACTTATGGCAAACAATGGCAATGATTTTAGTACATCTATCTAATTAATATTTAAATTCTATGCAGAGGTAACCATGAACAAATCTTCCATAGAGGTAACTTATAAAATAAGCAAAGATTATACTATTACTGTATTAAATATGATACAAATTTCATTTATATTTACTTCAATGCATATATTACACGGATCAATCACACTGATTCAATTCGGTTGATTTGTGTAATATAAGGCACACGGCTGGTGCCTAATTCTGCTATTTCAATCGCTTAACATTGCGAAGATATTCAAAGTCCAATTCCAATGCGACAATGTAAAAAAATCGTATTCTACTAAATTCACTATATCGTCACGGCAGAATAATAGTAGAAAAAAATGATGTCAGCATTAGTGAAATGACGTTAGTCAATATGCATTAGTAATGCTACCAAAACTTTCAAAATATATTTCGCCCGTTTTCTCTTATATATCTATAGAGTGGCCGTGTACGCCATTGCGATTATCAGAATACCGAGATCAGCCAAACTTATGGTTGAGATGATAATGTCAGGTGATTTTGACGAGATAGCAGAATTAGGTTTATGGAATTATATTAGGAATATATGATTCAAGTTTATATTTGTACAAATCACTTTGATTGCTTCATCCAAATTGAAATAGAGACATGAGTCGTCTGTTCTGACTTAAACTCTCGTCTTTAAAATAACATGGATACGAATCTGGTCGGAAGCATGCACCACTTGAACAGTCTTCTGACCTAATACAGCATAGTGTATATTTTTACAATTATCATGTGAAGGAAAACATAGTCATCTGTATATCGAGATAATCGGCGTGCTTCTGCTTATGTACAAAATCCATTATAGTTCTATTATGACATTAGTGATCACTCATGTCATGCGTATCACAATCGAGCACCGTGATACGCATGTAATAGCAGAGTTCAGGTCATGAGATAATTATTGATTATTATTATCAGCTTTAATTAATATAATTGAAGTTTATGATTATGTCACAGTCACATAAAATACGTTTTTATTTTTGCGTTAATAATACAATAAAAATAACAATATAAAAATAGGAGATCATCTTAGTTTACGATTTATAACAGAAATGCAATTAACAACACCCACACAAGAATCGAGCTAAAAATGTTAACACTTCTAGATGAATTTCTATGCTCTTGAGCCCTTTCATCCCCTCTTATATGGCCTAACTCATTCCACCTTGCCTTCGCATCCTTAGAACCTGATAACTTTCCGTGTTTAAATTCAGCGCACTGCACTGTCACCATCGGAGGCACTCCCAGGAACATTAACCTCGAACTCTTACGCTTCAACGTCGCTGAGCCACGCATTTCTTCCACTTCTCTTCCATTTATATACCAACGTAACTCTGCATCAGGAGCTCCTCGACAGTACGCCTGTATATCATCTCCTTCGCCATACTCTTCGGCTAGTCCTTCAAGTAATGGCTTCCTATGTACATGCTCATGAACTTGCATATACGCTCTTCTCGTTTCGTACTGGTACGGAGGTGTCTCATGTTCTATATCACATCGGTACAATCCCGAAGCTTCTTCAGTTAAGGCGCCAAGTCGTAAGCGACACGCTGTTGGACCGCAGGTTATGAGCTCAATCTGTCCTACTCCAAGAATTGGGAAGGAGCGAGTACTAGGCGCGGCGCCTGGTTTGTATCTGAAGAACTCGTTAAGCCCCTTGAACCACGTGAGGATGGTGAAGTTGGCGTCGTATTTGCACTCGAGCTCCACCTCGTGTTGCCCTGGAGGGACTATCTGCGGGACGATGAAGTGTGTGATGTTGAAGGGTCGCGCGTGTACTGCTTGTAAAGCGAGGAGGACCAGTACTAACATGGTGTCGGTCCGCTCGACAAACTCGCACTGCCGGCTGCACGCCCCAACTAAACCAAGTCCCGCCAAAGCACTCTTAATTAAACAGTTTATTAAACTACAACACTCAACCGCTGGGTGATCAAAGGATCCCTCGTTGACACGTATTTTTTTTCAACATTTTTAATTGATACTATATTCCTAGGTCAGGGGTAAAATAAATTATTGCGCAACGGAAATTATGGGCGTGTTTATTAATTAATTGTTAAGGGGAATATTATTGATTTATGTCATTTGTAAATTAAAGTATAATTGTAATTTTAATAATTCATTTAATGTTTTTATTATGAAATATTGATGCTAAATTTAAATTCCATTTTTGGTACTTACAGTTGTATTTGTTATTAAGAATTATTATGTATTCATATTTTTTGAAATATTGCTCGTAATGATATATGGTCTAAGAAAAAAGTACTGAGTACATATATGATCTTGTTATAAAAACTAGTGGTCGCCCGTGGCCGAAATTCGACCATTTAATTTGTTGTCAAAGACTTCTATAATCATAGATTTTGCCAAGGCTACAACTGTTAATTTCATTTGACATCAACAAAAGCGTAAATTATATACGTGTGTGTCAAATACATAATAGTGTGTGTAATGTTTAATAAAATATATGTTATATGCAATAAAAAAATAGCATACGTCGCTTGTTCTCTATAACTATAGGTAAGTGTGCAAAATTGCTTACTCCTCCGTCCATGCAATTTTCGTAAAAAGTGGTACAAAAAATTTGCTTCACGAAATAATATATAGATTCTGACCGCATATATTACACATATTTAATAATTAATTACCCATTTACGAGAAATTAGGTATTATTTCAACTACCTATTGATTTCAAACCCTCACAAATCTTTGAGTTTCATTCAATCCTGCCAATCCCCTGTACAACCATGGCGTGTTAATGTTAATTTTAACGAGCCATGCTATAAGATAAATATTCAATATACCGATATAATTACATGGCTTTAAAAATAAAAATTAAATCAATAAGCAAAATTGAAGACATTTGTATGATTACAAAATATCAATATTTCAGTGAAAATTGTTCCTAAAATTACTAACTAATTATTGTTTAGAGGAAGACTGCTATTTAAAAATGATGATTTTTTTTTTAATTTTAGCTTTTCTGTATGTTTGAATGTTTAATTCGAATAGACTCCGGAACATCTCAAAGGATTTCAAGACAAAATCTCCGATCAACGTTAGGCGAGATCATATTCAGATGCAAAACAACCCACAGCCAGGTCATAGGGCATTTGACCGTATGGATGGCCACTACTACCCTTGGCCTTTGGGATTACCGCGCACCCTGCATGGAAATGTTAAATTAAATTTTTTATTCAAGATTTCCGTAACGCCAGGTGGTAGGGCATTTGCCCGACTGGATGGCTACCTCCCCTGGTCTAAGTATGTCGCTATGACAACCTTGAGTTGTGTTTACCGGCATTAGTAGCAGCAGCTCATTTGTCATTCACCAGAAACAATTTTTTTCGACCTGGCTATTTAAACCTCTTCCAATAAAATTCCTGTAGGATTCTCGGGACATAACGCAAAATTTAGCATCGATCAACGAAAACCGTATCGAAATTAGCCCAATAGTTTTTACGTGAATACCGACAAACACAAAAAAGTGTATGAAATAAAAGACTATAATTTTAAAATCTATACATTTACACATATGAAATTGGAGTGTCTCTTTGTAATATTGAAATAACCGCTTTTTAATACATGCATATGAATGTAAATTTTGTCTGTCTGTATTCTGTTCGTTCCGGCTAATCTCTGAAATGGCTGGACCGATTTTGACGGGACGCTTATTGGCAGTACCTTATGTAATAAGGAGTAACTTACGTACTTTTATTTTAGAAAAATCCTTTTATTTTGGAATTTTGACGATTTTCAATCACCACGCGGGAAAGACCGCGGGACGCAGCTAGTTTTATAATATTATAGACTATAGACATATTGGTTAGGTTCACATCACTTACAAACGAAATCGCAGGTCCATTTATGGCTATATCTTAACTTAATATTCATCCACTTGCCCTACCATCTGTAAGTTCTGATATTACTTGTGTAGAGCTTTAGTCAAATTTTAATCGATACTAAGGAAAATGAACGTTCGGTAAGATATAGGAACCGGTCAATAGTAGTTAATATAATACGCAGTACAAATTAGTCTAGTTTAACCTTTATGGTGGACGATAAACTAGTAGTTTAGTAGTACCTATACAGTTTTCTTTAGGCAGGGTGATTAAACCACCCCTGTGGTACAGCCGTCACCCTTATGAGCTCTGTTTAGTCATGGCTCGTAAATTTGATGTTTTGGTCTGACATTATGTGTTTTATTGGCAATAGCCTTGTCCTTCGTCCAGATTATTTCGAATATTATTAGTGTGATTATTATTACTAGTGGTCGCTCGTGGTCGAAATTCGACCGTAACAATTTGTTGTCAAAGACTACTTCTATTATCTCAGACTGGACAGGCTACACGAACAATAAACAAAAGAGTATATGCATGCGTGCGTGTGTCAAATACATGGTAGTGTGTGTAATGTTTTTTTTTGTTGATTTAATGTATTTTTAATGAATAATAAAAAAAGTATTGTGCATTCTTTCTGTATATAAACTATAAGTGTGCGAAATTTCATACTCCTCCATCCGTGCAATTTTCGTAAAAAGGGGTAAAAGTTTTTGCTTCACGTATTAAAATATAGAATAATTATATGCCACGTTATTTATAATAATTATACGAGGTTTATAGTTTCGTAAATAGTGTTTTTTTAGTTTTTACCATCGGACAACGACTGGTTTACGCCACGTTACATGTGAAACACATCAGAACAAGCGTTTCTCTTCTTTTTGTGCCTCGAAGATTGAATAATTTGGATCTGTTTTCCTGACAATAATTTGAAGCTTCAAGTCACGATGAATAGGTATTTTAGTAGCGTGCTCATATAGCGTCATCATCACATAGGTAACAGTGGTCAACGCAACCTATACTTCCATAAAAAAAGTGTTCTTCTTTGTTGACTTCAAAGGGTTAAAACACACACACACCATTTTTATGAAGAAGATCCTTATCCATTCAAAGATTGTCTGGAAGAGATTGCTTTGAGCAACCTTCTAATCTTAAGACAAGAAAATGTGTTACTATTTTTATGTTTGTCTACAATAAATAGTATTGTTGTATTTGTCATAAACGTCGTTTATAGATTGAAATTAATATTATATCTAGAATATCCAGAAACTTCACCAGTTAAATACTATCGGTCTTGTAAATAACACCGCAATGAAAGGGTTAAAAAGTCAGTTTACGAATTACGCACACTATGTGTCATCCAATTTGGTTTAGCCGGCCTGGACTCGCGCAAATGAGATATGTCCGTAGTGGTGCAGAGATTTTCCAAGAAAACATGCAACTTCGTTTCCATCTGGAAAAAAGATACGATTATAAATATGTGTGTATTGTTTTTTTAGTTAACATTGTTTCAACAATAATTTTGAATTTCCGCACATTGCAAGCGTTGTATAAAACATTAACTGGAATAAATCCATCCATGAATAAGATAAAGTTCGTCTTTGGAGCGCGCTGAATGTAATGTAGAGCTAGCCAAATCACTGCCTATTTTCAATAGACTTGTGAAGGATTATTATTGCAATAGCTCAAATTACGGATGCAGCAGTTATTGTTATATTTTTCTAGTTTTACATTTATTTATGTAAGTCTATTTTATAATAACTTATTTACATACATCGTATTAGCATATTATTTATATTTTTACTAATGTATGTATATTATATCATGCATGTATTTATAAGATACTAGCTGTCCTGGCAGACGACTAAAAAAAATTAGGGGTGGACTACGCCTAACATTTAGGGGGATGAAAAATAGATGTTGGCCGATTCTCATAGATACCGGATAAGCACAAAAAATTTCATCAAAATCGGTCAAGCCGTTTCGGAGGAATATGGCAACGAAAACTGTGACACGAGAATTTTATATATAACATATATATTTATCAGATTTCGGTAGTGAGAATAATCCAAATTACTTCTGTTATCAATTTTTTGTCCATCCAAAGGTTGTCTGGAAGAAATCGCTAGTAGCGATAAGACCGCCTATTGTATTGTAAAATTTTATTTCTTTTAACCGTATCTTTAAAACACAATAAAGCATATTAATTAATTCATTCATTTTAGTAGCGGAAAGGAGGGTTCTCCGTAAGACTCTGGGTCCAACCAAAAGAGAGGATGGTAGCTGGAGGGTCCGAAGTAACCCCGAAATTGAGAATCTCGTGGCCGAGCCTAACATAATAGGAGAAATAAAAGCTCACCGCCTCCGCTGGCTCGGCCACGTAGAACGAATGAGAGAGCAGCGTGAGGAAAGCATATTTGGGACGGCTAAATATCGCTGGAAGGACAGAGTAGAGGCTGACCTGACGGAGATAGGAGCCAGCTATTGGCAAGAAACCGCTCAGGATCGAGGAAAGTGACATTCTCTCGTTTCGGAGGCCAAGACCCACTTTGGGTCGCTGAGCCAACGGAGTAAGTAAGTGATTCATTCATTCATTTATCCCATTTAATAATTTTCTTTTCCTAACAATTTTTGGTTTTTAATAAATGTCTTTATTACCTACTGTTCTAATTTGTTATTAGGTGCCGACATCAGCTCAATCTGGCACATGATGTGCATACTTTTATGAAAGTGAATTTATTTACTTATACGTACTACTAATAAATGAGTAATTAGTTTGCCTGTAGATTTATTTGAAATTTCCTGTTAGTTAGAGATTTTCCAGTGCTTTCATTTACAATCGATATGTCACCAAAAATATGGAATTTTGCTTCTTATAAGTGTATGTACAATTGCACACCTTCGTCATCGAGAGTAAACATATATGTTAAAATTGTGGCGTATACAATTTCAAAAATCTTTTTTCTTATCTGATTTGTAGGTATTAGTATACTATAGCATAGCTAGCAAAAAATATTAAAACGCCTTTCAAGGCGATTGAAAGCGAGACCTTATCGAGATAAAGTTTACCAAACCAAGTTCTAAGATTTATATTGTATTGTACCTATAATCCCTTAAGACTATAAATAGAATACAGAGCCTATGTCATCGAAGTCAATGGGTAAGGAATCTAAAAGATTACCTGACCTCAATGGATTTTTCTATAGTTAAATTAATGTACAATGAAGACTTTCCAAACTGCTACATGGAACGGATTTACTAGACTTGATATACTTACTACAAGTTTCAACACTTCTGTGACTACATGATCGCTTTATTGAAAGTGAAATCCAGCAATTTAAAAAGGTCATAGCAATTTAGAGGACGGCTTTAATGGGTTCAGAAATTAAGGTGTCGCTAACCAGTCCAAGACAGTATACTTTGTCAGCCGTATCTAGTATGCTTACAGAATTTTCATTCACAATTCCACTTCATAATAGTAATAGATAGATAGATAGATTACACTTTATCGTATACCAATACAAACATGAACTTAAAGACTAAAATTATGTCTACTTTATACATAACAAAGGGCGGTCTTATCGCTAAAAAGCGATCTTTTCCAGACAACCCCAATTTGTCCTTTATAATATTATAAAGAGGTACAGTTTGTGATTTTATGACGTTGTAGTGGATAATCTCTGGGTCTAGTAAACCGATTTTAGAATAGAATAGAATATATTTATTGCGTAATGCACTAATAATGTACAAAGATATTACGGTTTTTACAGTATCAATGCATTCGGCCCATAATTGGTGGTGCTAAATTAAAATTACAATATTGAATTAAAAACATTTATTTTACAGTCAATGAATCAATATAATTAAAATTAAAAATAAATAACAATAAAAATAAATATAATCAGATATAAAATAGAATAATAATAATCTATAATTAATATAAATAATAAAATGTCTACTATTAAAGCATGTCAAATATATTTATGTCAGTTCATAATGTTTTGTCCTCCATAAATATTTTTATATTATATCAGCATTTATTGGTCAGTATTTTTTTTTAAATAGTCTATCTGGCAGTTCTCTAAGAGACTTCGAAACACGGCGGCGCAGTACTCGGCGCGGGGCAGGTAGCGCGCAGCACGGCGTCGCGCAACCTTTTTCAGTATGGCTTCTTCTGAAAAAGGTTGTTGTGTGCCCACATGCGGTAAACCTTGTAAGTAAATCATCCTAACGGAACCAGATTAGATGTGGATACAAATGATGTTATGAAAATGTATGCCTTTGACTATTTTAATAAAAGGAAACATAATAATAAATCACGCTACCGCTAAATTGTTGTTTTATTTACTAACAAATAAACATTTTTTGGAAAGGCTTTTGGGAATTGCAGGAGTTGAATTATTAACTCTCGCAATTTCCAAAAGTCTAATATAAAAATCAAAATAATACTAGACCACCTGGACGGTTTTTGCCGTTGAATAGTGTCGTATACCGATAGAGTGCGTTAGTATATATATTATGACTCTTGACTCTATACCAGTATATATAAAGTACTCTGAGCTTCGAAAGTTTATTGTATACAAAGGACCCCATGCAATAGACACTTTTGAAAATTATTTTACGAGTGGAAAGGTACATGATAATTTAGAAAAAAATAATTAGCCACTATCAAATATACCCTATGCCACTCAGGAATACCTAATAGTGACATAGGGTTTATTTAATTGTGGTTTTATTCCTGATGCCTAGCGAAGTGGGCACGGGTCAGCTTTACTTTAAAGACTTTTATTGATCTTTAGTCTTTACCATAATCCTAATGAAAATTGTTTCACGTATTACGTCGTCTTAGAAAAAAGTATCGCGTGTTTGCAATATAGTAGTAACAAGTTTATTTATCTCTTTATTAAAAACTGTTTCTTCGAGATTACTTATTTTATTAACTAGATCAGTTAAATGCAAGTCAGGTTAGAACTGTATTAACTGTTCGTAAAGTATTAAACTGTTTTTGTCAATGCTCACAAATAGGGAAATGATAAATATAAAACAATATTAGCCCCGATTGACAGATTGATAATGTACTTGACCAATTTGAAAACCTGCCCGTAAAAATTCAAGTTAAAATTTTGTTGCGATTTGTTTTTCCACTTGTCCGTTGAAGTTTCACTTCTACTATGTGTCCCAGCACACATTTACTGCAAATTATGATTTGGTTAGGTTTGGGTACATTTTATTGAATGCATTTTTATTTAAACATATTTTGTTTTATCAAACAAAAAACTAAATTCGATCCGGAACCAAAAAACGCATCCATATTATACTCTAAAATTATGCCACCTCTCACCATGTCTAGTCTAAATTTATGCCGCATCTCCACGCGGCCGTAACGCTTTTTCGTGACAGAAAAATCCTAAGATCCCCGTTTATATAGAAGTTTCACTTCAATAATATGAATGAGGTTATTGAGCATTGTTCTTGAGGTCGTCCGCGTTGAGCGGCCCACGCACAACGCTCGGATATAAAAGATTACATTTTTATTAGATGTAATCATCTTAAGTGTTATCTCCATAATTGAATAATGCAGATATGTAGCACTGGAAGCTGGGTTTGCTTGACTTGCCACAACCAATGGATGAAGTCACTTAAATTCATAGCGAGTATACCGGTTTTTCAAAAACGGTTTTTCTTCCATCCCTTAGGATTTGTAATGAGCTCCCAGTTGAGGTTTCCCTCAGCAGTACGATGTGGCCTTTTCTAGTAATGATGCCATTTTCCAGGCCAGCAGCACGTTGATACTATCTGTAGTGTATGCGGTATAGCATACATACGCTGTCTCGTGTGTCCATGTGTTGGTAAGCTAGACGTCACTGTCACGAGAGCCTCAGGCGAGAGTGGACGGACGTACGTGAGATACGCGGGCATTGCCGAGCCAGTGTTATACTTATAGTTACGTATTTACATCGTTCGATACAGCTCCTACAATTGGCGACGAGCAAAAGGTAATTTTTTTTATTAAAAATATCAAGGAAGGGAAACGACTAACATAAATATATATTTGACGAGACAATATATTTTTTCGTAAAATTTGCCGAAGATAGTAAATTACTACATAGGTAATCATTTACAAAGTATCATTACGACTAACATAAATATATTTGACAAGACAAACTTGGCATGCATATTACATTTATCGTAAAATTTGCCGAAGATAGTAAATTACTACTAAGGTAATCATTTACAAAGTATAAAGTATTAACAGTTGAACTAATATTGAGTCGTAACTATAACTTTGATAACTTATAATAGTTTAAAACAATCATGGTTCTCGATACAATAAGGCCTTGTCTAACGTAACTGTAAACAAAGCATAGCAGTGTTTGTTTAAAAATGTTGAATACAACAAGATCATGTTCAACTTCTTGAGCTAGTTTGTTTAGAGTAGTAAGGGAACAAACGTTCACATACATCATCATAATCGAATATTATAAAATAATGTTATGATTATATATATTTACAACAGATTAACATGGCTAGTGAAACGAATAAGGCAAATATTTCTTTGATAGCTTAAAAGCTCTAAAGCGCGTATGAAATAGGGTTGACAAATCTCCATTAAATTGGAAATTGTCTGGTGATTCAAATGAACACCTCCATTAAATTGGATTTGGTTGACAAACCTCCATTAATTTGGAAACTGTCTGGTGGTTCTAATGAACGCCTCCATTAAATTGGATCTGGTTGACAAACCTCCATTAAATTGGAAACTGTCTGGTGGTTCTAATGAACGCCTCCATTAAATTGGATCTGGTTGACAAACCTCCATTAAATTGGAAACTGTCTGGTGGTTCTAATGAACGCCTCCATTAAATTGGATCTGGTTGACAAACCTCCATTAAATTGGAAACTGTCTGGTGGTTCAAATGAACGCCTCCATTAAATTGGATTTGGTTGACAAACCTCCATTAAATTGGAAACTGTCTGGTGGTTCAAATGAACGCCTCCATTAAATTGGATATGGTTGACAAAAAACCTTTATTAAATTGAAACCCGTAGGTTGTTCAAATGAATGTCTCCATTAAATTAAAACTTGTTGACGAAACCTCAGTTAGATTGTCTTGACAGTAATTGTATTGACAACCCATAAACTGGATATTCCAGGTCGCCCAAAAGTTCAAGGGACATGACTCAGCAACCCATGTTTGCTTTGGAAAAGCTGGATTTAGATGGCGATAGGACTTCTATCGGTACCAAATGGGAGAGATGGAAAAGATCGCTAATTATATATCTTGACGCAGCCGAAATCGAGTCTCCACAAAAAAAACGTGCAACGTTGTTGCACTTTGGAGGAACTAGCCTGCAAGATATATTTTATAACTTACCCGGTGCAAATGTTGAAGCTGCGGAAGGTGTCAATGTTTTTGACGTATCCATTAAAAAACTTGATGAATATTTTCTTCCAAAACAAAATCGCGTTTTTGAACGTCACATGTTTAGGCTAATCAAACAGGAAGATAACGAAAAGTTTGAAAGTTTTTTGGTACGTTTACGTAAGCAAGCCGAAAAATGCAATTTTGACAAAAAAGAAGACCATTTAATCGACCAAATCACCGAGAAATGTACTTCACCTGAATTACGTAAAAAAATTCTAACAGTAGGTGACAGCATAACCCTAGGAAAAATCGTGACGGAAGCCAATACTTTGGAAGTGGTTAACGACCAATTACAAATATACGAATATAAAAAACAAGAAAATGAAGACAAAAAACAAGAAAATCTAGAAATTAACACTATATACAACAAAAATAAAAAAGAAGGAAACTACAAAACGAGACAAGTAAATTATAAAAACATAACGCCATGTGGACGGTGTGGGAGTAAAAGTCATCGATCAGATTACAAAGAATGCCCTGCTTTAGGAAGAACTTGTTTTATTTGTAGTAAGCCAGGTCATTTCCGACAATTCTGCAGATCTGCAAGTACAAAAAGAAAAGCCAATGAACAAGGAAAATCTGAAAACCAACAAAACTCAAAAGGAAACAAGAAAGCAAGAGTTGAAGTTGATTATGTTTTCAGTATTGATAATGACGCAACAATTGAGTGCACCCTGGGTGGAATCCAAACTAAAATGCTCGTAGATTCAGGCTGTAAAGTCAACTTAATAACTCAAGAAACATGGGAGGTTTTGAAAGAGAAGAGAGCCATCATACACAACCAGGAAACCAAGCCAAACAAAACGCTCTTAGCTTACGGCAGTCGCACTCCACTCAACATAAAAGGATCGTTTGAAACAGCAATCAAAATAAATGATAGAGAAGAACAAACAACTGTTTACGTTATTGCGGGCGGTACAAGAGATCTGTTAGGAAAAGAAACTGCCACGCTTCTTGGTGTTTTGAAAATAGGAATAGATGTTAATAAAATCGAGGAACCAATATTACAATCATTCCCTAAACTCAAAAATGTGCTAGTCGAAATTTCTATTGATGACAACGTGCAACCAGTAGCGCAACCTTACCGGAGAATATCGTTGCCTATTGAAAGAGAAGTTGAAAATAAGATCCAAGACCTACTAAGCCGAGATATAATTGAAGAAGTACATGGACCTTCAAGATGGGTTTCTCCAATGGTACCAATCATGAAAGAAAATGGCGACCTGCGATTGTGTGTAGATATGCGCCGCGCTAACGCAGCTATTATGCGGGAAAATCATCCTTTGCCGTGCATGGATAAACTCTTGCCGGAAATTGGTAAAGCTAAATATTTCAGCAAATTGGATATTAAAGATGCTTTTCATCATCTCGAATTGCACCCGGACTGCAGACACATAACGACTTTTATAACATCTAAAGGGCTATATCGATACAAAAGACTTATGTTTGGTATAAGTTGCGCACCAGAGATTTTTCAAAAGGTACTAGAAAGATTGTTGATAAAATGCGATGGAGTCATTAATTTCATCGATGATATTTTAATATTCGGAAATAGTGAAGAACAACATGACACACAACTAGAAAAGGTGTTGAAAGTACTCAAAGAAAACAATGTGCAACTCAATGAACAGAAGTGCATATTTAAAGTAAAGAAGGTGAACTTTTTAGGACACGAACTGTCATCAGACGGAATAAAACCGTTGCCAAAGTACATAGAGAGTATCGCCAGCTTCAGAGTCCCTGCAACTATAGAAGAACTTCAAAGTTTTCTAGGATTGGTGAACTATGTAAATAAATGGTTACCAAATTTGGCTACAAAAACCGAACCTTTAAAATAACTGTTAAGAAAAAAATTGGGGAAGAAAACTGTTATTAAGCCGTTCTGGTCAAGCAAGCAAGACAGGGCGTTCAAAGAACTGAAAGAAGCGTTAACTCAAATACAATCTCTAGGTTACTACGACATTAAAGACAAAACACAAGTTATCGCAGACGCCAGTCCTGTAGGCCTCGGCGCTATATTGATACAAACTGATATAAAAGGACCACGAGTAATCGCATACGGAAACAGGACACTAACAGATTGCGAAAGAAAGTTTAGTCAAACGGAAAAAGAAGCTTTAGCGCTAGTATGGTCCGTAGAACATTTCAATATTTTCCTCTTTGGAAAGGAGTTTGATCTCATTACCGATCATAAACCTCTAGAAATATTGTTCGGACAAAAATCTAGGCCTTGTGCGCGCATAGAACGGTGGGTGCTTAGGTTACAATCTTATAAATTCAATGTAATCTACAAGCCGGGAAAAGTAAACATCGCTGACCCGTTGTCTCGTCTATGTGAAGATTTACAATTACCATCTCGGGGAGAGGACGAACACGTACATCACATTGTGGAGCAAGCAAGACCATGTGCAATATCTATGAGTGCCATTATGGAAGCTTCTGGAAGTGATAAGGAAATAAACACTGTTAAGAAAGGATTATATGAAAAAGAGTGGCACGAATCTGTCAAAGGTTATAAGATATTTGAAAATGAATTATGTTTCTACGAAAATATATTACTGCGTAGAAACCGAATTGTGATACCACATATATTACGAAAAAATGTTCTAGACGCTGCACACGAAGGCCATCCCGGAATCGTTGCGATGAAAGGAAGGTTAAGGTCAAAAGTGTGGTGGCCAAGAATTGACAAAGATGCAGAAAATCTTGTAAAGCTGCACTCTTGTAGGATTGCCACATCCACCGACGCCTATGAAAAGACGTGAGCTCCCTGTAGCTCCTTGGATTGTTGTCGCGATGGACCTGCTTGGCCCTTTACCTAGCAACGACTACATCCTTGTAATGATTGATTATTATAGTCGTTACAAAGAAGTTAAGATCACAAAATCAGTGACCAGCACCCAGATTATAAAATTGCTTAAGGAAATTTTCAGCAGATTAGGTTATCCGGTCTCAATTACCGCCAATAACGGGACGAATTTCGCGCATTTTGTAGGGAATGCAATATTATCCTTTACAATACAGTGCCGTATTGGCCTCAACAGAATGGCGAAGTCGAAAGACAAAACCGTGACATTATAAAGCGTCTTAAGATCAGTCATTTAGAAAAAAAGGACATGAAGGAAAGCCTAATGGAGTATCTATTAATATACAATAGCACACCTCATTCTGTTACAGGCCAGTCGCCATCAGAATTGTTTTTTAGACGGCAAAATAGAGATAAGATTCCATCAATTGATAGAATAGAAAATAAAGAAGTTGATGAAGAAATACGGGATCGGGACAAAACACAAAAGGAAAAGGGGAAAGAGTATGCAGATAAAAGGAGAGGCGCGGTCAAATCAGGTTTAAGTGAAGGAGATAAAGTATATATCAGAAATATGGAAAAAGCTAATAAACTCACGTCTAATTACAACCCGACTCCCCATACGGTACAAGATACAAACGGAGGCGAGATCACAGTGAAGAACGACCAAACAGGGAAAGTGCTGAAAAGAAACATTGTCCACCTAAAAAGAGTTGAAGGGCAGTGGAAAGCAATTCAGGAAAAGGATCAAGAAGGCGCAGCAGAAGAGGAAGTCTGGGACATTGGAAATGAATAAGTGAAAACTGAGATTCGACGATCACTTGATTCTAATAATAATAATATGTTAGAATTGACTTAGAAAGTGTCCTATACCTAAATTGTTTGTGCATAAAACTTGTAAGGGTTAGATACCCATCTGTATAGTAATAAATACTGATTCAATTTCAAGATTCTTTGTTGTCATTTTCCAATTTATCCTCAAGGGAGGGATGTAGTGTATGCGGTATAGCATACATACGCTGTCTCGTGTGTCCATGTGTTGGTAAGCTAGACGTCACTGTCACGAGAGCCTCAGGCGAGAGTGGACGGACGTACGTGAGATACGCGGGCATTGCCGAGCCAGTGTTATACTTATAGTTACGTATTTACATCGTTCGATACAGCTCCTACACTATCTTTAGTGATGCAAATGTCCATAGGTAACTTTCCATCAAGTAATACGTCAGCGTGTGATATGTTTCAGCAATAAAAAGTATATAAGAGCACATACCTAGCAGGTATACAGAAGGACATAAAATGGTCAATCACAAATAGACGTAGATTGTACACGACTAGGGCTACCATGTTTTTTTTGAAGAAAATGTGGTATTTTTGTTTTTAAGTTGTAGAAACACAGTACTATTGGAAATTTTTTAGTTTTCGTTCTTTATTACATATTTAATTTATTTAATTATTGTAGTCCATTTGTTTTTAATACTACTTTTTGCTTTGGCCAGCAAAGATATATCATTTTTAAAATGATAATAAGAATCGTAATATAAAGCGCGACAATTGAATTAGGAATAAAAATATAGTACATGTCGTACTATGTAGTTTTTCTTTAACAGGTAGTCAGTACAATATAGTACGATACTATATATTATAGTACCGTTGGCAACCCTATATACTCGTATGACAATGATATACAATTATACGTGTTTGTATAGTTCTAAGAAACGCTATAGTAATTCCAATGGCATTTTGACTCGAGTCTCATGCTCATAAGGGGGCGTCCATAAATTACGTGAGGTGTTTTTTTAAATTTTCTGCCCCTCCCTTCCCCCTGGTGAGATGTCGTGAGTTTTTCAAATTGAGCTATTTGGTATAAAACAAATATGGTGGTTTGACAGTCAGTAAATGTATAACGTTGAAGTATGAATGAAATTATTTTCTTTCGAAAGAATTAGTAAATGATCTAATGGTATTACGATTACGCTTAAGATTAAATCTTAAGCATGTACAATCTGGATTAAATGGACCAAAATAGTATAACTTGTTTTTTGTTTCAATCAGAAAAAAAATTGCGTGATATTTGCCGAGACCCCCCCCTCTCTCCAACGTAAGATTAGATGAGATTTGACTCGACCCCCTCCCCCCCTTAAACACCTCACGTAATTTATGGACGCCCCCTAACAATATGTAATATTGTTTAAAAATTAACAATTAGCCGTTGTATATAGGATATAGATTGTTCTTCAGAGATAATAATAATAATTATGTGGAAAATGTCTCGTTGCCACAAGAACTTCGTAGTTTGGCGCCTGTCCCGAGCTGATACTCATGACCAATACACATGACGAGATTGTATGGTCTATGGACTTTGTCTGTTCTTCATACATGTATATTGAAAATAATACTACTGAAGAATATAAACAAACAAACATTAGTTATTAAAGTTGTAATAGTTATTTTGTTAGCGGATGCGCATGAGTGTGCGACTCAGAGACGAGTGGCTCTTGAGCAAATTGATTTAAACGATACACTTTGATGACAAACTACTTTTGTTTAGTTAGTATCAAATATCACATCATATCTTATTATCTTGCATTTTTATTAAATTTAAATTATTATTCCTTCAGGTTGTAGTGCGACATCTCTCCTCCATATTCATAATGGTTAAATGAGGTTTATAGGCTTGTTAATTTTTATTAATGCGATTATGAATAATATTTTTTGGTAACTTTATACAGAACTAGTGGTCGCCGGTGGTCGAAATTCAACCGTAATAAGATATTTAAAGTATAAGTTTGAACATTTTTAAGATTCTGTTATCGTAGACTATACTTCTATAATCACAAATTTCGCCAAGTCTACACTGTTAATTTGACTTTAGCAAGAGTATATATGCGTGTGTGTCAAATACATGGTAGTGTGTGTAATGATTTTTTATTGATTCAATGTATTTTTATGCATAATTTCAAAAAAATATTAGCATTCACTCTTTCTCTATACAAACTATAAGTGTGCGAAATTTCATAGTCCTCCGTCCGCGCATTTTACGTAAAAAGGGGTACAAAGGTTTTGCTTCACGTATTTATATATAGATAGTGTGACGTACCACAAGCACGCCATTGGAATTAACAGAATACCGAAATCAGGGATACTTGCAATTGAGTCTATAGTGTCCGACGATTTTGACGAGATAATAAAAATGGAATTGAGTCCCAGAAACTTGCCTAATCGGTACATGCTTTCCATTCAGGGTTCAAACCCGTTGAGTTGGAAACGTGAGTGCGCTAACCACAAATTACCACAATTTAGGCTGGTGTGCACTGACTTTTAACCGATGGTTATAATAAGATAATCGCCAAAAATGTATGGAAAAACAGTGATTTGGTTAACCATCGGTTAAATGTTGGTACACACCAGCCTAAGACTGGTGAGCATAGACATTCAACCGTCGGTTAAGATAATCTCTGTTTAAGGTCGATTTTTTAACAATCAGATAAAAGTTATCAGTCGAATAAATTACTCATGCGACTGACATGTTTAAATTTTCCATTTTATATTTTATTATATGTATACCTTTCATCTGGTGATTGAAAAATTGGCCCTTAGTTACATAGTTTTAGCGACTATTTTATTTTAACCATCACATAAATTTCTATACACACTTATTATCGTGCGTTAGTTTAGCTGTTCCATAATAATGCTATGCTACCCGCCAATAAAACCCTATTCAATAATAACCATCCTTTCCGGCAATAAACATGTTGGTAATTAATTATTTTAAAAGCGTGTCAAATCTGATGGAATTGAATAAACATGGCGGGATAACGATCGTGTCCCGCATAACAGGAGATAAGTCCGGTAATTTGTTAATTAAGCAGCCCATTTTGGTCAATAGAGACAGAGGTCCTGACGGAAGTGTGTACACGCTTCTAAGGATGTTTCACTTTCGTAACACTAATTTTATGTCAAGATCCTGTAAGCTTGAGTTGCATAATTTTATCACATACAATATTATTTTTTTATTACTAAAGCACAGCAGACAGCCTGACGGCCCAACTGTGATGGAAAGAGTTTACAGTCGCTTATGAATATTAGCAATATGAAAGGTGCCATTGAGCTGCTGAACTTGAAGGAAAAACTGGGACCTGGTCACTGATACTGGAACACAACTCATTGTTGTTATGGCGGCATATTCTTAATTGTTTATTTCGTTACAAGAACATAATAAATAAAAATAAAATAGAAAGAATAAAACACTTTTGAATTTGAAATTATTTAATTTTTTCACGACCTAGGTGCCGACAAAGATGAATTCACACCTGGAGCCCTGTAGAAACAGAATTTATAATTTATTACCTTTTCGGCATTTGGACTTTTTTGTTTATTTTCTGTTTAAAATTTGTGATGAGAAAAACAGCCCATTGAGTATTGCACTATTTTATCGCAGTCATTAGCCAGGTGTGATTCTATTCATTATTCTTATATTCATTAAAATTCGGTCCACGCGGCCGAGCAGACATATTGCATCCGTGCAGTAAAAAGGAATGCCGCGATTGATGGGCGAGACAGTTGGGCGATAACCACACATTCGGTAATCTATTTAAGTGACGGACTTTGTGCCTGTATTTGAATTACGATCTTCTGTATTACGTTTGGACTTATTAAGTTTGGTTATATTTGTACCTGTGTTATACGTGTTTGTATAGTTCTAATAAACTCTATAATAATTCCAACGGCATTTTAATTCGAGTTCTGCAATTCGTAACAATATATACGGTGGCCTAAGAAACCCTATAGCAATTAATTAAGTGATTGCAAAAACATCAAAAATCAGCTTAAGAGGTGCTTTTTTGGTATCGCTGGAGTTCAGCAGACCAGCTGACGGCCCAACTGTGATGGAAAGTGCTTACCCTCGCCTACATTTTTTTTGCCATTTATGTCCCCCCCCTTGAAATCGTTGTCAATATACTTAGCCTAAGCTACGTAGATAAAATTTAAGCAGTCTTCAAAATTTACGTTTTTATAGCAATTTTTTGTTAATTTTCGAAAATCCTTTAAGGGCACTGTGGCACTGCACATAAAACTATTTAAAAGTGGTATTTTTTATTACGAAATAACCACGCCCGGCGTAGGAAAACACTGTGTTGAAACCTGCACATCGTGATAACCGATGTGTCAAACCCACCAATCCGCCTTTTCACAAGGGTGGCAGGTATACTGTCCGTCATCATCATCATGATCTATGTCTATTATTGTTAAATGATAATAATCGCATGGTAACATGTTATTTCTACAACTCTGTAATCACAGGTGGCGCCACCAGTGTGTTTTTTATTTATAGAAAATTTCATTTATTATTTGGAACATATTTACGAAACTACTAAATGCATACGAATCTGCGAAAGCTTTCGCTTTAGCACCCCTTGTTCTGATATCAGGTATTAGGGTATTTGCTCGTCTGGATGGCTTCCATCCCTGGTCTAGAATATACCGCCATTATAACCTTGAGTTGTGTTCCGGCGTTAATGACCAGGATCCAGTCTCGCAGCAGCACATTGGTATATTACCTTTGGTGTTGCAAATGTGGATAGGCGATGGTAACCGGATTTCTATCAGGTGGTCCATTTGCCTGTATTCTTATTTCATGCAACACAAAGAATAAAGTATCTAAAATGCATTGGAATACATTACTGGTGTATTATAAAGTTTCGTACTGGCATGGACCTTCTTCCACAAAACTGGTTAAAAAAATCTTTGTCGCCATCTAGTGAGTATCGTTGAAAATACGTGGTTTTCATGTTCATTGTAACAAGCAGGGTAGGGCGTAAGTAACTTGTTTCTATTTTAGTTTACGATAGAGGTAATAGATGGCGTGGAACTCCAAAACGTATTCGAGTATTGACATTCAAAAATAAAAAGCAGCATAATATACATATATGTCATATTTAACCTGAAATCAAATCACGTGAATTATTTATTATTATTATTTAATCAATTATTATTTAACAAAACTGGGTCATTTTGATCTTACGCTAAAAGGAAGGTTTGTACTGAAAATCAGCATCTTGTCGGATATAATACCGGCACAACACTATGCTGAGTGCAAAGCTTGTCTACTGAAAACCGGCGTTCAAATTCTCAAATTATGCATTGTGTATTAATAACGTGTAAGAAATGTAATTAAAGTAACGTCGCTATTTATTCAAATAAAGTCTTTCTTTTTTGATTACAGACAATAAATAAGTAAAATATTTCAAAATAATAACTTAGTTAAATGTTATTCTGAGTAATATCTATCACTATTAATTAAAATTAATGACTCATTTTGCTACTCTGAGTGCGATGTTCTGTGATATAAGGCCAAAGGCAAAGAGCGCACGAATAAATTAAATTTTAAGATGACACATTATTGTTATGAGACGAGGAAACTTTACAGGAGTTAAAGTGCTTCCCGCGGGGCGCAGTTCGCGGTATAAATCGGCACAAATTGACAAGCCACGACGCAAACTACGATATAACACGGACTCATGCCCACATTACCGTTTAATTTATTGCTATTCAAAGTTGTCGCAGTGAAATTTGTATATGTGAATCCAGTATCTACCCATCTATACTGTGTTGTGGAATAAATACTTTTGGTAACAATTTTATAATACTGGCAGCTCAGTTTTTCACGATATTATAATTGAAGGCAATCGAGTTGGTTGCGATTCGAACGTGACAAAAAAATGGCATTTTATTTTTTATAGTCCCATTTTAAATTAAATATATATATATATATATATATATATATATATATATATATATATATAATATATATATATATATATATATATATATATATATATATATATATATATAACTTTGCCTCGTTCGGGTCCATCACATCATGCATTATAAATGCGAAAGTTTGGGTGGATGTTTGGTTGACCAATCACGCCAGAACTACTAAACTGATCTGCATGATATTTGACACATAGATAGATTATAGTCTGAACTAGTACATAGGCTACTTTACTTTGGGAAAATGTACGGTTCCCGTAGGATAACATCGCGGGTGAAACCACGGGTTAAAGCTATTATAACCGCTAAAGTAACTGGCTGTTTATTACGCTTTCAAGAAAGTTGAAATTAGTATAATGGAAATATGAAATCCCAATACCAAGCATCTTTTCATAGATAGGATACTTTTATCCCGGACGATGGGATAGTTTTCGGTATAAAATTATGGTAAACTTACCTTTTCTAAAAATTAAACATTTCACAAGTAGAATTAGTTTAGTGAAATTGGGTAGTTTTTGTTTTACGCCAAAAGGAAGGCTTGCACTGAAAATCAGCGTTTTGTCGGATATAATTTCGGCACAGCAATATGCTGAGTGCAAACCTTGTTTGCTGAAAACGTGGCGTTGATATTTAAAAATATGCTCTGTATATAATAACGTAACAATGGTCTCCCTCTGTCCGTCTTGCCTTATCTCCTGGCCACAGAGTAGTTTAAACCTTCCATCTCTGGTCTGTAAGCCTCATTATATGACCTGCTCATTTCAATTTTAATTTCTGTGCCTATCTAGTTCAAAGCATAAGTTGCTTTCATTATCGCTTTTATAATTGTGTGTATAATTTTATTCATTTTCTTTACATATTTTATAACTTACTCTATTTTTAGTATTTAATGGTATTTTTAAGAATTGTGTATAGGTATTCTTATAATAAATAATTATAATATCAGCCCATAAATCTCCATTCTAGGCTCAGGCTTCCCATTATAGGAAGAATGGAGAGTATACCCTCCACGCTTAGCACAATGACACAATG
Source organism: Dendrolimus punctatus (assembly GCA_012273795.1). Classification (NCBI taxonomy): domain Eukaryota; kingdom Metazoa; phylum Arthropoda; class Insecta; order Lepidoptera; family Lasiocampidae; genus Dendrolimus; species Dendrolimus punctatus. Next base: position 2,561,529 of record CM022534.1, on the reverse strand, counting down.
GTTATCTCGATGTGCAGGTTGCATGACAATGTTTTCCTTCACCGTTTTTAGCACGTGGTGATTCTAACAATATGCACATTAGATCAGAAAACTGATTAAGGCTGGTGTGCACCGACTTTTAACCAATGGTTAAAATAAATTAATCGCTAAAATGTATGCATAACGTGATCATGTAAAATGTCGGTGCACACCAGCATAAGTGGTGCATGCGTTCCGGCCAGGATCAAACCCGCGCCCTTTGAGTTGGGACGCGTGCTCTAGCCATTACGCTACCACGACTTGCGTTACTCTTATTGACCCTTAATAAAATATCATTGAATTTTTGACATTAGTTTGTAGGCAAGAATTATTGTCGTATATTGTTTACGAAAACTTACCTACATAATAACATTATGGTACTCTATCTACATCTCTTCGCCGTAAAGCCGGAGTGTGAAATACTCGGGCATAAATCACCAGCCGCAATGCAGCGCGCTTCCTAATTCCTGTCCATATCTGTGGATGCCATCGGTGATATTAGCGCGCTAAAGTGCAGAAGGCTTGCGTTTAAACACACATTTATTATTAGTAATTCAAGTTTATTTAAGCATTCACATTGTTATGTTGCATTCGATTTTTATCTAGTTGTTCACATCCGAAAAACTACTTAGTTTTATCCGGGTGACCATAATGCTTTTCGGGATACAAGGTATTCTATGTCCATTTTCGGTATTGAGATTACATATATATAGTCAATTTCAGCAAAAACCCTCGAGAATGATCTCTTCCAGACCACCCGCCGGGCTGTGGATTGTGTGAAAAGAATCGAGAGTGTTTGACGTTGGTGTGCAAATCAAATACTTGTAATTAATAGGATTCGTAGAGGAAGGGAAAGGGAGGATAGGAATCTCTATTCCACCGTACATATGACTAAGATAAATTTAAACAATCTTAATAATATCTAATATATAAAATTCTCGTGTCACAGTTTTCGTTGCCATACTCCTCCGAAACGGCTTGACCGATTTTGATGAAATTTTTTGTGCTTATCCGGTATCTATGAGAATCGGCCAACATCTATTTTTCATCCCCCTAAATGTTAGGGGTAGTCCACCCCTAAATTTTTTATTTTATTTTTTAGGCAAAATTTTTAATTTCTATTTTTTTATGATACAACATACAAAAATACATACAATTCTCAATTTTCAACCCTCTACGATCAACACCTATTTTTTACCGGGCAGGACGACGTCTGCCGGGACAGCTAGTATAAATATATATAGAGGGCTTCATAACTAATTTGTCTTCACATCTAATAACAATCACATAATTATTTGTATTTGGATTCGTAAACTCGAAGATTCGTAATAAGTGACGAAAAACTAACCTCAAGAAAAATATTGTAAGCACAAGTCAGTTAAAGATGAACAAAAGGCTTACATAAACAAAGAAATATCAGCAACAGTATCATATTCGTTTTGATTCCGTATCATGACGTATTCATCTACTACACTCGTACTACCGTGTCAGCGTAGTGTTTAATTTAACCCTTGTTTCTAATCACGCAGTGTCCTTTTTGATGTTGTTGGAATACGGCAAGCGTGAATCCAGAGCAGCGAGCACGCTACATGGCGTGTAACACGCGAATAATGGAATAAAGACAGCGTTTCATTGTGGAGGTGATAATGAACACAAGAGTTAGGTTGAGTGCACTATAGGGAATATTATTTCGCGTATTTTTGAAGTCAAACTTCTTTAGGCGCATGAGGGCAATTTTAATAATATGCTTTCGCGACACTTTTTGTAAATAGTGATGTGTTCTGCAAATTCGTAGTACATTATTTTATTCTATCGTCATATGTTTTCGCATCGCACGCGATTTTAGGTATTTTTGAAGTGAAAGTGTGGGAAATCTAAAGTTTTAGATTTGTATAAATATAAACAAGACTTAAAAATTAGTTTGCCAAAGAAGTTTCCCTTCTGACATGTGTACTTTTTTATAGCTGAAGCACAGCAGATAGGCTGACGGCCCAATTGTGATAGAAAGTGGTTACTGTCGTTTATGGGCATTAGCAACACCAGAGATGCCGCAATGAGCTGCCGGTCTGAATGGGGAAAGTGGAACCTGGCCACTTATGCCGGAACTCAACTCAAAGTAGTTATAGCGGCATGTTCTACACCGGGGGTGGTAACCACCCAGACGGGCAAATGCCCTACCCACCTGGCTGTGGGTTATTTTGTTGCGTGTTATGAAGAGCCCCTAGAATTATTATTCTATTTCCGTTCCTGCACGGATAAAATCATGGTAAGGTGTTTAATATGTACTTCCACTTAGTGTAACACACCTACCGAGGGTAGGCGCCGACACTTCAGCGACTGAATTATCGGTCTAAGTATTCGGTTGGACTCACTAAACGCGTCCAACAGTTCGAATTACAAGGCGTGTAGCAGCGTGTTACGCAATGGAAAATAGTACGGTATGAAACTGTTCTCCAAACATCTCATTGTGTCGTATAAACCTAGTCACTCTTTTAAGTACTAACAATATAAAGAGAATAAATTATGTATTTTTAGATCCATAAAAGAATCGGTGCATGTACATAGATAAAATAGTTCAACTACGTTCGCTGAACTTTCGGTCGCATAACGCGTCGCATTTTTTATTGACTACGATCCGAAAATACATTGAATGCACAAATAATTAATAATAATAAAAAAAATCCCCTTAAGAAATAGTGCATAGTATTCGCCTTAACAATAACACAAGAAGGTTCCATATACGAAGTAACACGAAAGAACAGGCTAAAATATATGATGAGACAAATGTTAAAATGAGATACATATACTCGAGAAGAAACTGGAATAAACTAGTAGTAAGTAACAATGACGGGAATATTTCTTGGAAAGGATAGACTTATTGTTCGCGACGTTAAGTTCATCGCAAAGTTACTGCACGAAACGGAACGCGCGGTTTAAATATTGACAGCTACGACCGTTAAGGCTGTTCCCCCGTCTTCACAAATTCTCAGTATTGTACGTAATACACGTAATTAGCTATTTTCAAGTTTTTCATTTTAATACTACCTAAAGAGTATTTCCATCGTATACACTAATAATAATAACAATGGGGTTCATTCTAGATTGTCAAATGGATATATAAGCGCGATAATTTGCGCACGGAGGCAGATTCACAGGCGCTAGCGAGGCAAAGGAAGGACAAGACAGCAAAGGGATCAAAAGGGCCTTCAGACTGCGCGGCAAATTTACGGTAGAACATCAAAACGTGAGGCTTCAAGACTATTCAGTCGCAAGACACTTGAATTTCGATCGAACGGATCGGGACGTGAGTCAATCGAGAAAAGCGCGTGTATAATTTGAATAGGTATTTTTGTTTAATTTATTTTAAATTAAACAAAAGCCGGCTTTAGATCGGTGTTTCATTCCAATCTCGGTACTCTCAGCACGTAATAATACTTTACGTAAGACAAATAAATAAGAATCCAATCTCGGTGTGTCCAGATCCTTACAACGTTCGCATTCGGTACTTTTGTCTTAATGGCATTTCAAAAATTGATAAATGCCGCTATCAATTCTGATAAAAGGATAAAACCCTTTGCGAGCTGTTATCAGACGATTATAAATTAGCTCTTGCGAAATTTCAGGCTTCGGTCTGTTATTATTTCTGTCCTAGTTTTGGTATTCGAAAGTTGCTTTATGGTCTCTTACAGTTATTTATCTGGCTTCTGGTGTTACTTAAGTACTTTAAGTTATTTTACTATCTAGTTTCGAGTGGGATTTGCGGTTATGGGCACTCCCTTCTAGAAGATAACACGTTTAGAACAAGTGCTGCATTCGCCTAGGGGCGCCCTGTGTTGTCCCACAATACTGTCAGTGTGGATATAAGGTGGAGTGACTCAGTCATCATGGTTTCTCGTGTATCAGAAATGCCGGGTGAAATCTGCGTCATGCAACATTTAATGGCATAATCTGTTGGGCTCTTGCCACTTCCTGGTACCTGCCCTTCTAGAACCAAACAGCTTGTGCTGCGACGATGGCAAGAGACCCGATGGAATGTCATTGGTACCCCCTGGAGGATGGGACGCCCTTTAGTATGGGACACATCTTGCGTCGACATTCTGGCGGCGTCCCATCTTCCAGACACTAGTATGTCTACCGGCAAAGCCGCACATATTACGCCATCGAAAATGACTACTTATTTGCGGATTTTGGGGTCGAGGCCTTGGGACCATGGGGGCCTGAGGCACACAAACTTTATGGAGACATCGCGAAACGCTTGATAGACGTCTCATGTGACCAAAACACTGGTCTATCCCTCGGACAATACATTAGCGTTGCCATTCAGCGAGGTAATGTGGCCATTCTTTTAGGCACGTTTCCAAGTGACAGCGGTCTGGCACTAGATTTTATAGTTTAATTTTAATTTGTATATATGGTTTTATTTAATTTAATTTATAGAAATTGTGTATTAGAAATTTTATTTATTTTATTATTAGATAGATAGATAACACTTTATTGTACACCATCACAGAAAAGACAGATGAACTAATAGCCTAAAAATATTCTGTATGTGCACAATGGGCGGTCTTATCGCTAAGAAGCGATCTCTTCCAGACAACCCGATTATTATTTATTAAGAACCTCAAAAAATTAATTGAATGGAAATACTTAGATCGGAATTTCCAAAATTATGCGTTGTTATCGATTACCGGAAGACAACTCCAGGTTGTTATGGCGGCATACTCTAGACCAGGGGTGGTAACCATCCACACAGGTAACAGGCCCCTGGCAAACATTCTTCCATAACAGCCCAATATTCAGATTCGATTTTAGATAATAATAAAATATGTAGGCGAACACATATACGTAACCGAATATTCCAATAAAATACTTCAGCGCAAATGCAAGTCGCTCTCAGTTATTCAAACAAGAAAACTTTGAATACAGCGCAATAAAAGTATGGGATAAATTGAAAAACATGCCGTAAAAAGTGGAATTTTTCACTCGACGCTGTTCATTACCATTTATATGGGAGAACTTGGGAGCTTGGGAAACTTATAAGCGAACTTGCGAGTGCATGGATTACAGCCCACCGCAATTTACATAATACAGGTGAAACCGACAGTTACGGGGGTATTATACTGGAATAATGCGTGAATGCGTTTAAGATGTAATATTAGCTACTTACGGTACTCATAGAGTATCACTTCACTTTTTTGGTTTATGGCTCCAACGCCGTTGGAATTACTATAGAATTTATAAGAACTATACAAACACGTATAACATAGGTACAAATATAACTAGATACTACTAGTGCAAACTGCACGATTCAATAACACGCGCAAAGTCCGTCACTATATCGCTCATCGAATCTACGTCTTGCTCGTATCGTAATCCTTGCTTGACTGCCTCACCCCTCCGTTCGGGCATTGTTTTATAGTAAACTGTATAATACAACAACTGACTGCGTGGGCTGAGTTTTTCCAAGAAAACGTAATTTGCACAGCTGGTTAATTATTCCTGCGATCGGCCAACAAAGTCGAAAACAATAACAATAGGCTATTGTCTAATTGCAAATTTTAAACACAAAGTAAATAAAAGAACTTCAAATGTGACAGGTAATAAACTACGTTTTATGGCAGGCAGGTGTGCCTTCACCTTTGCCGGCATGTAACAATATGAACGACAAGTGATTATTTAATAGCATTAAAAGCTTAGATATCGGGCGATAATTTTAACTGGTACTCGTTTTCTGAATATCTGAGGACAAACAAACTGTTATATTAGACTAACTACTTATGACTAAATGTTATTTATTATTAGTGTTAGCTATTTAAGTGAGGAAAATATGGACAGTATTAGTGGGAAAGAATAATTTTATATATTAATGTTATTTAGAGTTAAAAATTACATAAAGTTTACACATGTTTGCAATGAACTAAAGTAAAAAGATAGCTAAGGTTAATGGGACGAGGGATATCTGTTCGTAGGATGTCGTAAAGAGGGCTGGAGATATTCGGGCAATGAAAAAAGATGTTATTAAACTCATAGAGTTTAATGACATACATACATACATGGCACTAGTTAAGATAACATATATAGGTATAGACATAAGGCAAACACTGCACATGCCCTTTCTCACAACACCAGCATGTAACAGATACACTCTACATTAGTATAAGTTTAGTATTTAAATTTGAAAAAAATATGTAAGTTATTCTTAAGGTACACAACACAACATAAAAATCACAAAATTAATGTCACACACAAATACAAAAATAAACAATAAGCGTCTATGAACTTAAAAAACTCTAACAGTAATTATAGTAGAATTATTTTCTCCATGCAGTTTGGATCATAAATAATCGGAGCGGTGAAGCGAGTGTTTCGCTTTCTCGTCCACTCACGGGCCTTATGGGCAGGCATAGTGATACGCATTATTGTTGTCGATAAGCGTTATCGATAGTGTATTTAGTTTTGTCATTTTGTGGGTTAATGATATAAATTAAAGAAAAAAATAGATAAAACAACGTATTTATAAAAATAAGAATAATAATGATTTAAAATAAATTATTAATTAGGTATCTATGTATTAAAAAACTTTATATTTTAACTAACTTTCTAACTTTATAAGTACAAAAGTTTAGAATGTAACAAGTTATATTAAAAATAAATATAAATACTTATATCTAAGTTTAAAATTAACAGCAAAAAAGATATAATGATTTTTATAAGAACGATAATCTTTCTTTGATAAGAATGAGTTTTTATCGATAATGGCATTCCGCCGGCGCAACATGCTCACCGTCTTAGCCGGGCTGAGGCCGAGCTTTGATTTATGACCCATACTGCACGGAGAAAATAATTCTACTATAAGTTGTAAAAAGGGTACGGAACTCGAGTCCGTAGATTTGTTAGTAATAATAATAAAAAAATGGACTATGAAGTTAAAGAGCATTTAAAAAAATTCATTGTTATCACACTTAACTGTCTCTTCTTTCAACTTCTCGCAATTATTTGGGGTCGGCACAATACGTCTTTTCCTTCCACACTCCTCTAGTCTGACATACATCTGTCACACCACAAATCATCATGTCATCCTTCACACAATCCATCCATTTCTTTTCTTTCTACCTTTAAATTCATTGTCACCACTCTTAATATGCCTGGTTAATATAGGAGTTAACAATAATTTTGACTTCCACGCGGACGAAGTCGCCGGTAGAAGCTAGTCCTTCATATTTGCGAATAGCCGAAAATTATTAAACATGTTTTCTATTATGTGAACATTGCTCTATCGTACAGTTATTCGTTCTAAGTTGCACAACTTTATTCTCTACATGGCAGTGCCAAATGTTATTGCTATGATATGAAAAATATATATTACTGGAAAGAACATAATATAGTATTTTTAAAATTTTCGTCACTAGTAAATATAATTAAAACTACGTTTTAACGGTTTTAAACGGTTTACGTGGCACTTTAGCGTTTGCGAAGTTTTATCTTCTTTTTTTCTTTTAGCTTATAAATTTCCACACAATTACGAATCTCCCTATCTGTTACAAGGATAAAACAGAAAAACGCCGGAAGATGGCGCTCAAGATTAATTGTGACGTCACCGCCGGAAGCGGACTCCGAGCTAGGGACGGAAAGGGAGGAGGGACGGGGAGGTACGCAGACCGGAAGTCCGGCTGACGCGACGGGCTGTTTGCCGGCAACTGGGAGTAGGCATGGCATGGTGTGTGGTACACACGTATCATTGTTTTCATTATTATTGTTAAGAGTTACGGGACTCGAATTAAAATGATTTGAATTATTATAGAGTTTATTTAGAGCTATACAAACACGTATAATACAGGTACGAATATAAGTGTACACAACCAGTCCAAACGTAAGCATGATTCAATCACACGCGCAAAGTCCGTCACTAACGTCTTGCTTCGCTTGTGGCTATCGCTAGACTGCCTCATTTGGGCATTGCTTTATACTGTACAAATACAATATGTATGCTGGATCGCGTGTACTGCATTTCCTAGAATCACACCTGGCTAATAACTACAAAAAAAAACAACACATAATAACTGCACGATTCAATTACACGCGAAAAGTCCGTCACTATATCGCTAATCGAATGTACTCACACGTCTTACTCGTATCGTGGTCATCGCTTGACTGCCCCACCCCTCTGTTCGGCATACTAAACTATATAATACCGAACAAAGGGGCCGCGTTATGAGTTAATCCTCCATCTAGCAAGCTTCAACGCAATGCAATAAAAATAAAAGGATTAGTTCGACTCTAATTACAGCCATAAATTAAGTACGTACAAAAGTACAATAGATTTTTTTAAAATTAAAAAAACTAAGTAAACAAAAAAAACTCCGAATGCAGGAAAGGCAATAAACGGCGTTTTACGACCTGTAGGTGTGCGTACTTTGTCGATATGTAACAATATACAGCGTGTTTCAGACCTTACGACAATAAATCAGACCACGTTTTCTTCATGACGTACTCTGCCCAAATACAAAAATGAATCAAAGTAACTTCTTTAGTTTAGCCACAGGACCTCATTTTTAATTTCAGAATATTACAACAACATGTATCAGTTATTGTGTCTAAATCGGTAGGTTAGTGACCAATGTATCATGTTGCCAGCTCGTCTCTTCATCATTAAACGCGGAAGTTGTTCATTCTTACGCTCTCGCTCGCGAACCAATATTTACAAGATGTTCTGTTTTTATTCCCTTTTTATCGTAATTAATTTGTTCGGAAATTTCAAAATTTTAATTTTGACATTACGGTTGATTTAATAGTACCAAAAAATTTCTATGGAGTACGACCGCTAAAGTTATGATCTATTGTCATTTGAAATGAAACACGCTGTATAGTAAGAGTCTGTCCGAAATACAGCTAGCGCTGTGGGTAGAGTAAGAGAAGAGGACCCTGCCCACCGAGAGTACCTATTTTACCGCATGTTCCGTTGTATGGTGCGTAATTTTTAACTTTCGAACAATGTATAATACAGGCCTCGTAAATGCCTTTTTCGAGTATATGTGTTGAAAACAATATTTTACTCATTTCGACTGTAATAAGTGAATAAACCCCAAAAACCCATACATTATGAATTGTGACCATGAAATGGCAGCTTCGCAGCATCGTTCTCGGAAGCCATTAGACGCAAACAAAACTCATAAAAGCCCGTTCAACGTGTAACTCTCTCCTTTAAAATTACAAACAGTCGGGTAAGTTTTAGAAAACTCATCCCTGCGCTGTGTATAACCAAGAACTGAGGCTCACGGAATTACTGGATATGCCTAATTTTGAAAAATGAAAATTAATATCTTTATCCCAAGATGGAACCGCACAGATTACTCATTGAAAGTCATAATAAGTATAAGTCTACCACCTTCCAAATCAGCTTCCAAATCAATATTATTTACTGTTAAAGGAGAAGAAGCAGTGCGTCGTTGTTATTTATGTATATACATTAATTATGTACGAATGGTCGAAATTCGACAATAATTAATTTAAATTATAAGTTTGAAGATTATTAAGGTGCTGTTGTCAAAGACTGTAACTTCTATAATAACAGATTTCGCCAAGGTTACATACACTGTTAATTTGACTTTAATAATAAACAAAAGAGTATGTGTGTATGTGTCAAATGCATGGTAGTGTGTATAATATTTTTTTAAACAGATTTATTTTGTATAGATAATTTAAAAAGAACAATAGCTTTCTGCACTCCTTCTCTATATAAACTAAAAGTGTGTGAAATTTCATACTGTCCATCCGCGCAATTTTCTTAAAAAGGGGTACAAAATTTTTGCTTTGTTTTTGATTCATGTATTAATTAGTTATGTACAAGTACATTCGTGGATAATGCAATCTCATATTGAAATAGAGACCAGGTGTGCAAAATCTAAACATAGCAACAAACATTGTTTTTTAAATCAATGTGTGTGCATTTATGGGCTGTAGCAAAATGTAACATCGCTCCTAATTAGCTTCTCAAATACTTAGTATAGAAAGGGTATTTTATCGAAGTTCATGTCATTTTTTGTACTGTGGTGTAATTTTTTTAGGTTTCACTTGGTAGGTTTTGAAATTACCTAGCTGAGTTGTATAAACAAAAAATAAATAAAATGAACAAAATGGGATTAGGTTAACTAATAACTTTATCTAACGTTAGTCATTGACACTTAACATTTTTGTCTTCCATGATCACGGCTACTGAAAAGTGGCCGAAATGTCGCAATAATAAAAATCAAATAAATCACCGCGCTTAAAACCGTTAAAACGTAGTCTTATTATAAACGTAATTATGTCGTGTGACGAAAACTTAAGAAAATACTATATTATGTTCTTTCCAGTCATATATATTTTTCTTATATCATAGCAATAACATTTTGCACTGCCATGTAGAGAATAAAGTTGTGCAACTTAGAACGAATAACTGTACGATAGAGCAACGTTCACATAATAGAAAACATGTTTAATAATTTTCGACTATTCGCAAATATGAAGGTTTAAAGAACGCTTATTGATTATAATGTTATTGATTTTTAAAAAAAAATTATTTCTATTAATACTAAATTATAAATAAATTACACTACAAACAAAAAGTCAGAAATTAACTACTGATATAAGTATATTTACACGTGAAAGATTTAATCTAATATATAAAATTCTCGTGTCACAGTTTTCGTTGCCATACTCCTCCGAAACGGCTTGACCGATTTTGATGAAATTTTTTGTGCTTATCCGGTATCTGTGAGAATCGGCCAACATCTATTTTTCATCCCCCTAAATGTTAGGGGTAGTCCACCCCTAAATTTTTTTTTATTTTTTAGACAAAATTTTTAATTTCTATTTTTTTATGATACAACATACAAAAATACATACAACCCTAAATTATTAACCCTCTGCGACAAACCCCTATTTTTACCGGGCAGGACGACGTCTGCCGGAACAGCTAGTTATATATTATATATAAATATTATAATTACATTTTTATTTATTATTATATTATTTATTTAGTAATTAATTTACTATGTATCTATCAGTTACATCATATATTATGCATAAAATAGTCACATTAAGGTAATATCATTAACAATTTTATGTAATTAAGTTAATTTATTAAGATATTCCGTTCTTATTAGCCGTCCATTTTTAAATTAAAATATTACTGAATCGTATAAAATGCCATTGCTTGAAGTATTATTCTCGCTTTTGGGACGGCTCAGCTAAATACTAGTTTGAAGCATTGGAGTCAATTGAGAGAAGAACCAAGAGGTTGATTGGTAGCGAGCAACTTTTTCTTACAAGGCTCTAAGGCCCGAGTATGTACTGGGTCGCCATGCCAGTCCATGGATAGAAATATGAATATAAAAACCTACAAAAGTAGGATTCATTTCGCAGACTGCGTGGTTGAATTGTTCGTCCTGATTGCCATAGGAAAAGGTAAGTGTACTTCATCTTCGACCTCGTCTGACATTAGGCGTGATCGTGGTCAAGCGCGAACCTATTTTTAACCTACTTCAAATAGGAGGAGGTTCTCAATTTTATTGTATTTTTAATTTTTTTGATGTTGTACGTACACCGTTTACGGTGAGTAATTCTTTTTTAGTTTGATGCGGAATAGTTGCCGTTTGGTCCCCTAAGAGTTTAACATAGTTTGGCCCAGTAGTGTTCACTTTATGAAAATTTTCCGTTTTTTGGGACCTGTATTTTTTCATTAAAAAAATTACTTTTATGTACATAGGTTAAAAGTTTTATGTATATAAGGTTTTAAATACGATATTTTCCATCTTTGTTCCAATCTCGAAAATAGCAATACATAATATACTGATACAAGTCACAATAATAATTAATCTCTGCGGAAAAGTAATAAATGAACGTCATCTGCCCGATTAGGTACTATCAATCGTCGGAGAAGGGAGCTCGAAAAAAATTAATGATAGGAAATGGTCGGAAAGATCTATCGGCCTTGGAGGAAAAGGGAAAATTCGGCGTATGGGAAAAGTCGTAGTAGGGGTGTATCATACGACATGATTTTCGGCAACTTTTTAGAGATATCTACATGTTTCGAGTAAGATATTTTTATCTTCACAGTGTTTCACGCGGGACCAAAAGGCTGGCCTGTGTTTTGGACAACGTATTAGCATTGATTTACATTGTAGAAATGCGACCAGCATTTCGGGAATGCTCCCCACCGTCACAATGACATGGGAGCCATTATTATTTGTAAATATTCATACATTACATTTTCTTAAGTTTTCGCGAATTGTACACATAATAAAACTACGTTTTAACGGTTTTCAGCGCGGTAATTATTTGTTTTTGGTTCATCCGACGTTTCGACAATACACGTTAGACAAATGTCATCTTTGTCTACCGTGACCACGGCCACTGACGGCCGAAACGTCGGATGAACCAAAAACAAATAAATTACCGCGCTTGAAACCGTTAAAACGTATTCATACATTAGTTTAATTTTTAGGTTCCTTTTTTAAATATTGTATGATGTAAATACTTGTATATGTTGTGAATAACTTATGTTGTGTATGAAACAAATTGTGTCGTGTTTTTCGAAAAGTGTAACCTGGGTATCTTCAAGTCTCGTGTGAATACTACGTAGGTACTGTCTAGGTAAGTGTGCTCCATCTTCGACCGAATCATCATCCGACATTGGACGTGATCGTGGTCAAACGCAATTTTATTTATTGTAAAAAAAGAATACAACATATTAACTAAACAATCTTTTTCATAATTAACACTATTTTTTAACGGTTTTTCGTGAATTTATTTTTTTTTGGCTACGGAATTCTAAAAGGCATATAAACCACATAGCATGCTATCTCAAAAATTTTACCATGTTGAACTTATGTAAAATAGTCGATTATGCAGCTCATCTGTACTGAGCTTGTCAAAATGCATCTTAATGTCATCTAACACTAACTTTTGCCCGCAGCTCCACTTGCATCGCGTTCCGTTCCGTTTAGCCGTTCTAGCGTAATTGAGCAAAAAGCATCCATCCAAACTTTCGCATTTATAATATTATTAGTATTATTAGTAATTTATATAGATTTTTGTGATAAAAGTAAAGTAGTTTTCTTTTAATGATTTTCAATGTTGTTACATCGATTGCTTACTACACGGCAAGCCAGAACGATGGACGAAGGAAGGAAGAAAAAACTAACGCTTGACATGATATCTGTCTAAATGAAAAAGTTTTTATGATTGCACGAGATATCCGAAGGCCGTGGGGCATTTCAATTTTACCGCTTATTCTCAAGCTTAGGAATGAAATTTAATAAAATAAAATGCACGTTTTAGAAGTGTCATAGGTATGTCGAAATAAGCCGAAATTGAGAAATTCACAACACTAGTCATTATATTGACAGTGAATTCAGTTGATAAACGTGAAAGAAAGATCTGAAGGCTTCTAAGTGATCCGTTTTAATAGAAATAAAGCCTTTAAATTCCCTTTGACTGGCTGCGGGAATTCTTTGATTCGGCACTTGGAGAAAGAAAATGCGAATTTCAAGAAAATCAAAGATTTAAACGTATTTCTGTCTGAATATTGTTATTATATATTAATGGTATGTACCTACTAATATATACAATTGGTATCAGTGGATACGTAAGAGACGACAAAACAACCGACAACGAGGTGGTAAGGCATTTGCCCGTTAGGATGGCCACTAACCCGTGGTTTAGAGTATGACACCATAAAAACTTTGAGTTGCTTTCTGACGAAAGTGGTCAGGTTCCAATATTTCCTTCAAGGCAGCAATACATTGGTTTCGCATAAAGGTCCATAGAAAATGGTAAGCACTCAGTTGCGTAGCTTGCCTTAGATGGCCTGCCCTGTATCAAAACGTATTGGGGGGCCCAAAGGAAGGGTAAAGCTTTTTATAAAAGAAACAAACAATCTCGAATGGAATTAAGATAATTATAATATAATATAATATTATAAGTTGTTACTAATACTGAATGCTTCTAGGAACTAAGTTATAGCCTTTTTTTCGTCAAGCTTATTGATCAAATACATCTGTATAGCTGAAGATAGCTGAAGTGGATTTCACTTTTTCTAGATTTTCTGCCTCTATAGACAATAAAGATAAATCTGATACCCGCTCCTGTTGACCCAGCAGTCATTTTAATATATGTTACTAGCTGTCCGGCAGACGTCGTCCTGCCCGGAAAAGCTTCAATCGATATGCCGACAGCAGCGCCACCTGCCGGGTGCAATTGTGATGCAACTCCGAAACCTTCTTTGGCTCATGCACAAAAACTTTGCTAAAGATCATCACATGATCAAATGCATACATACAAATATTATTTTTTATATAAGAGATTAATTTATAAAAAAACTAGCTGTCCCGCAGACGTCGTCCTGCCCGGTAAAAAATAGGGGTTGATCGTAGAGGGTTGAAAATCTAGGGTTGTATGTATTTTTGTATGTTGTATCATAAAAAAATAGAAATTAAAAATTTTGTCTAAAAAATAAATAAAAAATTTAGGGCTGGACTACCCCTAACATTTAGGGGGATGAAAAATAGATGTTGGCCGATTCTCATAGATACCGGATAAGCACAAAAATTTCATCAAAATCGGTCAAGCCGTTTCGGAGGAGTATGGCAACGAAAACTGTGACACGAGAATTTTATATATTAGATGTTGTGAATATTGCTTGCACACTTTCGAGGCTCCTGTAACCTGGGGGGCTTGTATCACTACAGCTGATACAGCGGTAGCTACTCCCCTGTAACCACTATTTATCAGGTGAGTCATTAGTGTGTCTGTAATAAAAAAGGCTCCTATTTATCAGCAAGATTGTGCCATACTTCCTTACTCCATCAGGCTAGTAATCGATAAATTGTGGAAGTTGTAACAACTCGGTTACTTAATTCCTGGCAAAACAGGATTTCAGTAGCAATTTGAATTTATGTTTCTGTTTTTCGTGCTTTTCGCTCAGTGGAGCGCGGCACATTATTTAGAGGCATTAGGGGTTGTTGACGCAGTGCCAACTTGTAAAACTGTACATTGGTGGAAAGCATCGACGCTGCCACGTTTCAACGCATGTTAGGGCATTCGTAGACTTCATTGCCATTCAAATATCTCTCTCACTTTTCTTTCACCATTCCCAATTAATTGGGGTCGGCACAATATGTCTTTTCCTTCCACACTCTTCTATTCTGACATACATCTTCTGTCACACCACAAATCATCATATCATCCTTCACGCAGTCCATCCATCTTGTAGTTTAACATTCTTTTTGTGGCGTGACTTTCATCCCTCCTCATTGTATGCCTATACCAACTTAATCTTCTTCCTCTCAATTTTTCAGCCACGGGTGCAACTTTCAAAAATCCCCTTATGTACTCATTTCTCAGCTTAGCCTAGCCTTCTCGCCACTATCAAATATCTATACCTACATATATACAGATAAATAAAACTGAAGTGTCTGTTTGTAATGTCAAAATAACAGCTTTTAACTAAATGCATATGAAAGGATATACGGTAATTATATCAAAAAATCAAAATTTTGAAAATGTTGTCTGTCTGGATATTCCGGCTGATCTCTAAAACGGTTGAAACGATTTTGATGCGTCTGATATTATAAAGAGTAACTTAGGCTACCTTTTTATGGTTCTGCGAAAAAAAATCCACACGAAGTCGCGGTTACATTTTTTATTTTTTTATTTTTATTGCAGGAGATCAGCAGACAGGCAGACGGCCCCTTGATGGACAGCGGTTACCATCGCCTATGGACATTGCAACACCAAGATGCTACGAATGCGCTGCTGCTCTCTTTAGGAAGCCTGGAACCTGGTCACTAATGCCGGAACACAACTCAAGGTTGTTATGGCGACATACTCTAGACCAGGGTGGTAGCCATCCAGTCGGGCAAATGCCACCACCTGGCGTGGGTTGTTTTGTCGCCTCTTACGAAGGCCGCCGGCCGCAGGAAATTGTATTCTTTCTCCGTTCTGCACGGATAGAACATTAGTATATTATATAATAATAAGCACATACGTTGTTTATAGCCAGCGCTAAGCAACCCTACGCCTTGTATTATGGGGTCAAATACAACGGACTACTTTGGAGTCGATTCCAGACACCCAGACCATAGTAAATAACAGAAAGTTCGTCTACGAAATTTTATGTACTACTTTATTTGCCTTACTGGATGGCTACCATCCCTGGTCTAGAGTGTACCGCCATAACATCCTTGATTTGTGTTCCGGCATTAGTGACCAGGTTCCAGTCTCCGTTAAGAGAGCAGCAGAACATTTATAGTACCTTTGGTGTTGCAAAGTTCCATAGGCGACGGTAACGGCTTTCAATCAAATGGGCCGTCTGCCTGTCTGCTGAACTCTTGCAATGAAAAAAAGATTGCTGTTAGTAGGACACGAGGTTTTGTGCCTTTTATTAACAGATTCTTTGGATGGAATATTGCCGTATCTTTAACAGTGTTAGCAATTAACATTGCGAAATTGTATGTACCCTCCTTAAATACGAGCGGTTGATCGACGAAGTATTTTCTCTATCTCCATACATACGTGTAGTAGGGTCATATAAAGGGTAGTTTCGGTGCAGACGTATAAATAAAGCCAGTGGCCGTTAGCCAACACCCTCCCACTGTACGTTTGTTAGGAATTAATAAATTTCTCTTAGACTTAGTGGGTTTTGCTCCCGAAATTATTTCCTAGTTAGAAAAAGATATGCACGTACAGAGGTTGTAGACTACAAGTGTATGTATATTATTAGTTTTAGTAATTATATAAGATTAAGGAAAAATATAAGTGAGCTTATTAAGGTTTTAAATTAATCAACGTACAGTGTACACTCACGGAATCGAAACGTTCGTTATCTTAAAGTTGACTTTTGTTTGCATGAATATAAGAAACAGTACTTACAACAATTTAATAAATGTTACGTTTATAAAATACTAGTTATGCCCGCAACTTCGTCTGCATGGAGATTTTTCTTGGGATCCTAAAAAAAGGTACGTTTCGTTACTACTTATAACATCAGTTATCTGCCAGTGAAAGTGCCATCAAAGCTAGACCGACCAGCCCTTTTAGAGATTAGCCAGAACATCTAGACAGACAAACAATTTTAAAATTGATTTTTGATATAAGCACCGTATATTTTCTTATGCATCTATTTATTAAGAAGCTGTTATTATTATCTAGTACAGACACCTATTTTTATTTATTTGTTGTATGTGTAGATAGAAATGTCAAAAAAGAAACTTGCAATGTTAGTAATGATAGATGCTGAGATGAACATTAAAAACAAAGAGGATATAATCACTACGCTTATCATAAATATTAAAACCAATAAAAAGGTTTTACATCTCTATACAATTTTATTAGACAAGATAGATAATCAAACAACTTTGATCTAAGTAATTTTAAAGTTTATTGTCAAACAGTTAAACATAATTTTGTGTGGAAGAGTCTGTTCTGTGACGTTAAATGAATCAATTTGAAAACTGCGAACTTTTTCATTCCGCCACTGTACCTAAAACATTTATGTAATTCCCAATAGTAATTACATTTACAATTATAAACAATTTGTAAGTATTTTTATAATTTATCAGAGATTTTCAATATGCTTCGCTTTGGATTCTGTGTTTCAAGAGAGTGTTTAATTTTCTAGATAGAAATTATCCCATATTCATCTTCGTCATAACAAATTAATAATAATAATCATTCACAAGGTCACGAGGAAGAAACAAGCACACAAATATACAAACATAGGAATTGTTATATACATTTCAGAATAGAAAATAAGGTTGTTTTTTTATCATTAAATCCACGGTTTTATCCATCAATGTAATCGTGAGGAATTGACTTATCTTCCACACTAGCTACATAAACAATATTCGAGTTAGGAAGTAACATCATATTGAGTCTATTATATGACAGACTCGTGGAATAAACTGACGTTGGTACTGAAATAATTTCGCTGTATATCTCACAAGGGAGACCTTGGTATTTTGATCAAAAACGTTTCCCTGATCAAACGTCAGGGCAGACTGAGTTTCCAAAAGGAGCTGAGCAAGTAGCGATCGTCAGTTTGGCGCGCAGGATGCAAGTGCAGTGGCTGGTTTTAGAAAAATATCGCCGGCAACCGACAGGGGGAGCTGTCACGTGCATACTACGTGATACTATCATGAGAGACACACGGCTGCTAACAATGAACAACAAATAAATTAATACACGAACAGATTAAAATTAGTAGAAATGTTTTTCTACTACCAGGTGTTCTAGGTAAAACAAAGAAAGATTCAACATCAATTCATAATTTTGATTTTTATTTTGACGTTGCGTGTTAAAATAAACAGTCTACTCCCAGTTGGTTAAAAAGTAACTTTACATTACTCGTTGACAATTGACATCTTTGTCTTCCGTGATCACAGCTACTGAGAAGTGTCCGAAACGTCGTGATTAAAATAAAATACCAAGCTCAAAACCGTTAGAACGTGGTTTTAATTACAGAAGCAAGAAAAAAGTTTATTTAGAATTCCAAACAAAACAAGATATACTTATAAATAATACTATACAACTAGGAACTTCTAAATCGGGCCTTACTCAGTGTTCGTGATCTTAAGCCAAACGTCCAGACAAATACACAAGAACACGGAACGCGCGGTTCAAATATTGACGGGATCAGTGACGATAAGCAAGGTTTATGAATTATTGGAGAATTATCAAGGGCATAACGCAATTTACGACAAGATCAAGAAGTGGTAAAAAGTGGCTTGGACATTAGTTTCCCTTAAAAATTGTCGTTTAGTTTTACCCAACACTCTTCATAGGTAATATTAAAGCTATTAATGTGTTTCACTCAGAATGATGATGGTTGAATCAACCAGCGCTGGTGTTCTGCTAGGGCCTCTACAGTGACTCACGGATGGACAAAACAAAACAATCAACAAAATAAAAACTCTATGAGTCGAATTAACGGGCACTGCTAGTTAAATAATAAGGTTCTATTTTTATAATTATTAATTGGGCCTCCTCTGACTGATTTTAAGGGGGTCAATTTTTATTTAATACGTATATTTTTTATTTCTTTCCTTTTATTGCATCCTATAAAATACGGTTACTGTAACATCATCATCTGACCAAAAAAATGTTCAACGACCTTTATAGCAGTGCGTAAGAGCATCCAACAGCGCGTTTCCGACATCGGTCTGTTGGACAGTTTGACAAGCGTGTTTTTCACAGCGTTCCGCTACTGTGGTAGGGCTAGCTGCGGCCATTCCTACTCACCTGCGGGCGGGCCCTGATTAGTTACCGATAACATGTTGACACTGACAGGTCCGTCAAAACAATATAATTTTATTTGCAGGCATTCTAAAGAGGACATAAAATGTTACGGAAAAGATGAGATTTTTGATTACGTTTCTAAGATTGAAATACTTGAAAAATCTAAGGGATAGTACTCGTAGGTTTTTATTAATGGTCTGTGCCTATGTTCTTCGGGTCAATGAAGCCTTATTAAATAAACAACTGTGCTGGTATTAACAGGTTAAGCCGATTCGTGTCTGTCATGTGTCTGTTTGTAACATCAGAATAACAGCTTCTTACTAAATGTGTATGAAAGTATATACGGTATCTATATCAAAAAATCAATTTAAATTTTTTCGTCTGTCTGAATGCTCCGGCTAATCTCTAAGGCGACTGGACCGATTTTGCCGGTACTTTCACTGGCTAACTGAAGTTATAAGTAGTAACTTAGGCTTCCTTTTTTTGGATTGGGTTGAATTTTTTTTTTTGGATTGAAATATACAATGCTTGATTTGTATTTTTTTGAAGTTCGTCCTCCCACATTAAGATTATTTTTGTAAACTGTCTGAAGAGGAAGCAAAAGGTTTCTTCGTAAAAATTAAAAACGCGAATCTTATAATTGAAAAACAAAACACCGCAATTTGATCGTAAAACACTTACAGACACGGTGCTTATAAACCAATAGAGTTGGATAGGTAATAATTTTCTCAAGGCACTGACATCACACGGCGTTTCGAAGCCGTAGGGCAACATTATGGCCGTAAATATTATGAGTGCAACCGGTAGAGGGCGACTGGGAGCCACTACTGACACGCGTGCCTCAGGCTTATACTGTTTGCATCCATCATTGCTGTGCTTGGTGCTAGCCTACATTTACTAAGTCTGAATCCTGTATCACGTACATTCTGATGTGAAGTTAGTGTGGTTAAGAGATAATATAATAATAATTATAATATTAATAAACCCGCAGGGGGCTTTATGGCGAAGCCTTAGGTGAGTAGCGACACCTCGTACCTGACTCTGGGGGCCAAGGCAAAGCCCCCGCCTCCGTGCTTGCCTTAGCCAGCCGGCACGGAGTGGAGATCGCTAGAGTTAACACTCAAGCTCCAGGGGTGGAAGTGATAAATGGCATCACGTCAGAAGTAGCTTCGGTGAACCTGCAGCCCACCTCTCTACACCCCTTAGCCACTCACACCCATGTTGCCCCTGCCTTCTATGGCATTTTTAGGGGCCCATGCACGGAGTGGCGAGTCACCGTCTGCCCATTTTTCCATATTCCCTGAACATTGCGACGGGCAGACGCCATAGTCCCCATATTCCCAGACCGCTAGTACCACTAACAGTTCACCCCAATAGCCTGGTACTTTCTCTTCTCATTTCCCGCAATAGTCCTACACTGGCCGGGGCTTGTCCTTGGGTGCATTATTATATGGTGTAGACAGGGATAATCGCCGGTCAGTGTCACGCCACATATTTACATTAAATTTATCAAGGGGCCTCTACGTGTTGGCTTTTTCATGGCCCCGCGCAAGCCCTCCAAAAGTCCGGGCCATTTGTATGGCCCGTGGTCTTCCAAGAAATTATAATAATAATTTCAATCTCTGTAATACTACAAATCATCATATTATCAACTTTCACACAATACATATATAGTCCGTAGATACTCAATTATATTATGCATGTCATGTTTGCATAAACAGAATATAGTGTTAAGCTATGAAACAGTTGTCAATATATAAAAAAAAACATGTTTATAATCTAATTTATTGCGAAGCTGGCAAATAGGTAGATCGCCCACCTTATGGAAAGTGGTTACTATCGCCTGTAAACGTTTGCAACACTAGGAGCAAAACCAACGCCTTGCCGTGAGAAAATAGGGGGGGATTTAGAGGATAGAGAAAGAATACAATATCCTGCGGCCGGGCGGCCTGTCGTAAGAGGTGACAAAAATACCCACAGCCAGGTGGTAGGGCATTTGCCCGACTGGCTTGCTATCACCCGTGGTCATAGTATGTCACCATAACAACCTTGAGTTGAGTTCCGGCATTAGTGACCAGGTTCCAGTCTCCCTTAAGAGAGCACAGCGCATTTGTAGCACCTTTGATGTTGCAAATGTCCATAGGCGATGTTAACCGCTTTCCATCAAGGGCCGTCTGTCTGTCTGCTGAACTCCTGCAATTAAAAAAAATAAAAGGGGACATGAATGTATTACCCAATATAAAGTAAAGAAATATGCAACAAACTCCCCAACAGGGAGTTTATTGCACTGGTTCTCGTATCCATTAACAACAACAAAAAATTGATTTGGAAGAGGTGGAAGACTCATCACTTACTTTTTTTTACATTAAAAAATAAAAAAACCACAACAGCATTTTAATTCAATAAGTAATCTGTAAAATTCATTTTGAAATAAATATATTCATTTGCATTTTATCAACATTCTTATCTTAGTTGAGTGGATACATTTTGGACTCCCTAATTTACGAGATAAATATATTTATGGTCCAAAGATTGGTGACAACTATTTATAAGGTTTTCAGAATATAAATAATAGTGAACGGGTGTTGTCAGGAGCTAACAAGAAGCCGGTACAGACACGCGAGCCCAAGGCACAGTCCCCGAGTCATTACTCAATACTTATTGCTAGATAATTACTATCATAGGCAAAGGATTCATGGCTAAGTATAATAAACAATTCACTATCTATATCTAATATATAATATAAAAGAAATTCGTGTTAATTACACTATTTATAACTCAAGAACGGCTATACCGATTTGGCTGAAAATTGGTGGGGAGGTGGTTTAGAACTAGGAGACGGACATAGGATACTTTTTATCCCGTTGGAACCGGTAGCGGGCGCTGAGATCGGTTCTAGAATCCTCCTAATCAGTTGGAGCGATTTTGGTGATTTTGTTTTTGTGTGTTTGATTGGGTTGTCGGATGGTTTAGATCGACAATTAGAACCGGTACGTGGCGCTGGGATCGGACCCTAGATTTTTATTTTTTAGTTCAGAGCAGAACAACGCCTGCCGGGGCCGCTAGTATATTATATTAAATACTCGCTGCAACCGGGTTCATGCGCTATTAATTTTACACTGCCATTTTCAGAGCTCTGTAAAGTAACGAAATTCAACATTTTTGATCGAAATGAGTTGCGCTTGCGCTTCGGAGCTTGTTCGATACTATTTCACAGACAGGCTGGTACACAAACATTTTCAAAATGTCTTTTATTTATGTAATATGGACCTTCAAGAAGAGATACATGTATAGCATTATTGCTCAAAGTTTTTTGTATCGTGACCCACGAAACAACCAAAAAGTTAATTAGTAGTCATAATTTAAAATTTGTTTACGTATCGTGATGATTAAAATAAAATCGTAAAAAATAGTGAAATTTAGATTGAATTATTCGAATAACGGTGAGAATACCTAAGAACAAGAAATCTATAATAGAATAGAAATGCAAATATGAGTGTAAGCAGTTCACACAGAAGAAATGAAACTTCAAAGAATAAACAGGCGATTATAATTATATCACACAGATAAGTGCGAACTGCACAGACACATTTTTGCATTTCTATTCTATTATAGACTTCTTTATTTTAAGGTACTTTCACCGTTATTCGTAATAATTCAATCTAAATTTCACATTTTTTTTACGATTTTATTTTAATCATCACGATACGTTCACAAAGTTCAAATAATGACAACTAATGTGGAGAAAACTGTACCAGTTATCCGTGCAGGTCTGTGGTAAGAGGCAATAAAACAACCCACATCCAGGTGGTAGGGTATTTGCCCGTTAGAATGGCTACCACCCCTGGTTCAAAGTACCCATGCCGCCATAACAACGTTGAGTTGTTTTCCGGTACAAGTGGCCACATCTGTACTAATATTGTAAAAAGGAAAGATTTGTATTTTTTAACGAATGCACTCAAAAACTAGTTGACCGATTCCAAAAATTCTTTCACCATTAGAATAATATAGGCTATATTTATTATTAGACAGGTATCTCTACTAAAACTTCAATAATGTAATCCAAGATGTAAAAACATTGTGTTTGAGCGGGTCTGGGAATGGCTTAGATAGAAAAATAGATCCAGTAGGTGGCGCTGGAATCGAGTTCTACATTTTTATTTTTTCAGAGCAGGACAACGTTTGTCTTAACAGGGTACTAATAATAGATATTATAAAATTGGATTACAAAATAGCTATAAATATAGTAAACATGGTGATTTTAACAGCGGGGAGTAACCCGCGGTATAAGCCATGTTCTGCATACAAACCGTCTTTAACAAGTGTTTAGGGGGGTGTTACACGGGCCTTGGGACATCATCAAATATACATTTTGGGGCATTAAGTCTGTGGGCGCACTAACGCACCGCGTCCTCTCTACCCAATACTACTATGCCCGTGAATATGTATGAAATTTGATGATTGAAGAAAGGTAAGACAATGGACGAGGCATTTGATATTTTCTTTTGGTTTGGGAAATATTTTGGTATAAGGTTTGATGTCCCGCGATATGATGAGCTGGGAGTTTACAAAAAGAAATACGCTAATTGTGATTGGATATGAAAGTAAGATTGCAGTCAATATTTCTCAAGGTTTCTGTGGTCTAAGTGTTGACCTGTTTAGTTCGCTGATACGCAGAAGTTTCGATTTCCATTCTCGACTGTTTAATTTTCGTAATAATAGTAACGGTGTCAGGCATCGGATATAAACCTAACTTACTTAGAGTAGGAATAGACAATGAGTGTGTTTATCTGCCAATTTGAAACACGTAAATCATTAATAGAAAGAAGAAAAGAAAGAAAGACACATTTTATTTAGGACAAATACATAGATAGATAGATAACACTTTATTGTACACCATTACAGAAAAGCTTAAGAACTAGTATTATTATAGTAGGGTACAAAGGGCGGTCTTATCGCTAAAAAGCGATCTCTTCCAGACAACCCGTGGCAAGAATATTCCGATTATTAGATACATAGAGTATTATCAAAAAGTAAAATAACAGAAACCGAATAAGTCCTAAAATTGGATCCAGTTTTAGAATATGCTGACCAATTAAGACCAGCGCTGATCTGTAGCCTGGGACCAGCAAGTGAAGTCACGAAGAACAATACAACACACATAATAAATAGTACGTAATGTAAAAGCAATTCAATAATTCGACGGCCTCTGTGGTTGAGCGGGCTAAGCCTTTGCCGGCCTACCTCACTGCAACCCAGAGGCTCCGGGTTCGATTCCCGGTATAGTAAATTTCGGAAACGTATTTTCTCCGCTATTTACCATGGTCTGGGTGTCTGGGATCGGCCCCAGAGTGGTCCGTTGTGTATTACCCATAACACAAGCGTAACTTGCTTAATTTGGGGATATACAATGTGTGTGTTTGTCTGCCGATTATTATTATTATTATTATACTTCAATTCTTTTCTAAAGACTCAGGTAAACCTGGAAATACCAAATTAACACGGGTGAACACCAAGTGTTAATTTGGGGCGTGGTGTCGTGAATGGTGGTGTTTTTTGTTTGTTTTTTTATATTGTTACGTATTGTTCTTCTTCGTTTAATTGCAGAAATTTTCTAACTAGCCTACATGTATTGAGTATTGCTGCTTTTTGTAATGAGATGTAAATGTATTTAGGTAAACCAAGTAATTCGAGCCGTGAGGATAAATCTTTTGGTATGACCCCGGTGGTGGAAACTACTATTGGGACTATTGTAACTTTATGCATATTCCAGAGTCTCTTGACTTCTTCCTGTAATTCTGTATATTTCCGTATTTTTTCAGTGATGGTGGATTGGATGTTGTGTGTGTTCGGTATGGCTATATCTATTAAGTATGTGTGTTTATTTTCTTTGTCCACAAGTGTTATATCTGGTCTATTGTTGTGTACAGTATGGTCAGTGAGTATAGTACGGTCATAGTAAAGCTTGTGCGTGGTATTTTCTAGTACTGTAGAGGGTTTATATTTATAGTATGGTGTGTAAGGTTCTTTATTAAGTTTATGTTTCAATGCTAGTTTCTGATGTATTATATTAGCCAGTTGATTATGTCGATGAGTATAATCATTCTGTGTTAGTGTGACACATGCTCCAGTTATATGTTGTATTGTTTCTGGTTTGTTGTGACATTTCCTGCATAAATCATTTGAAACACTTCGGTCCTTAATAATAAATTTTCTGTAATTCTTGGTGGCTATAATTTGATCTTGTATTGCACTTATAAAACCCTCTGTTTCAGGAAATAGGCCCGCTGAGCTGAGCCATTTATTAGATGCTTCTTTATCTATGTGTTGTTGATCCAGGTCTTTAAGATGTCTTCCATGTAGCTCTTTTTGTTTCCACGTATTATATTTGTCTTTGTTGTAGTCCAATGTGTTTATTGCTTCTACGTAATTGTCAGATAAATGTAACGGAGAATATTCTTTGTCGACGACACAAATAGCAGCATGTAGAGAACTGGACATTTTCTTTTTCATAAAAAATGATTTTAATTTATTTACTTGTTTTTTGTGAAGGAAGCTTATATCGATTAATCCTCTTCCCCCTTCTTTCCTTTTTATAGTAAGCCTTTCTTTTGATGATTTGGGATGATGAACTCTAAATTGCGTTAAAAGTGTTCTTATTTTAATTTCGAATTTCTGTATATCTGTCTTAGACCATTTAATTATACCAAAAGAGTATGTGAGGACTGGTATGGCATATGTATTTATAGCTTTAAATAAGTTTTTACTAGACAAATATGATTTGCTCAGCTTGTATATTCTGTTTATGACTTCTTTTCTCAGTTGTTCCTTAATTTTACTATGGTCAATAAGCCTATTTTGTGCATATCCTAAATATTTATATACTTCTTGTTCTTTCATTGCTAATATTTCTTCAGTTTCATTTAAAATATAATTACCATCTTCATTCTTCCCTTTTCGTATATTTAACCTACGACACTTATCTAAACCAAAATCCATCCTGATGTCCTGTGAAAAAGTCTTAGTTATGTCAAGTAAAGCTGTTATATTTCTGTTACTGTCAGAGTAAAGTTTAAGGTCATCCATGTATAGTAAGTGGGTAATTTGTGATAGACTACATCTATTTAACTGAATGTCAAAACCTAGTTGAGATCTATTTAGTTCTTGTGATAATGGGTTTAAAGCTAGACAAAACCAGAGAGGACTTAATGAATCTCCTTGAAATATACCTCGTTTGATATCAATTTCTCGGGTTGTGACACAAATCGAGTCTGTATGTAAACGAAGGGAAGTTTTCCAATTATTCATTATAGCTTTGAGAAAATTTATAATTGCAGGATTAATTTTATATATTTCTAATACTTGGGTCAACCATGAATGTGGAACACTATCAAAAGCCTTTTTGTAATCTATGTATGAAATGTATAAGTCTTGTTTATTTTTCTGAGCGTATTTTAGAGCGATGGAGTCTATAGTTAATTGTTCTTTGCAACCCATATGAACACGTCTACATCCCTTCTGTTCTTCAGAAAGAATATTGTTGTTCTCCATGTGGTTATTTATTTTGTTTGCTATACAAGCGGTAATAATTTTATATAATGTGGGAAGACATGTTATTGGGCGGAAATGGGATGGATCTACTGAATTATTAATTTTTGGTAACATAAATGTAAGACCTTTTGTCAGAAATTCTGGTAGTGTGTCAGTCCCTTTAATGATTTGGAATATCTGCTTTGTTAATACTTCTTGCAAGCTTCCTAGCTTCTTAAACCAATAGTTATGTATGCCATCTGCACCCGGGGCTTTCCAATTTTGTGTTCTATTTATAACGCTTTGCAATTCTTCAATATCTATATTATCAAAGTCCATTTCTTTAACATTTTTCATTCTTTCTATTTCATTTTGTATCCACTCAGCCCTATAATTATGTTCAACTTCTTGTGACCAAATATCTGACCAAAAATCTGTGAGACTGTTTTCTGACGGAGAATTTTTTACTATATTATAACCTTTTAGTTTTCTGTAAAAAAGTTTTTCATTTACACTAAATAATTTATTACTTTCCCTTCTTGTTTGTGCCTTTTTGTACCTTTGTATTTTATTACTTTTTACTGCTAACTTTTGTTTAAGTGTATCTAAAAAATCATCTACAGTTCTGTTCATGTTTTCATGCCTATTGTGACACAATGTTCTTTCCATAATGTTTTGAACTTTATTAACTAACTTTCTACTTCTATTTCCATTTTTATACTGATACAATCTTCCTATATCTTTTCTTAGATTTTCAATATGGTTTTGTAATCTTTCTTGCCATTTAGGTTTATTATATGTACGCGGTGTATTAGGTGTGTCTATTTTTATTTTGAAATGTTCTAAGATTGTTATCGCGGTACAGTATATTAAAGTGTGTGTTTTTGTAATGTTATCTAGTGAGGAAATTTTGGTTGGCAATATTGACCTGTTAAATACTGTGATAATTTCGGTGAGTTTCTTAGAAGGACGGATTTTAGGTAAACGAGGTCTCTTCATGGGGTCTATGAAAGAGTATTTTTCAATATTTTCATCAAGTTTATTTAGTAGTATCCCTTCTATATTTATGTCGTTAAAATTGCTATTTCGTTGATATAATGTATTATTACTTTGTGTCAAAGTTAAGTCTGCAGAAGTAGATAGAATTTCTGGGGTTGACTGAAATGAAGATGCAAATGCGGTGTTTTCTGTATATGTATCTTGTGTAATTACGTTATCATTTACTGTGTATGTGTTAATATTTAGGATTTGAGTTTCCACCTCTTCTTTTATTTGCAGTAGCCTGTCTTCTCTAATCATTTTGTTATTTACTATTGCTCTTCGTTGATCTGAGATTCGTTGTTCCGTAAGATGAGATAGATGAGGAAACTTTTGAATGAACTTCTCATGTAGTTGTTTTCGGTATGCTGCAAAATTTGTTTCTAAGTTTGTGATCTCATAGTATATCCTCATTATTTCTTCATTTATTGCGTTTGTCCATCTCATTCTTTGTTTTGCATTATTATGAATAAGTTGTGTAAAGTTGTTTTGGGTGTTCGTGTGTTCTGCTTGAGTTGTTGACTGAGCGCATTGAATAGGTGTACCTATATTATTCAGTTGACTTCGTACTTCTTCATAAATTTGTTGTATTTTATGTGATGCAATCAAGTTTCTCCTTACTATAGCCCGTCTTTGGTCTCCAACTCTTTGTCGACTTACTTCCATATGGGGAAAACGTTCTAAAAACTTTAGATGCAAGGGTTCTAAGTAGGATGTTAAATCTGTTTCAAGAAATGTTAGCTGTAGATAGGTACGCAATATGAAATCATTCATTTCATTGGACCACTTTTTTCGCGTACGGGTTTGGTCCTTAGTGGGCACAGGAAAATTGACTGCAATAGTCTCCTGTGCAACATCTTCGGACACAGTGTAAGGTGAGGTGGATGTTGTGTCTGATGAAGCTATGGGGTGAAACGAATTAGTAGTAACGGAAGAAGTAATATCAAATTCTAATTGTTGGCTAATTTCAGACGTAGCATATTTGTTGAGGGGAGCCCGCCTGCTTAGCCCCCCGTCGCCGATGGTCCGCATGCTGCTACATCCAGCATCGGCTCCAGATGCGCCCCGGCGTCCTCCGGGTAGCGGCCGTAAATTATATCTCTTATTAACCATTTTCATAAAATTTGAGTTTGGGATCGTTTGTTCAGGAAGGGTGTGTTGTATATAAAATATTGGTCAAGTTAGTATTGACATATCATTAAGTCCCTTCTTCCTATAAGCCCCCCCACCACGACAAGGTGATCCCTTGGGGGGGTTATTATTATTATTATTATAATGATAAAAAACTATAAGTAATTTAAAGACAACATTTAAAAAATAATAATACATTTAAAATACACATAATCATAAATAAATTGGAAAATTACTCACATTTATTATGTTGTGTATGTTTAGTTTGATATTAAAGCTATAGCTTGTGACTCTCTTTAAGGTAGGGTCCAAAACCCACAAAGCCACTGACAAGACACCAGAAGCAACAGATGGCCACCGAACGCCAATGAATCACCAACTAAGCGGCAGAAGAAGCCAACGTGAGTTGCTGAGAAGCCTTAACAATACGGTGAAGGTTCCAGCGGCTCCAAACCCAGTTAAAACCTCGAAGCTCTAGCCTCCTTAATTCGATACAGCAAAACAAGGTGGAGATAAATTGCTTAAATAATATCGGTGTTTTAACTTATAACTAAGAACGAAACTGAACAATTTACCACATCCAAGTAAATAATCCTATTATCTTTGTGAATTCTCGTCCAATAGGGTTTAGTGTGGCGACCGTTTTTCCCTAACATCTTGAGCCGGCATTAATGATGCAAATGAGGATAGGACGTCTTCACGACGCCATAATCGAATACGCTCGATATTTGGCAATGGCGGTGTGATCCGGATTATATGAGAACGGTACAAAACACACGCGCCGCTCTCTACACCTTAACAAAGTTTTTATATGTTCGTATTGGTTCGCGTTTGACCACTCGATGTTGAGTGATGACGCGGTTTAGGATGGAGCACGCTTACCTAGAAGAAGTTGGTGGTAGGGTATTTGCCTGACTGGATAACTACTGCCCCTGGTAAGTATGCCGCCTTAAATTTGCAAAAATGGACTACTTCTAACTTAATATTATTTAATTAATGTCGTACCGACTTTATCGAAAAGAGGGCGCAAGTTGAAGTCTATACAGACTTTATCAAGTGTTTTGATCGTTTAGATCATCGGATTCTCTTGCACATCTCATCAATCAATGAGATCAATCATCGCGTCGGGAGTGCTACAAGGCTCAATTCTTGGTCCATTACTTTTACCATTACTAATATTTCTATTTCAGATGTAGAACTTCGCTTTCAAAACTCTATCATTTTGTTATATGCAGATGATATGAAAATATTAAAACCGATTCGTAATAACAAAGACGCTCTCCTGCTTCAAGGTGCTCTAAATCGTACTTGCAATAGACTACAATTGAATATGTCAAAATGTTTTCAAATCAAAGGAATATCCTAAACACTAGCTATATCTTTTATAATAAAAAAACACAGATTGACCGTCGTCAGAGATTTAAGAGTCATGCACGACAATTTTCATAATCATATCAATCACATAATAAACAGGGCTTTATAATAAGAGCATCACCATGCTTCCAATCATTAAAACCAATAAAAATGTTGTGCTGCTCATTTGTCCGGAGTCATCTTGAATACGCGTCACAAGTTTAGAATCCGCAATATAATGTATATATAAATAGAATTGAGCATATTCATAAAAAGTTCCTAAGACATCTAGATTACGGGGCATAACAATCATCCAAATGCTATAACGAGCGCTGTAAAAATATAACTTTTTGCCTTTAAATGTTAGAAGCAATATAAATGATATATCAAACTAAAAAATTAAATTAAAAAACATGATTTTTGATATTCTCTTTTGTTTCATAAAATTCCTCAGAGCTATACTTGAATAATTGTGAAAGTTAAAATCAGTATCTCGCGGATTCCCGGAAAGATTTCATAAATTCCACGAATGCTTAATTTTGTTGGAAACATTTTCACTTCGTACTTTGATCGTGGTGTGGAAACTTCTCAATTTAATACACTGATTACGTGACAGATATCGCAAGAAATGTAAATGAATATTATGTTGTATTTTTAGTTGAATTTTCTGTATTTTATATTGTTTTAATTTGTGGGTGACCATACTAGCTAACCTGTTCCCACCTCAGCGGGCATCAAAAAAAACTTATTATTAATCAAATATACCCTATGTTACTCAGCAATAAAGTAGCTTTCCACTGATGAAGGAATTTTCAAAATGGGTTTAGTAGATCCATAAATTACCCCCTACAATGTCACAAACTCACAAACCTTACTTCTTTATAATACTAGTATAGATTGCTGTAAGATATGTGATAAAGTTTGTGATTCGAAAATATATCAGTAAAAACAATTTATAATATATATTTCGGGTAATATGTTGTGTCTTAACATGGAAATAAAGAATGCGTAAGTGCTTAGCAGTTCGTTTGAACGGTGGATTTATCAAACTTCGATAGATTATAAAGAGAAACTACTAAATAAATAATATATTAAAATAAATATTTTCTAACAATTGACATTGCAACTTACTCTATATTACGTCAAAAACCCACAAATGTACAAATCAAATCACATCATTTCTTGGCTTAAAAACATGGTTAGTATTATATAAATATTAGATGACAATATATTGTGTAATGTTTCACATATTTTTGCCTTTTCAGGTATGCAAATTAACAAAAACATAGTGTAGTCCATTCAATCTACAGACATTAATTTTACTTCTTTTTCTAGAATTATATAGTAATCATAGAAAGTATGTCGAGTTCAGAGGTATTAAATGAGTTATGTAAATACAATGTCAAAAAATCTTCATAATTATCTCGCATTCAAATATTCTTGTACGCTATAATAGGATTTTTTGTCAACCACTCGAATTTTTTTTGTTTAAACTTATTAATATTATTTTCTTGCATTATATTGCTTGGTAACTTATATATTCTTGGTGCCGTACAAAGACTTTGTACAGTCCGCAAATAACGAGGACTCTGTAGAATTGAGAAACATTTTTTTGTATATTTGACTAGTTATTGAAATAGGAGGTATTTTCGTTAAATTTTTTATGGTTCCATAGCCAAATAAAAAAAATTTGGTTTCGCTAAGTTTCATTTTGACTAAAGTTTATTTCTCTAAAAATTAAATGGTAAGCGCTTATGTACACGATAATGCCACCGCGTCGTCAACGCCCCGCTGCTACATTTTCGCTGTCAAACGGGCGGTAGCGGTGAGTCGGCGGTATAAAAGGTTGTTAAAAGTTTTTATTTAGGTAATATTAATATCGAAATAAACCTTTTATTTCAACAAGAACCTCTTTGCAAGGCGTTTTCTATATTTGAATTCTATTAGAATCTAGTACTACCCGTGCACAGAAGGTTTGCGCCGATAGTCTTATGATGTCACGCGTCGATAGTCAGTAGGGTTGATAAATAGTAGTTGCAATAATTTTATTATTGTATATACTTTACAAAAGTCGTATATATACAATAATAGTATGTAGTCATCGACAAACCTTCTGTATCTATAATACGTCTTTACGTCTATTGTTATTAGGTTTCCGAGTAATCCGCTACGCGTATGTAAAATGTAGGAATAAAATCTCTGCTAATATGCTTATTATGTGTTGTATTACGTTCCCGGTCCATAATCAACACTTAATACATAATCGAATTTTATATTATTCTCTCGTTTAATAAGTTGAGCTTACATAGCACTGTTGATAGTTAATAAGATAGAAAATAAAGAGGATGGTACTATATACCTGGCGGCGTAAAGTTCGTCGGCGTCTATTCAGCTGTCGTTCGCCGATCTACGCCGACATATCGCCGTCACTTAGTATTGAACTCTGAATAGAAATTATGTTGGTGTAGTACAATAATTTTGAGGTCTAGGGATTTATAGACTTTTTGTCGTTGCATAGTTTGAGGAAATTGCAATTTATTTTAACTAGATTGTTGTCTACTTTTTTCTTGGTAAGTAGGCTCATGGTAAAGCTAATAAATCTCAGTCAAGTGAGTTCGCAACTTAGAAATATATACTTACTTCTTCTACGGTTTTTAATAACTAAAGAAAATAACATTTCAATCTAAAGTATCTAATAAAATAATACTTAAATAATAAAAATATATACAGAAAGAAAAAACCAGTTGAAATGGTAACATACAGCGTACATGTATGTGACCTAGTCTCAGTAACTCCCAGACCGAATGAATTATAAAAGCTTCTCGAATATATTTGGTGTGAAAATCAACGCTTTGAGATAGATTCAAAGCGTTGATTTTCTGTCTGTCCATCTGAGAACAATAAATAATTATGTATGAATACGATCATGTTCACCTGACTCAGTTCGGTTAGGTCATACTTTAATACAGACGGGCCGATACCCTAACACCCGGCTGTAGGTTGTTTTGTCACCTCTTACGATAGACCGCCGGCTGCAGGAAATTGTATTCTTTCCCCGTTCCTGTACGGAACAAATTACCCTAGTCAAGAATCAAATTCACTAATTTTAAAGGTTAAGTTTTTAATAAATCGATTCATATTCATCATGGATATGAAACATATGAATAATTTAATTGTAAAATTATAACGAAAAAAAAAGTACAAAAGAGTCTGGTTTGATCAATATAATGCAGATACTGAAAGCCGACACAAACATGGTTTTGTCACTCCGCGTCGTCGACAAACGTCGTCCCCTCTGAACTGTCACTGAAAAATATTACGCCTCAAATACAAAGGAAAACATATTTTTTCATACCCCGAACAAAATGGAAAAGTATTTTGGAGATTGACTTGTGCCGAACATACGTCCAAATTCTACATTGTATTTTTTGGGTTTATATTCATATTATACTATGTCCATCCACAACCGTTCATTTGCGCAAGGATTTTTATTGGCGGTGAACGGTTTTCCAAGAAGTTTTGGTAGTGCACATATTAATAAACTGAATGTATTGGTTCCCTGCAAGGTTTTTGTTAGTCGTTAGCAGGTTGTGATTATAATTTTATGATAATAAAATTAAAGCAACATATCTATGTAACCGTCGTACTTAGAATTAACCAATGGCTTATTAAATTTAATAGTAACTGTTACATTTTACTCTTGCATCAAATACAAAACCGGAAAATAAAGTGCTGAAGATACATAAATTCCATATGTACGTACATAAATTGTTCATGTATTTTTTTATTAGATAAGATTATTTTGAAAGTATGTTGTATTTTTAAAAAATAATTATAGTTTATTGCCCTCGTTTAAACTAAAATGTACATCCTACTGTAGCTTGTTCAGATACTGAATATCTCAGTTTGGTAGACGTTGAAAAATAATCCAATAACAAAAAATAAACTTTTTAATTATAGAAATATGTAAAAATTAAACACATTTTCATATAGCAATCCATGTTTACGTATCAAAACATATAAAGATATTTTATTTTTCCAACATTAGTAATCTTCTGTAGACACATGTACTCGTAAAACTTTTTTGTGTTTGGCCGTCTTATGTTCTGTATCGACTGGCAACCAAAATAAAAGTATTAAGTAATATGTATGCATGTTACGGGTCATCGCGCTTAGAACCAACCTTAGTGGTGTCGCTCGTCGTAGCGTCCATCGCTAAGCCCAAGGTCATGGGCGAACAGCAAAGTGGCCTTGCGTCCATTTACGCATAAGCTAATTAGATCTGATCAGCAAAGGTTTTCGGCTAAGGCCGAACCTGTACAACGAGATTCAGGTTCTTCAATATGATTTTAACATATTATGAATGCTCTTATCAAGTCAGTCACATTTTTTACACAATTTTACCACAGAAGAAAGTAGGTCACTTGTTTCTCTACTGCACAAAAGTGGCAAGTTTAAGGTTTCTTATAAAATCCTTACTAACAATATTAACTAAAATGGTTACGTATGTGTACGATTATTTAATACCAAGTGCCTGTAATATTCCGCTGCGATTGGCTTCTTATGCCAGAATCAGCTTCTTTTAGCCGGCTTCACTCTGAGAGCTCGAAGCTCATCTACTTTGGCCGTGATGAATTATATTCGATTGGTATAATTGAAAAAGTTTATTATACTGAAGCGCCATCTATTTGACTTTAACGACTAATTTTTATTGAAAATAACTGTGTTAAATGTAGAAGCAGGTACGGAGGATATCCGAAACGATAGGTATTTCGTTTATATTCGTTTTTCACAATAATTTTATGCTGGTATAAATGTGTATGTAATGAAGTGACATAATGACATAAAAGTTAATAAGGTGACGTTTTATCTGTTACTGTTAATGTGACATTTACGTATGTTGAATGACGTTGTTGTCGATGGCATCTATCCACAAGCTAAAGGTGTTGGAGCCAGAACCGAAATACGAGTATTGTGTCTGAATAATATGGATGAAATTTGACAGGAAGATGTAGTCTATATGGTATTACACAGAGATGTAGTATAATATCTTCAGATCTTGAAGAAACATGATGCTCTTAAATGCCTTTTTTTATGAAATTAATTTGCTTGCGATCTTTAGGTGTTTTCGCCCTGGTGCCACGCACTCCTTGGATCCCCGGGTAAAGACGGCCCAGGATGTCATTATTACAATATGCCCTTCTATCACCTTAGGTCGTCTTTCATCCGTCTTTAATATCAATGAACTAGCTGTGGCCGAGACTTCGTCCGCGTGGAATTGTTTTTCGCGGGACTCTAAAAAAAGTAGCCTAATTTACTCCTAATAACATCAGCTATCTGCCAGTGAAAGTCCCGTCAAAATCGGTCTAGCCATTTCAGAGATTAGACGGGACATATTTTGATATGAGTACCGTATTTACTTTCATATGAATTTAGTAAAAAGCTGTTATTTTGACATAGAAGTGCCCTCGCGTATACTGCAAGTATACTATGATCTTTTGTGTACCCCTGACGACTTGCATGTAAAATTTCATGATGATCAATTGAGTTAATTGGGTGCGAAAGCGTAACGAGCAAATATAACAAAACAAAAAATTCACATTAACATTTACTATATTATATTTACGCTACTGTTTCATCTGGGGTAATGTCATAGTTATTTATCATTTCATGCAGATGTAGCGATGGATTTATGTGTATAGCTATTTATTAACGGCGTTATTTTTTACACAGTTAATAACTATAATATTTATATTAGATGAATCCCGAGAAACAGAAAAAAAATCGAAATGTTTGCTGGGACACATAGTAAAAGTGAAACTTCAACGGACAAGTGACAAAACGAATCGCAACAAAAAACATCATCATCATCATCATTGTTGCGATTCGTTTTGTCACTTGTTCGTTGAAGTTTCACTTTTACTATGTGTCCCAGCACACATTTCGATTTTTCGCAGGATTATTGCAAATTATGAATTGGTTAGGTTAGGTACATCTTAGTGAATGCATTTTTTATTTAAACATGTTTTAATTTATCAAACAAAAAAACTGAATTTGATCCGGAACCAAAAACGCAATGCCGCCTTTCACCACTTCTAGTCTAAATTTATGCCGCTCCTCGACGCGGCCGTAATGCTTTTTCGTGACAGAAAAATCCTAAGACCCCGTCTATATAGAAGTTTCACTTCAAAAATTTGATGTGCCTTCTGGAGAATTTGCTCCCATGTAGTTTGTCATAACATA
Source organism: Dendrolimus punctatus (assembly GCA_012273795.1). Taxonomy (NCBI): domain Eukaryota; kingdom Metazoa; phylum Arthropoda; class Insecta; order Lepidoptera; family Lasiocampidae; genus Dendrolimus; species Dendrolimus punctatus. Next base: position 2,524,941 of record CM022534.1, on the reverse strand, counting down.
GATTTATCGATGTTCTACGACTATTTGATAAGAAAACAACAACATAATTCGCCCCTAATACGCCGATGCTGTTATCGTTTTTACGGCCAGCCCCCAACAGATCAGATCGGCCAAGTTGGCCCATCAAGCCCAAACTGCTCCATACAACTATTAAATGGCCCAAATTCGTGCAATATAATGCAATAAACTTTTGATTAAGTTTGGGATGAGCTGAATATAGTTCTTTGTTGGTATACGACTTGTTCCTAATAGATGAGCAGATAAATTGGATCACTATACGACGAGAATTAAGTATAATAAAATAAGCGTTATTTTATTTTTGGGTTTATGGTTTGGTAGCTAGGCCTTTCCCCTGGAACGTCGGACTTTTTCGTAAACTAAGGAAGACAATTTTTTATAAGAAAAGTAAAATTGCGAACTATACTTAAAACTATGATCAAAAGATACTACATGTCGTTGGAATATGATATTAAAATTCATCTATAAGGTATAAACATTTATATATTTTGTAGATATGTATATTAAGTATATATATCTATGTAATATATATATATATATATGTATAAACACATATAGAATATATATATTCCCCTCTTCACCTTGGGCCAACGCTTTATAATACACCGATCTGGCCAGCTTCGAAGCAATACAATAAGCATTAGTTCGACACTAATGACGCCATAAAACAAGTACAAAAATCGACCGCGTGCATTGGGGTTTCCGAGAAACAGTAATTTGCACACCTGGTTAATTATTCCTGCGAATGTCCAACAAAGCAAAAACAATAACAATAGGCTATTGTCTAATTGCAAATTTTAAATACGAAGTAAGCAAAATAACTCAAAATGCGGGGGGGGGGGTAATAAACCAAGTGCGCTTGTCTTTGTCGGTATGTAACAGTATAGTTTGTAGTTAATTTTTAAGTTTATATTTATGGAAGTTCTAAGTATTTTTCTCCGAAAATAATAATAATAGTAAACTAATTAAATGCTTTTCAAAAAGTAATATACGCGTTTGATCTTACAGATGGTGAAATGGAAATAAGCCTAGCGTTATTTATGTTTAACATAATATTTACAACTTTCGAGTAACGATATTTTTAATGAGATTGAAACAGACTGATGATAATCCAAAGCGGACACCTAAGCGATATCAATCGTATTCGTTAACAAGATTTAGTGGGCTCCGAACTAAGTCACACGATATCATCTAATGGAACAAAAGAAAGACGAACAATGGCCAGCGTCCAATTAAAAGAAAGATGCGTCATTTTATCTCGAAGGATCATCGGAGGTGTCACGCGAGGCTTGGATCCTCGGAGATAATAGTATTAAGTCGATATATGTACAGCGGAATGAAAAGGTTCGTCATCTTAAAGTCGACTTTTGCTGAGTGCAAGAAACAGTACTGCCAACATTTTTATAAATGTTAAGTTTTGTTACGAACAAGATTTTTTATATTTTTTTATTGCAGGAGTTCAGCAGACAGGCAGACGGCCCACTTGATAGACAGCGGTTATCAGCGCCTATGGACATTTGCAACACCAAAGGTGCTACAAATGTCCTGCTGCTCTTTTAAGGGAGACTGGAACCTGGTCAGTAATGCCCGAACACAACTCAAGGTTGTTATGGCGAAATACTTTAGACCAGGGGTGGTCGTCATCCAGTCGGGCAAATACCCTACCACCTGGCTGTGGGTTTTTTTGTCGCGTCTTACGACAGGCCGCCCGGCCGCAGGAAATTGTATTCTTTCTCCGTTCCTGCACGGATAAAAACGGATACAGAATATTGCAATGTCAACAATGACAGACACTGATATTAGCAATAAGAAATAAAGAGGATATAATCACGACGCTTATCATAAATATTAAAACCAAGTAAGGTTTTATATATTTAAAAAACATTCTCAGACAAGATTGAATTTTTATCCACAGAAACAATCAGAAGAAACAATTTTTATCTAAGTAATTCTAAAATTGGCTGTAAAATAGTTGAACATAATTTTCCGTGGAACAATCCGTTCTGTGACTTGTGAAAAGGTAATATGTAGTCGTGGAACGCTAAATTAATCAATTTGAAAAGTGGTGAATCTTTTCATATCATGACTGTACACATATTACCTACTATTCGTACAGGAATAGAGAAAGTATAGATAGATAGATAAGTATTGAACAATATTACAGAAAATTCATAAACTAATACTAATTGTGTCAAAGGATGATCTTAAGCTAAAAAGCGATCTGTTCCATACAACCCGTGGCTGAACATTGCTGGTTCGGAGTGGAAACTAACGGACGCGTACTTACTCCGTTGGGCGTCAACAAATATTAATCGCAATCAAATATAGAAAGTGTCACTCAGGAATAATGTAGCTTTCTACTGGTGAAAGATTTTTTTAAATCCGAACAGTAGTTAAAGAGATTACTTCCTACAAATAATAGTGTAATAATAGTGGAATCTGTCCTTCCAGAGGAAATGCTTAGGGCCTGGAAGAGATCTGTTTACAATTGTACCAACACAGATAATAAAGACAATTCAAATTGGAGCTACTTATGCAAAATGGAACCAACCCACATACTGACAGTTTTCAGAAATAGATATTAAAATTTTGCAAAAAAATATTTAGAATATTGTATATGTATAATGTACAATAACCTAAACATTTTTTTTCCAAAATATAGATACATTATTTGTATGCAAAATTTTAATAAAAAAAAAACAAAATTATCTAAATTACTTGAATTTATAAGAAGTGAGATGAACCCGAAGATTGCGGGTTTGGGTCCTCCTGTCACGGTCGCCAGATGTGATGGACCTGAACGAGGCAACATATAATTATATTTAATCTAAAATGGGACTATAGAAAATAAAACGCCATTTTTCCTCACGTTTGAAACGCAACCAACTTTATTTTATTCTAAAAACGTCAAAATCCGAGCCAGTATTATATACATACATACATACATACATAACTTCACGCCAGGTCCCTTGCGGGGTAGGCACGAACAACAGAGTGCCATACAGGCTTATTCTTACACACCTCACTTGCTTCTTTGACATTCATAGCTCTTGTCATGCACGCTCGTCTATTCTTAAGGCTCCTGATATTACCTTCTGCTAATACACGATCAATTTGATCATGGAAGGTGTGTCGTGGCCTTCCGCGACTTCTGCATCCATCCACTTTTGCATTGTATATCTGTTTAGTCATTCTTTCATCATACATTCTTTCCACATGCCCGAACCACCGGAGCATTCCTTTCCTTACCTTCACCCCGACACTCTCTTTCAGACCAACTCTCTTTCTTACTTCGGTATTATGAACGCGGTCCGCGAGCGTTAATTACATAATATTTATAAACAAAAATTATGAATATCTGTTCTTTAGCTATCTCTGTAACATTAGCTTGTAAAACTTTAGTTTGTAAGAATACAGCTGTTAACCTCCGAAATAAAATAAAATAAATAAAAGTATTTATTCCACAACACTCTAGATACCGAATTACGTACTCTGTCTTTCTCCTGAAAAAATATTCTTAAACATTTTCAGGAACAATGCCATATTTCAGTGTTACAGCCCCTTGCGAGGGTCACGCTTGAATAATGGCTTATGAGTGGGGAGGCGTCAGTGAGCAATGACACACGTCACTTCAGGAGGGCAGAGGAGAGGGGGGCTGACGGAAGACATGTGGGCCACCGGGACGTGGTTATTAGGGGATGGAATTTTAATAGTGGGTGTGACATGACAACATAATCAAACACTGCTGATTATACTTATTTCATGATTTAAGTTAAATCAGAAACCGTTATTATAATGCTACAACTTAAGTGCACCGAGAACCTGAAATCCCTAAAATCCTTATCAAACAAGTGTTTTATTACCTATGTTATTTAAATAATCTGTAATACTTTTAATGATTATCCCAATTTTTACTGTCTCCTTATTTGTGTTAATTTTCCAAGTACTGAAACGTAACGATCTATTTATTCTTAAACACTAATTCCTTTGTCTCGATAACCGGCCTTCGAGTAAGACACCATAAACGGTTTTTTTTGTTGAAATTTAATTGCAAGATTTTAGAAGTCAGGTGGTTTTGGATTAAAACTGATTGTAACTAATAATCTGTGCATGTACTTTAGTATATTGGGAGGCCATGTTTATTTTGCAATTACATAAGGTTGGCCCGTTGTGACAGAGTTAGTGGAGTTTCAATTACGACCGAGGCGTTATTATGTGTACTTTTGAAACGGGAATCTCACATCGATAGTCTGCACGTTTCTTGTTATTACAATCTTAACTTAATCGACATTCAATTCGAGTGCCGCAAATACGTATCAATAACATATTGGATGTGGACCACATATGTTGCTTTTATATATCTCGCTAGTAATAACAACCTATAAGTGTCCCACTGTTGGGCTCGTGCTCTCTCCCATTATAGAATCATTTCACCTAAATCGGGGAGCTAGTAAGCACAGCCGTGGTACGTTAGCAGCTAATGTACTCGTTCAAATATCGTAGGTTCAAATCCTAGCCAAGGAGTACACGCCCAGATGACGAGGCACCAAGATGGCTATCGACACCCCGTGCCCTCATCTGCCGGGATCAGGGCGATGTTTTAAAGGTCGCGAAAAAAAGCCGCCGATGGCCGATTCGATGGCCATCGAAAGCCGCAGACTGGCCAACCATGTTGCAGACGGAGCCAACGTGAAGCCCGCGATGGCCACCGAAAGTCGCTGATTGGCCGACGCGAGCCGCCGACATAACCCTAATGTGTCTGACGGCTCCCATAGCCCGTCACCCCCGAATCGGACTGGGTCAAAGAGCAATATCTCGAGGCCCCATACCGGCTCTGCCATCCATAGGCAGACCCTACTCAAGAAGTACGTCCCACTTAGGTAGATTTTAGACCTAATGTGTTAATTGTTCCAATTACCAAATATTTAGAAGCAATTTGCAAGTAACGTGAAAAATAGCAATGAAGTAAAGGAAATAAATAAAATCAGTATGTACATAAAAAGCTTGCAATTGCAACACATCCGCGATAATCTAATAGAGGTCATGATCTCATGTCAATCCTGCCTTTCTTCACATAAAGTGGATGTATTCTATTCGATTACCTCAATGGATTATCGAACTTAACGTTGAATAAAGTCCTAATGTTGGCGCTCTATTTACGTCTAGAGAGAATTGTTGAGCTGGATGCACTTACTAATACAGGGGTCGCCAACATTTTAACAAATCCAATGTCGCAACAAAATCGCAACAAATACAATGAAATAGCCGGTAAGATTCCGAATATAGATATCTTTTGCGACTCTTTGGTAATTTTTAAAAGGAAATTAATCACATATTTTCATGTAAATTAAATTATTCACCTCATTTATCTAAATCAATTTAAATTTATATAAATTCTGAAATTCTAATATAATACTGACAAACTGTAGATACGCCTTATTGGCATGTATGCATTTATTTAATTGTTATATTTATTATTATGTCATAGTCTTATTAATGTGTACTGTGCTGTAGTACCTATAAAAATAAATAAATAAATAAATTTTAGTTCATATATTAAGCGCATTGAGGCACATTGAAGCGCTGTTGAAATGTGGTTTTTCCATTTCTAGATGAAAGGAATTTTATTCGGCATGTTTGTGCTAGACGCATTAGCGAGTTTGACACTTCAATAACTCTGACAGGTTTAATAACGATGACTGACGTTGTGCCAGTACTTATAGGTGTAGATACATTCAGTTGGATTGTCTGTCTAATACGAATTACATGTTCTCTATAAGAATTTTTAATATAACTTACCATAGGGTTAAAAATATAACATATACTTAGTCCAGTTATTGAAAGTAAATGTATAATCTACACGTAAGACACGAAGAAACATCGAATAAAACTATTTTACTCGTCATGTTTTGTGTATTAAAAATATTTAAAACTAGCTAATAGTTATTAACACCTGGATGCAGCGACTTTTGTATGCAGCTCACTAATTCCAGCCATCAGGCGCGTCTAGGAGAGCTGTTTAATAAACTAGCGAGCACTTATTAACTTACCAAGTGCTCTTTGTATTTAAAAATGTTAAGGCGTAATTTCAAAATGTATAAAAGTACTAACATGTATCAACGAAACATCGTTTGCGTTGTCATAACGACGGCATGTTTGTTAGTGAATTGTAATAGTAGCAAAAAATGCCACCGGAGCGCCATCTTCTTGTCTAAATCGTCTATCTAATGTGTAGATATATAATAGATATATAAGTAGATATATAATATAGTGTTCTGAGTCTTAATCCGGAATATAAACTAGCTTTGCCTCGAGTTTCAATTCAATTCGTTCACTAGTTTTCAACTGTACTTTATTGGCCAGACGAACAAATATTTCAAATATTGTATTTCCGGTATCTGCTGATACGAATTAGTCCTACTAATTATTTTCTCTTCTTAACTACATTGTACAAACAACAAACTCAACACGCCAATAGATGGCGCTGTGCAATAATTGAAGCCGCCAGACATTTATCACACGTACAAATATTTATTTTATTTTATTTACTTCAAAGACTATTGGACTAGCGTCCATATCAGTCCGTAGAAACAAAAAAAAACTTACAATCATATTAATAACAATAATAATTTTAATTACATAAGCATAAAATAATAGTGATTTTACATGCGTGAACATGCAAATTCACTATTATTTAATGCTTATAACAATAAAGTCTAAAACTAATTTTGTTTTTACTGACAGGGGGTCGGCTAAAAAGAATGAAAAATTCCAAAGTCCAGCAATTCTAAGCATAAGTCTCTCCTTAGTTGCTGTCTCTAGTTGTTATTTCTGGAGCATTCTACAAGAATGTGATATATGTCCTCTCTTTTATTACACGTCTCACACACTCACGTAATAATATATACAAATAGCCACCTATAGGGCCGGGCCTAGGCCAGTGACCTGAGGTAGTAGACTTAGCAAAATATCTATTAATAACGGAGGAATGAGGCTAAGAGCAAAGAACTACCACCCCGCTCCCTCCACCTTAGTCGAGTCATTCCTGAAACGCCTATACAGATTTATTATATTACTAGCTGTCCCGGCAGACGTCGTCCTGCCCGGTAAAAAATAGGGGTTGATCGTAGAGGGTTGAAAATCTAGGGTTGTATGTATTTTTGTATGTTGTATCATAAAAAAATAGAAATTAAAAATTTTGTCTAAAAAATAAAAAAAATTTAGGGGTGGACTACCCCTAACATTTAGGGGGATGAAAAATAGATGTTGGCCGATTCTCATAGATACCGGATAAGCACAAAAAATTTCATCAAAATCGGTCAAGCCGTTTCGGAGGAGTATGGCAACGAAAACTGTGACACGAGAATTTTATATATTAGATAGATATAGATATAAACATAAGTAAGGAATATATCAGGTTCCGCTAACTTCCGTTTGACATTGGGATACAAAACAGGCGTTTAATATCAAATTTGTGATCACGGCCCAGCAGACATACCTGAAACGACGCCTTATCGCATTGTTTGCATCTGGGCCACGCCGTACGCCGCTACGGCGTTCATTTCCTAAGCTATCACGCCGCACACCTGCTCGATGTTGATACGATACACGTCCCAGGGTTCGTTGTATATTTGGCGATTGAATTGCCCTCACATTTCTGTAACCTGCGCACATATATCAATAGATACAAGAAGTAAGTATATACTGATATAAGTTTCTATTACAAGTGTTGGAATCCTAAAGTATATGGCAGCTATAAAAAATTTAATTTTACTTCCTATTTTATGCACGTTTCGCAATGTGTTGTTGCTGTCAACGAGAAGAAGCGGCCAAAAATTTCCCAGCAACACGTCTAGCTAAAACTGGATTAACTCAAACCTTTCTTTTTTAAAATAAATTTTACACAGAAATGTACCCAGTGGTCGAAATTCGACCATAATTAATTTAAATTATAAGTTTGATCATTATTAAGGTTCTGTTGTTTAAGACTACTTATACTTCTATAATCACAGATTTCGCCCAGCCTACACTGTTAATTTATATATGCGTCTGTGTGTCAAATACATGGCAGTGTGTGTAATGTTTAAAAAAAATTAATTTAATGTATTTTATATGCATAATTTGAAAAAATATTAAGAACTCTGCACTCCTTCTCTATATAAACTAAAGTGTGCGAAATTTCAGATTCTTCACGGTCCGCACAATTTTCGAAAATAGGGGTACAATTTTTTGCTTCACATACATACATACATACATAACTTCACTCCAGGTCCCTTGCGGGGTAGGCACGAACCACAGAGCGCCATTCATCACTTGCTTCTTTGACATTCATAGCTCTTGTCATGCACCCTTGTGTGTTCTTAAGGCTCCTCCTTTTTGCTTCACATATCAATAAAATGATAAGCCGCACATTACAACGATCAAATATCTGACAAAATTGATAGAATTAAATTTATTAATTCTGTTATTGCTCTAGAGCTTAAAATAATAATCCACGTTTCGGGTCCGACTATCAATTTCGCACTGTTCATTAAGACAGAAATCAATTAATATTCTGTAATACAGACAAGACTGTCCGATGTCCGATAAATCCCAGGGATCGGATTTAAATATCGCAACGTAATCACTCCCTAGGGGCTTCACCGCTTATATCCGGATTTGGACGGTCAGAACCGGTTCATAGCTGTAAAAACCGACACATATTCAAAAATAAAATAATTCAAATTTTTATCGTGTTGTCTGTATCTGAATTTTATATTACCTATCTATTTTATATCCATATGCAGCGGTAACTAATACTTACCCTTACATGAAATGTGCCACTTTGCTTATTTGCAAATATAAACATTATTATTTATTTATACAGACCCAGATAGATGGCGCGGCAATCGGGTTCCAGGATTCTGGTATAATTGTTGTTGTGTGTGTTCAAGTGGGTCCCGGAACTTAGAATCACGATTGGACCCGGCAGGTGGCGCGGCTAAACTCCTCCTAAAGATCTTCATTGTAAAAAAATTTGTTCAGTGGATTCGAGAATGGTTTAAATTAACATTTGGTCCCGGTAGATGGCACTGCAATAGGGTTTTAGATTTTTATTTTTAAAGGCAGGCCAACGTCTGCCGGGTGCAACTAGTACTATCGATATATATCCTTCTTCTTTCTCTAAGGCTAATGTGTTTAAATGTTTTCGATATCCTAATTTTTAAAATGTATTATTAGTACCAATTGGACCTACTTATGCAAAATGGAACCATGGAACCAACCCACATACTGACAAAAAAGCAGTTTTATTAAAATTTTGTATACAAAAAATGACTATATTTTGGGAAATCAAAGTTGAATATATATTGTCTATTATATTTTGTCCTATATATTCAAGTAAACCTTTTAGGTTTTTGGATTACTATGGGTCATAGATCTTGTTAGTTTATTAAACTCTTGGTTATTTGTGGGTTAGCTACTTCGTGATAAAAATGTTTTATTCTGTAAAAATGTTGTCAGATTCTTATTGACTCGATAGAAGGTGCATTTTGTAAGCCGTCTGCATCCTTAACCCGATTTTGGCATGTGGATTGGTTCTGTTTTTCATAAGTAGGTCCAATTAGTCTTTTCAATTGGTTCTCTACAACATTGGAGACGAACGTGAGAGATTTAGATACCTTAAAACGTACTTAAACAACTTTATTTATAATAATTATTAATTTACATATTTTTAATTTTAATCAATTATATTCTTTAAATTAAAACTGAATAGGTTCCTAACGAAAGACCAATGTTCAGTAAAAAAATTAAGTCAATTACTAATGTTTCCATCTTAGCTGTAACTTAAATGAATACTTATTATTTCGTTTTGTTTGTGGAAATTTTAATTTGAACGTCATAAAAAAACTTACATACTTTAATAAGCATGCTGTTTATTTAAATAATTTCTTTGTAAGAAATGATAAAAATCGTTTATCTGTATGAAGCTTTATATTCATTTTGAAAATTTGTAGCAAGATTATAAATCCCTTTTTGATTGAGCAAAGAATTTTACCAGGTAAGGAGGATTTGGAATATCATTTTTATGATTCTGATTGGAAGGCGATTGTATAATGCTTACTGTATATAAAATAAATGCTGCGACAGTATTTTGTGTCTTTTTGAATATTTAACCACCCTCAAAAAGGAGGAGGTTCTCAATTCAATCTGTATTTTTTTATGTTCGTTACTCGATTTCTTCGTCAATTGTAAAATAAATTTCATTTTTTTTCTTTTAATAGAATTGGTCCCATTGTCACCATGTCAGGATCTGATGAGTGGATTCCAAGGAATTAGAGAAACTTACGAAATTATTAACCAACTTCTTCATATTACGTCGTATATTTCCGTCAATTATAAACTGATTTTCATTTTTTTTACTTTTAAGCATATACTCCAAAGGTAGTCGAATTGATACCGACTTCAAATGTTGTAACAGAAGTTGGTTAATATTTCTTTTTTAGTTTTTAGTGTGAAGTCGATTTAGTTTTTGTTTAAATAAAATATTTTTTAAATTTCAATTTAATAAATACATTTACCATTTTAAGGTCTTGTAGCTATTTTGGCGAAAGCGGAACCATTTTAAAAATTTCATGTTTATTCATCCATTAGTCAGTCATAATCATTTTCCAAACTGTATAATAGAACAAAGGACCGCGTTCACCGAGTTAATCCGCACACCTGGCAAGCTTCGACTCAATGCGATACCTAACAAGAAGGATTAGTTCGACACTAATGATGGCCATAAAACAAGTACGATAACAAAAGCATGTTTTTATGAATTACAAATTTAAACACAAAGTAAACACAAAGAATTCCAAAATCAAAGAAGCAATAAACTGCGTTTTACGACGGCAGGTGTGCGCATTTCTTTGTCGGTACATAACAGTAATTACTATTAAAGCAATACATTAAAGTACTAGGATTATCATTACAGTATCCTTCTTGCATGACAGAAGCACGCCACGTTGCAATCTCATAAGCGTAATCGTGCAAACTAATTGTTAAAACGTGACTAAAATAAGCCGTATTATAACTGAAATGTAAAATCTTGTTGTTCCCCCTTAATTTACTTTAAACCTGCCTTTGTGTTTGTTTAGCGTGGCAGGATGGTGATTATGCTAACAAGTTGTGGTGCGCCGCCGTTGGGAGCAATTGTGTCAATTTATGTGCCTACTGAATATGGGAGGGTTACAGATTTTACTTTAATGCAAAAGACGCTACGTGAAACGTGCATCCCTTTCTTGGTAGTATTTATGTATGTCTTTAATATTATTTGTTGAGAAATGTGGTGAAAACTGTAAAAAACATACTTTTGATTAAATTAGGCTTTTGAAGTCGATTTCAATAATGAAACCTTTATGTTATCGCCACATTTGTCTGTCGGTCTATCTAATTGTCCGTTTGTCTTGATATGTCATATAGCCGGCTCCAATATTTAACCGAAGTTCATTTGCCTTACTGTCTGTTAAATGAAATAACCTCCAACAACTAATGGTTTTTTTTTATAGCATGAGTCCAGGAGACAGGCAAATAGCGGTACCATCGCCATAGACGCTTGCGACACCATAGGTGCTACAAATGTGCTGCTGCTCTATGGGAACCAACCATCAATCATCAACTTATTGTTCAACTGAGGACTTCTGTCTAAAAAAGTAGTTTCGTGGGGCAAAGTGTAATGCTCTTTAACCAAAATCCCAGTAAACGTTCAAGAACTGTCAGTAAATAAGTTTAAAAAATTAGTAAAGCAACGTATGTGCAAGAAGGCTTATTATACAACGAAAGAATTTTTAGACGACTGCACCGAATGGGAATAATGCGATCGCTACCAAGCTTTTTCAATAATCATTCATAAAAATTACTCTGTAAAACATTGTATTATTATAAACTACATAATAAAAAATAAAAAGACGAGTGATTAAACATGATAATTACAAAGTAAAGATGTGTTACTGGGGAGTTTGTTGCCCCGCTTATTCTCCTTTAACAGTAACTAAAATTGCTTTGGAAGCGGTGGTAGAGTCATGACTTTCAATAAGTAATCTGTAAGATTCCATTTTGAAATAAATACATTCATTTTCATTTTCATAAAGGATGAAAAAGAGTTCACAGTCCAAAACTTTGTTTTAATCGACAGATAAACACACACATTGTATATCCCCAAGTTAAGCTTGTGTTATGGATGATATACAACGATCCACTCTGGGGCCGATTCCAGACACCCAGTAACTAACGGAAAGGTCGTTTCCGAAGTTTATCATGCCAGAAATCGAACTGGAGCCTCCGTGTTCCACGAGTTCGGTCAACTAAGAATTAGCCCGCTCAAACACAGAGGCCGTCTGTCCCACTAATATTATAAAAGCGAAAGTTTGTAAGAATGGATATATGTTTTTTACTCTTTCACGCTAAAACTACAGAATGGATTTTGATGAAACTTTACAATAATATAGCTTACATATCAGAATAATACATAGGCTATAATTTAAAAAGATATACTCTGAATTGTCTATATGATATAGTATGTATATTCAAATTGTACAGTCATATCTTTTTTCTGTTCCACCTACTTCGCCAGATTAGTTAAGAATTTCTTTTAAGCTGGTTTGCCTGGAAGAGATTGCTTTTAGCGATAAGGCTGCCTGTTGTTTTGCCAAGATGTATTGTAATTATGCATTTTGTTTTTGTATTTCTTTATTTTGGTTAGCAATAAAGTGTTATCTATCTATTATCCAAAATATAACGATTTTCCATCAACACGCGGGTGAGACCGCACGGCGTAGCTAGTAACTAACACCTATCTTACTTAATGCAGATGTAAATTACGCTTTTCAACCGATAATGATTGAACGTTCAATAAAGACTCGCACGGTGCCACCGTCAAAACGTTTTCACCCTACTCCATGTTGGTTTTCAGCGACAATTTTGTTTTTTTTTCGAAGTGCGGCGAGTGGTTTTCGAAATTGCTACCTGGAACCGTCGCTTCCAAAAGCTCTTCATTGTTTATTGGCCACCGATTCTTCTGCTAATTGCATACCGTGGAATGCACAAGTGATGTTTTGGAGTTTCGGAACTACTGGAAATGCTCTCCAGGTTCGATTGCCAATAACAAAAATTGTTAGCTATGTATAATGTATTTATTAAATTTCTTGTTTGTAAGATATGATTAGAAATTAGTGTGCTTGCAACTGCGTCGGCGTGGACTTTTTTCGCAGAACACTAAATAAAAAAAAATGTAGTCTAAGTTAGTCCTTATAAAATCAGCCATCTGCCAGTGAAAGTCCCGTCAAAATAGCCGTTTCAGAGACCCAAACAGACAGACAGACAAAAGCTACTTTATTTATTTTTTGATATATTTAACGTATATACTTTAATATGCATTTAGTAAAAAGCTGTTATTTTGACATTACAAACAGACACTTAATTTTATTTATCTGTACAGAAATAGATATATTTCCAATCAGTATCTCCCAGAAAGAATGTTAATTTCCGGAATAAAACTTTTTCTAAGTTAATCCACGTTATACATATCAAATATGATATGTATATTCATGATATTCAGTTTGTTTCTAAGGCCCCGAATGGAGAACTATCAACACACACAACAAACTCACTTAAACTGTAAGATTTGCTCGCGTAAGTAACTAAGGCTGAGTAAGTAATACGATTTCAATACCGGACTCAACTGTAAAAGGAAATCTGGTATTGCATGCTCAAGCTTAGAGGTTTACGCGAGCAAAACTTACAGATGTAAGGCGTGAAATATATAGCCTTGTGGAAAATTGCTTTTCTTTTGTAGTAGAACTCTTACAAGCCAATAGATGGCGTTGTACACTAATTAAGGTTCCGAAACGTACAAAGAATACTCGTATATACAAATTTCGAGCAATAACGGATGGGCCTAGGTCTGCGAGGAACAACAACTGATCTTACTTAGAGACGGAGGAGCATTCCATCTTGCTTCTCCACCGGCCTCCACTTAGTCGGGTCATCCCTTCACTTTTGTCATCTAGTATTGGGATTGGGTAGGACATGTTTTTAAAATGTTTGTAAGAGTTAGTAAACAAGAGTAACATGACATTTTGTACTGAACCAGTACAATGTACCACTTGAAATGAGGCGAGGAGATTTATATGTTTTGTACCACGGCAGTACATTTGAAGCGATGAGGCCGGTGAGGCAGTGAGCGACATGCCCTGATTTGTCCCGAACAAAACTTCCACTTCGGAAATGTTTGTACTTGTACATTTTACTGGCAGTCGTAAATGTCATGTAGCCCCTCTTTGTCACGCGAATACCCGTAGAGGCGTTATTGTACTATTGTAGCATAAGCTTCGTTCCCTTCTTCCTCTTACAATTGGGGAGCGAGTAACACTGAGTAGTTGCGCTACAAAGCATTTGAAGCATTACTTTTTTAGATTTTGTGCCGTATCAGTACAAACGGATTTTGTATGGGAAAAATGTAGGGGCTCGTACGTGGCCGACGCAACTCTATCTAGTATTAACTGCGACAGTAAAATTCTACTAAATTACTATCCCTAATGAATTTTAAAATTTAATCAAAACTGAAACAAATAACATTTTAACAGATCCAGCAAAGTTAATTCTAAAGTCAGTAAATTTAAAATGCAAATCTTTCTAAATGTATTTTCAACTTTATTTTCGTAAATCCAAGGTGTATATTAGAAAGTCGGTCAACAAAGCAATATTGGTTTGCTTTTAATTGGAAAATTGCCGTGACTCGCGATCTAATCTAGAAAGAAATGGAGTTTAAAAACGTTTTTAAATTCAAATGATATTCTAAGCAGTTCGTTGTTATTGGATTCTTTTAATTTCAAATATTGCAGTGAAAAATACGACGACAGCTTCAATTAAATGAAGGGTTACGGAGTTTAGGTGGGAACTCAAAAGGTTTTGTAAAGAAAGAATTTACTGTCGTAAATGTATGTACACAGAAAAAAGAATATGCGTAATAAGACCTTATGTATGTAAATAGAGAATATGCTATTGTAATTAACAAAACACAAAAAAACGTAAGTACATTAACATTCGCGCCAATGAGACTAGAACTCGGCATTGTGCTGTTACAAAGGCTGACGCATCGCCGACTTTTAGTTCCATCTTTTATCCAAAGAAAACAATGACCCAAACAAAAGTAATCATTTGGAAGTTTGGAAGGTTTTGTTAATTTCTATATTTTAGTCAAAAATCTACAGTTTATAATGTGATGTGAATAAAAGTGGCTAATGAAATTAAGCATCTTTTACACTCTCATGTCTCTGTGTATAGGTTTCGATGAGTTGACAAGATGGTAAGTTCTTTCCTGTAATTATGCTACAATATTAATAATATAATAATATATAATTATTATAATATATAATAATATATAATCTGCTCTACTGGGATCGATCAATTATCACAGACAGGACTATTGTTGCCAATAAGCCTGACATTGTCATAGTTGATCGGTCTGCGAGACGTGCTATAATTGTAGATGTCGCGATCCCCCATGATGGTAACCTCGTGAATGCCGAGAAAGATAAACAAATAAAGTATTTTCAATGTGGCGGTCAAGGCTCTTCGCTATTACTCAATTTACTGACACCACTCTCGGTACTATGATTGTAGAGTCCAGGTTCCACATGGCGGTAACCTCATGAGCAAGACTAATATATTTTAATTGTTTATCTTTCTCGGCATTCACAAGGTTGCCAGCATGGGGAGTCGCGACATCTACAATTATAGCACGTCTATCTATAACTATTGTTATCATATTGGAATAATGCTCACATCTTTGGGATGGCTCAGTCAAAGACCAGCTCGAGACACTCGAGTCAATAAAGAAAAGAGCTAGGAAGCTGATAGGTGGTAATCGACTATTCGAGAAGATGCTTCAGAGCATAAATCATCGACGTGAAGTGGCTAGTTTGTCGGTATTCTATAGGATTACTTCGGCCAGTGTGCCACAGAATTGGATGAATTAATTCCTCTCTCAGCATTTTACCACCGGGCCAGCAGCCGTATGAGCTCATGCCACCGACATATGGTGGAAATACCGACGAAGCGGACGAAACGCTATGCTTCCACATTCGTCATACGCACCGCTGAAGAGTGCAACTCTTTACCGTCCTTTGTTTTTGCTGAAAAATACAATCTAGGTGTCTTTAAGTCTCGCGTGAACAGGTATTGTCTAGGTAAGCGTGCTCCACTTAAGACTGCATTTCCACCTGACATCAGGCGCAATGTCATTAAATTAAAAAAGTATATTATTTTTCGAAAATGAAACTGAAGAACAACTGGACTAAAAATAAATTTAAAAATTGTCCAAAAGTCTAAAAACCTTTCAATTTTGTATGCATTAGGCAGATTGCGGACGTGAAAATCTTAGCACTTTCAAGGGGTCTGTATAAAACGTTTGGGGCTTCCGAAAACCTATTCTTCACTATTGTACTACGACCCCTATTTAAAAGGAATAATTGAAAGAAGTGGGTTCATTTTAAAATGGATCCCAGTCCCTCAGTCCTCGAGATTCATTATTCTAATTGGTTTTCATACAGAATCCTACGGGTCCTTAGTCCTCATTGCGTAGGGTTGCCACAGTTAAAATTATTAAAAAATATAGACAGATAGATTTAACACTTTATTGCTCACTAAAATAACAGACAAAATGAATTAATTACAGTATTTTTAGGTAGAACAATAGGCGGCCTTATCGCTCAGAGCGATCTCTTCCAGGCAACCTATTTTTTAGGATCTTCTATGCTAATCTAGCAATGTAGGCGGTGCATAAATTCAGATGTTTATATATTTTTAAAATATGTGTTAAAGTTTTAAGATAAATATATGCAGGGTTGTGTGAAAGAGATCGCTTTTTAGGGATAAGACCGCCCTTTGTGCATAACTAGATATAGTTTTAGTCTTTAAGTTCATGTATGTATTGGTGTATAATAAAGTGTTATCTATATATCTATATACATATATACCTATGTGGATTTTTTACTGATAAATAGTAATTATATAACACTTAAATAATTGTATATAGATAATATACGCATAGTCGTTTAAGGAAAAGTAGTGCTGCCTTTATTGCCTAGATTCTTAAACGTCAGAGATATTCTAGTCACTCTAAATATGAAAATACTATTTTGAAAATATAAAAAAACCTGAATACGTTGAAATGTGATACACTTTTGCATTCAAATGACTACATATAAAATTACTACGAATTCCTAACCCGACTCTTTTAAAATAATAATGAATTGATGTGTTTATATCGATTTAATATACGGAATTGTGCAAGCAAAAAAGTATCGCGCCAACCCTATTACAACAAGTACCACTCACTTTGGCGAGTGAAGACGCGGTAATTAAATTGTTGTCCGTCCTAACAAACGTTTTTGATGAGATTAAATCGAGATAATAGGCTTTGTTCCACCGTATTTTTTTCGCGAGACTCTTTTCCGAAGTGGTTTTACCTAATTATTTTTTAATTTACTTAGGTACGTGATAAGGACATCTTTCAAGCCTTGAAGTGGGCTTCGAGTACAATATCCTCTGCTGACCTATTTTTATTCAGGAAGTAATTGTAGAGAAGCACTATATGACTCACTGTAAAGCACAAGTCGTCCAGAAATCACGTAATAAGCAAGATATGAAAATTATATTAAACAGAGTCGATAAGGTCACTTCAGCCTACACCAATGGTTCCCATAATTTGATGGGATGTGTGGGACTCTTAATGGGCTCTATCCCCACCGTGGCCTCCGAGCGGAGGGACGGGGGATAGTCGACCGTCATACTACCCACTAAACCGAACCTGCATCCCTTTACTATGCGCTTTACGAGGTACTTTACAGGAACTAACCCAACAGGGGGTGACCCCCAATCCTCCCTATCCCATCCCTTCTATCTCATTCATCTTTTGCCAATGCAAAGGTGAAGGATAGGGCCATCCCTATCCTCTTTATCCTGGTCAGCAACGTATCGGCTACGACATTGGTAAAAGTCTAGAGTTGACCGTGCGCTTGCTAGCTTTGCAATAAAAAAAACAACAATTGGGTATTTGACAGCCACATAAACTGAGACTTTTTTTAGTATCGCACAAGACTTCACAGCGTCCTTGATTTTGTATGAGAATACTGGCTTATGGCCTCACAATTATTAGGTTATTAATTGCTGTTAAAGTAAAATTATATCTATAATGTATTTAGACGCCTACTTTTTTATATGAATATACTAATTTAGAATTTATTGTAATATATGTCAAATACCCAATTTATATTGTAAGAAAAATAAGGTATACATAGGGTTGCCAGATGTGTCCGAAGAAAATCCGGCATTTTTTTAATTGTTTTTATATAATATATAAACTTATTGACACTAACTTTTTAGTTACTAAAGCATCGAATGCTAAATTAAGAGCCAATGTTCTTATTCATGTATCTAGTACTCGACGCCACTGCTTTTAGTAAATCCCGAGAAGGCATATTCGAATTCAGTTCAACTAGTAGTTATATTAAAGAAAACGCACAATTCTCGTTTTACAGTATTTACGGCGAGATACGAGAATTCGCTAGATAATAAACTAATTTCCTTTAAAACCAGAAGAAACATTGTCCGGATATGGCCAACCGTACCCGTTAGGCCATAAGGACTACACTGGCAACCCAGAACCGACGCTAAGCGCTAAATTATTTTTTTTCTCGAACAGATCGTGAAGAAACATAGCTCGAGAAATGAATACATCACAATATTGTGTTATTATAAATAATAAGGAAATAGAATATGGAAATATGGAATAAGGAAAGCCGGACTTGCCGATCGAAAACTGGACATCTGGCAACTCTAGTGTAGTGGATGCACTTACCACGTTTAGTCGTAGCTAATTTTGTATTATATTTGCGTGAAATATACTATGATCCTGGTTACCATACGCTCGGGTTTCCAACTCAATGATTTGCTCATACATTCATGGTATTCCATTTTATTTCTATTGGAAACTTTCATAATAAATAAAACTTGTACTGTTTAACCTAATTTGGTCGGTCAAGTTCAAGGTCAATCTCTTGGCATTTGACTTTTGACGTTTGACAAGTGCTGCTAATAAAGAACATAGCAACAAGTTTCTTTTAATTTACGGCATGTTTTCCATTCATGTTTAAATCATAATTTCTGATCATAAAACAAATTACATATAAATATCTATTTTAATTTTCTAATTTATTTAATTAAATTTAATTTATCAACTACATAATGTTCTACTCTGTTATTCAATGCCTATGTTAGCCAGGACGTAAGGATATGCCCAACCAATGAGAGATGTGTATAAAAGTCGCTCTCATTGGTGGGAATTCAAAAATGACACGGTTGTTGAATTGAGTTAGGAAGAGACCATTTTGTACGAAAAAAGATACTTACAAAAAGTGAAAATAAAAAGCCAGTTTAAGATTGAAGTTATTTTATTCAAGAACCTTACATCACAACAATAACATCATAGCACTCTCTTCACTAGGTATACATAAAATATGTATTATTCGTTTCTCGTATACATCATGAATGTCAAACACACATACACCCTGAAGATAAATTGTTTACGCATTCTAAGCCACCAACCATTTGTTATTGACCATATATTTATGGCGCAAATAAACATCCATGTCAATAAATAAAATAGCAAGCAAACATTTCACATGCAAATAAGCCTAATGGCGGACACAATAAAATTACCGGCAACTGCCAAGCTGTGTTAGATTTATGAAGCTTTTGCAGCTCTGAGCGGAATTACAAATTCTTCGTCTAATACTGATTATTTAAACAATAAATAGTTTTAAGATAAACTCAACATATCAACATATAAAAAAACCGAAAAAACAAATAACACGCAGACAGTTTACAATTTGCTTGTTTATATTCATCGTTTTTTTAGTAAATTACGCGATTTTTTCGTCAGTTTTTGACCGATTTTTTTTTCTTGATACGAAAGAGTACATTGCTGAAGTGGTCCCACTGTCACCAAGTCAGGATCTGACGAGTGGATCGAAGGGAAATCGAAAGCAACTCTTGTTGAGGAGTACCAAGCGCCTACACTCATGGAAAGGTAAAACATGTACGCGTGTCAGTAGTACAATTTGTACAGGCGCTTAAAAAAGTATTTTTATTCAAGCAAATTAAAAGTAAAATAATATATTAAAAACAAAACCGAGTTCATAGTAAAAAGAAACAAAGTCTATATCATCTTAAAGATGGTGTCAAGTAAAGTATAAAAAAACAACAACAAAATTACAAAATGCACCAACTTCAACATATTTTAGAAAATATTTTATTTTTCTATTTAGCTTGAAGTAAGTTTTGTTTTTGTTAGAAAAAAACATTTGCTTGTGTTTCTCTTTATTACATTTATCAAAGACGTGGGCGTATTAAAAGACATATAAAAATGGGACATTATTGCCAAATCTTTGTTTTTGACAAAAAAACAGCGTGCCAGGTCAAATAACAAAACTGACTAACGTGGACGTTGGTCGTAACGTGACAAATGTGGAAGAAGACTAAGGTGGTATGAGCATATAATGAGCAGGGATGAAAGTCACGCGATAAAAAAGATACTGAAAGGTTGATGGGTCATGGGTGTAGTAAATGGAAAGAGAGACTGTATCTACCGCTAAGTAGAATTCTCAATGTGCTAATATAAAGTTGGAAGGGCTTAAGTTTTAAATTATCTCAGTCCCATGCGGTGAGCAATTTAATTCTGATAGTAAAGATGCAATACATCACTCCCAGTGTCGTATGAGACTTGTTGGAATATCTAGGAAGTAGTTTACTTAAAGCCCAGTGCATATAATAATCTGCATTTGCTTTATGCACGGGATCGTCACCTAACAAGCCAACTGTTAGGTCTAGATTAGGTTAAAACACTATCAATTTATTACTTTACATGATAAAAGATAAAGATATATAATTTAAAGTCCATCGGTCTTATTCATATTGTGTTAGAATAAGTTAGAAGGCTTTTTAAGAACCTTAACGAAGAAAAGAACTACGGTCTGCGGTCTTCTGGTATCCTTTCTAACACATGCATTGCCTGCACTCTCAAATATCTAAAAATGATAATGAGTTGTTCTTTAATTAAGACATAAAAATTTTACTTTAGAACAATTATAGTCTACTTAATCGGCAGTGATATTTGGTTGTCAACTACGGTAACAATTGCATACTACCTTCACTTTTACAATTGCATACTAACTTACTCTAACTCAATATGAATACGACCGCTTGTTTCTACATTTAATAGAAGCGTTGATAATTGATGTACATCTTCTTTATCTTTAAATAGTATATAACAAAGTCGCTTTCTGCATCTGTGTGTCCGCTAACTCCCTAAACCAGGCAACAATTTTTAAGTAATTTTCACCATCAGTTTAATAATTTTTGCTGAAGGTTTTTATATAAAATAAACCTAGTTAAGTTTTGTGTAAATAGAAAAACCGGATCGCCGAAGCGCGCCTAGATAATAATTAATGCAATGTAACCTGTGTGAAAGAAAGTTTGCTTACTTAATAAAAATAGGTTACAGTACTAGGATTTGAAACGCGGATAGTCGCGGAGAAAAACCTAATTGTGTAATAAGGCTTCTGTAGTTTTTTATTACTAGAGTTAAGTAAATAGGTTGAAGGCTTAGTGGACAGTGGTTACCATTGCTTATGGTCACCTGCAACACCAGATATGCTATTAGTATCATCCGTGCAGGAACGGAGAAAGAATACAATTTCTTACAGCCGGGCGGCCTGTCGTAAGAGGCGACAGAACAACCACATCCAGTGTTACCCTGATTGGATCTGTGGCTACCACTCCTGGTCTAGAGTATGCCACCATAGCAGCCTTGAGTTATGTTTTTCTCTTCTCCTTTTCTACTATATTTAGTTTTGTACATTTCTTCGATATATACTTAAATATACCCTTAAATATCTGTTTTATTTTTATTTACAACTTTTTGACTATTTTTATGCAAAATTCTATAAAAAATTTGCAAGTGCATTTAGAAATCAACTCCTTAATATTACTATGTACTGCATTGATTCCTAGCTTCGACTCCGTCTCGTACCTCTCGGAAATAAACAGGACACCGGAAGATTAGATGTGGTATATACTCTATTTCGTCTTCGTCACATATGCACGAGGGGTTCTCCTTGCACCCGAAGCGGTTCATCTACTTGGAGAATCCCCCGTGCCCTGTGAAGAGCTGTTGAGTTTTGTTTCGGCATTAGTGTCTAGGTTCCAGTCTCCTTTAAGAGAGAAACAGCGCATTTGAGTACCTTTGGTGTAACAAAGCTTTCTATCAAGTGGACCGTCTGCCTGTCGGCTGAACTCCAGCAGTTAAAAAAAACAAGATATGGGAACAGGCCATGAACAAAAGTACAATGCTTCAGTGTGCCTCTTTAATCTCTTAATTTAGGTACTAAATTTGGTTAAAATTCCAAAGCAATATCTACAAGCATTCTACTCTCACCCTAAGCAACTTGATGATTTGTTATGATCACCTCAGATGCGCTCAACGGGCGGCCAAAAACTGCATTAACTTTAAAGAAACTTTGCATCAATGTAAAATCAACTTTATTTAATTGTATTAGAGTGCAATATGCAGTAAATCTGCTTTATAACTAAATCGCAAAACAAACGAAACCAAACATTATTGCTGTTACAATTAAGGAGAGGGTATCAGTCCTTTTGATGAACTTTTGTGACTCTATTTACAAGTGCATAAAGTATATTTTTAAGTGGCAAAATTAATTTCAAATTAATATCCAGCTAGGAACATCTCTGTAATATTTTTTGGGATGTTCAGACAAGAGTTAATAATTTATTCCATTTATAGTTAAGTGTTGTTTGTTTTTACTACTGACATGTTAAACAGTTGAGCTTTATGAAACTTTCGTTGAAAGACCCAGTCAGTTAACAGACATATAATGGGTTCATATCTATATTACTATCTATAATATATTAAAATTCTAAAAGTGTACACTTTTGTTTCTTTATTTTTTGTGTTTGCCTGTTTAATCGGGATTCACGCAAAAACCACTGGGCCGATTTCGATGGGGCTTTCGCTGATGATGTAAATAAAATGTGCACGGGAAGGACCGTTTTCCCCATGGGCAATTATAAGTTGGCTTATGTCGCTTTGACACCCAACGAAGTGGGCACGAGTCTATAACATTGAATACCGCTGTATCCTATAATCCTGTGCTTTAAAAAAAATAATTTTATTTGGTTGGCATTAGTAATTGAAGTTGCCGCGAGACTTTCAAACCAACTTACCAAGTGCATTTTACTTTCCAACTTATATGCCAACGTCAATATGAAGTTAGGAACAAGTTTTGGTTCCAACATAATAGGTGAATATCAGAAACTATTGCACGACTCCGAAGTTGTTCTGGATAAGTTTCGGCGAAATTTATCCGAGTTCTTTGCACCAGTTTTATTTGAGTTCGTCGTTATTCTAGTTTCAGGGATCCTTGGTAATTTTTGTTGTTGTTTAGATCTAGGTGTTTAGGCGCCTGTAGCTTGGTTTGTTGGATTCAGAAATTCTGACGTCTATCCTAACTATAATATTATAAATGCGAACTTGAATTTGTTTGTGACACTTTCACTTCGTAACTATGCAACAGATCATCATGAAATTTTGCATACAAATTGTTAGGGGTCTAGAAAAGGATACAGGGTACATTTCATCCAGAAAAAGTACAATAAAACTGAAAAGGTGGCGTTTTATTGACGCCATCCCTGCATTTCACTAACAAATACATCGTCATGGAAACGAAAATGACTTTAAAGCCGCAATTTTCAAGTATTGTTTTTATAATTAGTTCCACCGTCGCTGTATGGCATTTCGGAAAGAAAATGTTCGTGACATACCTTATACATCATCCTTGTTTCTAATGCTGGGGAATGCATGTACGCACTGTGTCCAGGCCTGAACGGTTACCGAAAAGCGTATGGGACGCGGGCGCGATGTGATAACCGGGAAAAGGCAAAGGAACATGGAAGAAGAAGCAAGGGAAGAGTGACTTCCCACGCATTCGTACCCCGGGGTTCACACTTTTCACATTGCTTAAGAGAATTAAGTTTATTTAAATCAAATTAAATTGGTTTACTTTTATATTAGGTTCCAACTATATTATTTTGCGGTGCCAGCACTGACACGAAGTGAGTGTTTTTGTTATTTTCGCATTCTTCATTTAAAGTTTTTTTTTGATGACGAGGATAGGGAGGGAGAATTTACTGGGCGATGTTCCACAGCGCAACCACTGCGGGTAAAAGCAAATTTTCTATTGTTCGTATTTCTTAAATTGCAATAGCTATATAGAGCAAGGCTTATAAAGAGATTTTTTCCATAATATAACACTAGCAAGCTTGTCTGTTTCTCATGCTATTCCGGAAATTAGTGCACTGCAATGCATTCTGGACGCTGGCCAGTCATTTGCAGGATATTTTCAGTTAATTACTACAGTACTTTATGAGTTCAAATTGTACATTTTCGTGAAACTGTCGTTTTGAGCTCGATATTTTATTACTCTATATAGATAAAATTGAAATGTCTGTAATTTATACTTATAATAAAATTGTAGAGGTCGAATTTCTGTACAATTAAAAAAAATGCTAAAAACCGAGTCAGGGGGATGTAAGAAGTAAGATAGAACTAATTTAGATATTTTTAGAATTTCTTGTTTCTCTGTTTGTCTGTCTGTTAGTAACGGCTAATCTCCGAAACGACTGCAACGATTTACATGAAATTTTGTATGGTGATAGCTTATATCCCTGGTGAACATATAGGATGTTACTTTTGATCCCGAAAAATTAAATAGTTCCCGTGGGATAGTTAAAAAGCTTTAATTACTTAAACAGCTTATAACAGACTAAAAGTCATTTCTCTGCAACGTAACATAATAGGAGCGGATAATTTAACAGGGTGTGATGTCAGTGAGAGAGTTTTATCTTATATATATAGTATATAAATCAGATAAGTTTGCAGCTTATATACACAAAACATAAAGCTGGATAGCCAGGTGCAAAGTTCCTCAGGTATTCCATACGATGGCAGTTTCGATAGAAGAGCTCTGTGCCAGACCTGGTCGAAGGCCTTAGCAATATCTAGGTTGACTGCCAGTGCTTCCCCTTTGCTCTCAATGGCTTCAGCCCAACGGTGGGTTAGGTAAACTAAGAGATCCCCAGCTGAGCGACCGTGGCGGAAGCCGTATTGCCGATCATTTAGCAGCTGGGAACCTTCCAGGTAACCCAGAAGTTGCGCGTTCATGAAACAAAGTCTTTTAGGAATTCAGAAAATATGGCGGTACGAAGTTCGCCGGGTCAGCTAGTGTCAAAATAAAAATGTGCTTAAAATCAGGAAGATTATTCGAACCAGAATATTCTGAAATAGCAATTTTCAGAACTTTTGTCTGTTTATCTGGATGTTCTGGCTATAATCTCTGAAACAGCTAAATCGATTTTGACGGGAATTTCTTTGGCAGATAGCTGATGTTATAAATAGTAACATGGCTACTTTTAAAATTAGGGCGTTAAAAGATAGAAAAATATGCATGCAGACTTAGTCGCGAGCACAGCTAGTTTAATATAAATCGACCAAAGCCCGGTTCCTATATCTTAACCACCGTTCATTTGCCTTATTATCGGTCAACATTTAAAATAAGCTCCATACTAGGAATGTCGAAATTCAACCGATAGTAAGACATAGGAACCGACCACATTTATACTATGAAGGGTACCGCAGAGGTGATGATCGTGTACTATTACTGTTTCGTTATACTATTATTTGCCACAGAACCCAAAAAAATATTTAGGTAATTAAAATACCTCATAACTTAAAAAGTAGTAGAGTGTCAATTCCATTTCTCAGATCGCGACATATAATCTTAATAACTATATTTTTTATATGTGTTGTGCGTGTGTCGCATTTGTTAATATTTCTTGAACTCGATGAAACGAAAAAGCGACACTAACAAGAGATAAACACAAATCTATACGACTAAGCCTGCGGAAAAACAAAATAGAATGTATTAATTTTGATCACTATGATCATAGATGTTTGGAAATGGTTTGAAGTTTTTCGTTAATACCTCAAACTTCGTGTTTTAAAGCCCAAATATTACAACAATCGTGACGTGACGTCACGAGATTTTGAATCCCTCCCACCCCTTGTGACACTTTGTTTCTTCTATATATTGCCACTTTCGAGTAAGGGGACAAAAACAATAATATCGACATGTCCATAACTCGCATCACATTAGAAAGCGATTCTTAGTATTTCGCCGATAGCTCAAAATCCGTGCCGGGAACTATTTGCAAGAAAATTTAATTAAACTAGTGGTCGCCTAGTGATCGAAATTCGACCATAATTAAATTAAATTATAAGTTTGAACATTATTAAGGTTCTGTGTCAAAGACTATACTTCTATAATCACAGATTTCGCCAAGCCTACACTGTTAATTTGACTTTAAGAATAAACAAAATGATTGTATATGCGTGTGTGTGTAATGTTTTTTTATTGGTTTAATGTATTTTTATGCATAATTAAAAAACAAAGATTAGCATTATGTCTCCTTTTTATATAAGCAATTTTCGTAAAAAGGGTACAATTTTGTAGCGGCTGGAATTGCTGAATCAGAAAAATAGGAATCGACGCGGGGTCAAGTCGAAGCAGGCCAGTCGCTTATTCACGTCAGTCTCGTCACCTTGTATATTAAATTAAACTTGTAACATTATAATAAATGATAATTCAATAATTATTGTGCGTAATTGAAGAGGCCTGATCCCAAGACTAAAATACACTTAAAAGAACACCAATATTTTTTTGCTTCAGGTATTAATATTGTTACATGCCGTCAAAGATAAACGAACAGCTGCCTGTCGTAAAGCGCGGTTTATTGACTTCCCGGATTTAGGAATTATTTTGTTTACTTTGTGTTTAGAATGTGTAATTAATGTTATATGGCCGTCATTAGTGTCGAACTAATCCTTGTTGTTATTCTATTGCGTCGCAGCTTCCCAGGGATGGCATCGGTGTATTATAAAGTAATAACCCAATGCGGAGACAGGCAGTTAAGCGAGGATTACGACACGAGCAAGACGTAGGTTCGACAAGTGATTTAGTGACGGACTATGCGAGTGTTATTGAATCGTGCAGTTTTGTATTGGCTGTGTCCAGTTATATTTGTACCTGTTTTATACGTATTTGAACAGTTCTAATATACTCTATAGTAATTTTAACGGCATTTTAATTCGTGTCGCGTAACTCGTAACAATATAAAAATAAAAAGACACAAGTGAACCAACCAATACAATATCGATCCAGCAATAAACTCTGTCTTAACGTATGAGATCAATTAAGCTGTAAATTTTATAGATTACACTATTGTTAGTATAATGTACACGTTAAATCGCTTTTAAGAACCTGCGGAACCTTTTAACAGATTCATAAAATTTATTGTCTCAGCTCTGAGTATATGTATGTGTAATAATAAAACAGAGGTTTTATTGCTAGGGTTTGTTTTCTTAGATGGGGTTATTAAGAGAGCTGCATTGTTAATGAATGATTTGGAGGAATTTCCCAAACTTCCCAAAATTTCTCAACACAAGGGATGCCGAAGATCCCGCGAAGTGGAGAAGAAAAAGTAGGAAAGCGGACCCTGGGCGTCGAAGTGACCGCACTGAACGCAACCGGGATTTAACGCTCGGATGATGATGATTGATTTGGAGAAATTTCCCATTTTCATTAAGTTTTGCTAATGCTATATTTTTTTATATTTTCTTGCAAGCTTTCGTTTAACTTGCAATTAATGTACCTATGTATCTATATAAGTTCGGGTGGAATCTTCTAAGTTAAATTTGACCAACTTCCCGGTTTCTGATTGAGCTGAAATTTTGCGCGCATATGTATATCGTAGGTATATCGCATGACAATGGAATAATATGTTACCATGGAGCTGATCAAATGGTGGAGTTGAACGGTGGCCATAGGAACTCCTGTGCTAAACAAGATAGACCCGTCGTGTTTGGACTCGTTTTACTTGTCTTGGTTACCACTCTGCTGCTACATGATATCCAGGGTCTCAAAAGCTTGTATTTAAAAACCTTTTTAAAAAGCAAGTTATTTCTTGCCTTACTCTTCCTTCTTAAGTTATAAAAGAGGGTATTCCTTTTATGTTTTAATATTTCCTTTTTGAACGTTTTAGTATATAAAAATATACACACTTTAATGTTAAATACATATATTGGCAAAGCATTTTATTGATTTCACAACATTGAAAGATATTTCATACATGTTTTGCTTTAAGTTAGATATTTCTATTAAAATGGTTTTCTTTAATATTGTGTTTCAACTAATAAACTAAAAAACAACAATTCCGTTGGAATTATTATAGGATTTTTAGAACTATACAAACACGTATAACACAAGTACAAATATAACTATACACAACCAGTCCCAACGTAATGCACGATTCAATCACACGCGCAAAGTCCGTCACTAACATCTAGCTTCTCTTGTGGCTATTGTTAGGCTGCCTCCCCCTCCATGAGGTTATTGTTTTTAACTGCACAAATGCTATATGTCTGCCGTATGTAAGTCGGTTTAATCCGCCACACCTGGCTAATGACTCGGCCGCGAACTGCCATAAAAGAGTACAATAACAATGGACTGTTTTCTATTCACAAAATTTAAACACAAAGTAAACAAAAGAAGGTCATACAATAGTTTCAATGTTATTAGCCGAAACGCCGACGGGTAATAAATGTGCTTTGTTTACAGACATGCGCAGGTGGCCCAAATTATAAAAATATTTTGTGGTGACAACACTGATAGATGATAAATGTTTGTCTTGTTTTGCGCATTCGTCCTTTGAAAGTTTATTCCTTTCTTGATGGCGTGGATGAGTGGAAGAATTTAATAAAGAGGTGTTCCTCGGCGCAACCAAACACGATAAAAAATACTCATAACTTATAATTAATTATATTTAACATCATCAGTTTTTGATCGGATGAGATGACCTTTTGTTTAAAAGGTCTCACATGTTTTTGTCGATCAGTTATGCAAATTGTACTTAATTAAAATTACTTCAATAATTATGCAACTCAGTTTAAAAAATGTATATGCCATGCAAATAGACTGTATAATCAACACAGAACATATTCACTACTATGATAATATTTTTTTGTATGGCTTTTATTTATTCGTCAATTGTGTGGAATGCGTTGCAAACTAACCATTCAGATAATTTCCTATTAAATGAATTATAATTTTCAAAGTTAAATTCATCCGTTCTCCAAGTGCTAAGTGCTTTGTTGTATACATGCTCCACTAACAGTAAATGATAGAACATTTAATTATTCCCCACTTATCAAAATAACCACTGCATTTTTATTTCGGACCAAACATTTCAAAACGCGATAAATCTGCTAATATCAAAAAACCTTATATAGTAATAGGGACACGAGTAAAGCAAACCTGTCTACATTTCGTCACATTACCGTATTTATATCCGCTTGTCCATACAAAATACAAATTTTTCTACCTCCTTAAATTTTCTCTTATGCACCTTATTACATAAATGTAAGATTCTTAATTCTTTGTCTATATCTAAGTCAGTATCAAATAGAATTTTGTTTAAATTCAAACAATATCAGTTTGTTAATAATCCAGTATCAAGATCGTATTGCTTAAGGAATAAAGATGAATTTTGAATAAACGCAGCTTAGCAGAGGAGCAAATACAAGTTTGTTGGTCCAGTAGAAACATTTTCTTACAATACAGGGATGGACACAAAACATTCGGGTTCAGTATTCATGTTTGAATAATAGCTGTGAAAACCTTCGGGGCCTTTGTAAATGGAAAATTAAGTGTTGAATAAACACTTTATTTGTTCAAATATAAATTACTTTGTTATTTACTTAGTTTGGGACGCTTTTGTTGTTTTGTTTTGACGAATCGTTCAAGTTTAGATTGTATTGGGAAATGTTTTTAATTTGATATCGTAACGCTTTGATGTTCTTTAGAAATTCCTCAGATAAGGAATGTCCATCCAATAATGCAATAAATTTTTCGAAGTGAAATTTCTTTAAAATCGTTTTGTTTTGAAAATTGATGAACGAAAAGTGACACTAAAAAGAGATAAACACATAAAACTCAACCTTATTTAATTAGAAATAAAACGCATTTTATTTTTACCCGTTAGTATTAATTTTCAATTTAAATAAAATTTAAAAGATTTGAAATGAAGTTTAGCTCTATATTTACTCAAATTTAGTTCCCTCGTTTTGTCGTAATTGAACTATTTTGAAAAACCTGTTATTAGTCCTACAAATTAAGTACTTTTTGTTTGTTTGCATTATTGTAATATGCGCTGTTGGTTTTTTTTTCAATAAGTAAATGAAAAAGTTTCCGTAGATATTCTTAGGACATTCCTCATATATATCCAGTGTTCCACTACAGTACGGACCTTCACATAAAAATACAACGAAAAATTGTCCATAAACTTTGACGGCTGAACATCATAACCCGAACATCGACAATAAGGCTTTAGGGACCCCGAGTGGTTCTGCCACATGGGGTCCCGTAAAACCCCGGCACTTAGATCCCTCTGTTATCTACCCATCTAGCATATTGTGGGTTTCAGCGGCTTGTTACGATCGCAGCGAAATGATGCCTTCGGAATTTACAGGCGGATATCTTGTTAGCACCCGCTCCTTTTAAAGCGCTTGTGAGGACTGATTATAAAATAATGTCGACATAATTTGTAAATCGAAACTAAAATATCACTCCAATCAAATATTACATTAGGATTAGATTTAAAATTGATTTGTAGTGTACAATTGTAACACATATATAATAATATGCAATGTTATGTTATTAAATGGGATTTAAAAACTCTTACATGTTTGGCGACAGAAAAGTTCCAATATATTTATAGGTTAATTTGTTTTTAGTATTTAATTAAATGTTTTAAGTTACTTTATGATTATATCTACGTAATGAACTTATATACGGATTTGTTTTTTTAGTTTATGTTTGTATTGATATAATACGATATTCCAAAAAATTGCCCCAAGACGGTAGTAGAAGAGTTCAAGTAAATTTACTTATACAATTATGTAGTAGTTAATTCGTTAAGATTAGTGTATAAGTATTTAGAAATTTAATGAATAATGAATGTATTTTTGCGTGTCATTAAAAAATTTAATGAGTAATATATATTTTTATACTCTCACACGTACCTATCGTATATACAATTTCAAATTTTAATTATTAAATTCAGATGTTCTTTTAAGTAATTATCTACTATAACATATTCTTTAAAAAAGTATTTTTCTTTCTGTATTTTTTCTTAGACATACAAAAACTTTCATCCGTGCAGGGACGGAGAAAGAATACAATTTCCTGCGGCCCGGCGGCCTGTCGTAAGAGGCGACAAAACAACCCACAGCCAGGTGGTAGGGCATTTGCCCGACTGGATGGCTACCACCCCTGGTCTAGAGTATGTCGCCATAACAACCTTGTGTTGTGTTCCGGCATTAGTGACCAGGTTCCAGGCTCCCTAAAGAGAGCAGCAGCGCATTCGTAGCATCTTTGGTGTTGCAAATGTCCATAGGCGATGGTAACCGCTGTCTATCAAGTGGGCCGTCTGCCTGTCTGCTGATCTCCTGCAATAAAAAAAAAAACTTGAAATATTCATTGATAGAAATTATATTACTCATTGGCACTTGACCTTTTTGTCTTTCGTGATCACGGCTGCTGAAAAATGGTTGAAACGTTGGAATAAAAATTAAATACCGCGCTTAAAACCATTAACATGTACTTTTACTCTGATAGAAATGTGTTAAACCGTTGATATTTGGATCATAAAATGTCAACCGCAGCGAAGTGGAATAAACTAATCGACCGTATACTCCCGCAGGCTTTTCGTGTAATAAAATTTACATAAGTACGCTTCCCGGCGCGGTCCGCGGCGTCTTATTAAATTTCCACCCCACTGTCATTAATGGCGTGTATTTAACCACCTAGAGGCGTTATCTGAACATAAATCATAAGGTTTACGCGTGTTAAGAGCCATGGGACTCAGAAGTTGGAGTGTACTTGGAACGACTACAGTTGCAGATGTTAAAACAAATGATTAAATACATAACCGAGCAGGCGTTAAATTACTTTTAAATTATCACGATAAAAATAATTAAATTAAATTTATTGTTTAAATAATATTTAATACACACGTCATAATCACAACTAGAAAATCTAAAAATCTAAGAGGTTGTGATGTTTTAAAAAGTGTGTCAGATGTTGGACTGGTTAGTCAAACTATTGTTTTTTTAAGTAATATTATGCTAGAATAGCAATAGCGGTCAATTTTTATTTATTGTTTTTTATTGCAGGAGTTCAGCTGCTGCTCTCTTAAGGGAGACTAGAACCTGGTTACTAATGGCGGAACACAACTCAAGGTTGTTATGGCGGCATACATTAGACCAGAGGTGGTAGCCATCCAGTCGGGCAAATGCCCTACCACCTGGCTGTGGGTTGTTTTGTCGCCTCTTACAACAGGCCGCCCGGCCGCAAGAAATTGTATTTTTTTCTCCGTTCCTGGACGGATATTCTTGATGCTCTTGGAAATATCGCCTTTGGTCTAAATAAAACCATTTTCATATTTATATTTAACATTTATGTGGATATATTAGTATAGCTGGACGGATGTCACTTGTCAGTATGCCAGGAAGTACGCGTACTTGCTCGCGCGTCTGTTGGTTTAGAATAAAAATTATCTTCTTTATGATTGTACCTCAAATAAAATTATTACTTAATAATGACCGAAGAATGGCTCTTAAGATTAAACGGGATATCATACTCGCATAACTTGTTAGATGATAAGTCAGTAATTGTATTGCTAACAATAGCATTTAATGCTAATAACCAAATTTTGCAAAATTGCGTATTGATAGACAGTTTCCAAATTGTGGATTAAATTTTCAATGGTTCAGTGAGCACAACCGTCAAACTCTATTGTTCCCCGAATGACTGACGCGACGCAGCTAATGATTAAGTGATCTGCGTACGCCCAGTTTGTTAATTTTGTACCACATGGCTGTGACATCAAAGCCGCGATAACAAACGACCAGACATCATTCAGTTTCGCATTTCTAACAACAGTCCACCAAACTAACCCATCCAGATATGACGCACTTGCGTTTGCAAACAAGTTTATTTCTAACTTTCATCACTTTTACATCCACTGCTGTAGTGAAATGGCTTCCCAACTCAAGCTTCAACTTGGCGATCAATTACAAAGACGGAAAACTTCCCTGCTCGAAGCAAACCGTCGTGTTCCCAGAAACTATTATCGGTTCCATTAATCTGGAATCTACGATTCAAGTGAGTGGTTTCGTATTGCCTAAAGACGGAGAGTTGGTAATTGACGGAGAAATAAACTTCGGAGCACTCGATTCAGACACCAATTGCACTTTTGGTAATACATTTTACACTGACAAGTCAACGTCGGCATGGAATCAAGCCGATGTTTGGAGCTCGGATAAATTTAACGAAGCAACACCGGACGCGTCGAAAGTTCCATGCTATGATGATACAGTGGTATTTCCTGCAGATGCAAAATTCAACATACGCTTACCAGACTCCACGCAGACAGTTGCCAGGCTCATGGTTGGTCAACAAAGTTTTACTACACTTGATTTCGAAAATCGAGTTAGAATACAAAGCGATGAATCACAGCAATTCACACTTAATAATTATTTTGAAACTGGCGTTGAAATAAAACAAAAGATATGTAACAAGGTCTCTGGTTGCCCTTGTCAAGAAACTCCCATAAAAATAGATTGTTCTGCAAAATTCTGCCCCATACCAACTTGCGTAGCTCCGATAAAACCTGATGGATTTTGCTGCCATATTTGCGGTGGTTATCTATTATTTGACGTCGACGAAAGCTTTGATATGGTAACTTTTAAAGATTTCATTGAGAAAACTATAGATACATATGGAAATACTATAACTTATCATCTCGGTTTTGTACCAACACGGAAATCAAATACGGTACAGCTAGTAGTGGTTGATAAAGGTACATACACGGGTATAAGTGCTGAGGCAGTGAATTATCTAGAAAGTTCTATAGGTGATAATTGGGTTCGAAGAGAAAAACTTGTTGGTATTAGTGGTTCGCCATTATATAAGAGATGGATGGGTTTGAAGATCTTTGTGTCAATGTTCTTTGTCGTGGTGGCAGTGATGGGAGCTGTGTATGTATACTACTACAGGATGCCGAATATAAGAATTCCTGTCTTGGAGAGAGCTGGGGCATTTTCGAGGTTCAATAGAAGAACTGACAGCGTAGTTTCATTAACTAGGAGAGATTCAACTGTCAGTGGCACAGTTCGGACTGCGTTCAGGAACCCAATGTACGACTCCATAAGGGGGCGTGTCTTGGTCGAGGAGACTGCTGTCGAAGAATAATGTTTTTTCTTTGTCATCTGCTTTAATTGACTAAAATAAATGTAATAATATTTTTCTTCCTTTATGATATTAAAAAGAATTACATTTTATATCAACTTACTATACAAATAATATGTGATAGTAAACAAAATATGATATTTATGGAGTTTAACAAAATCACTAGATGCATTTTTGTCGTTTATTAAACTATTATTCAGTGTAATGAATTACTAGTTTTCATTAAATTAATTATATTACAAACTCATTAGCTATTACTTTTTTTATCGAACCTATAAAGTTGGTATAACTATTATGAATAAGGCCGTAATAGGTTAAAAAGCAAAAAGGTATGATTAGTAGTATTATCTACTTATGTTGGATTTTTATTGTCTTCATAGTTACGTGTTA
Source organism: Dendrolimus punctatus (assembly GCA_012273795.1). Taxonomy (NCBI): domain Eukaryota; kingdom Metazoa; phylum Arthropoda; class Insecta; order Lepidoptera; family Lasiocampidae; genus Dendrolimus; species Dendrolimus punctatus. The sequence continues at coordinate 2,490,010 of CM022534.1, read as the reverse complement.
TTTCTACTCATACATCACATTATAAATAATTAGTGGTAAATATATTTATAGGTTAATTTGTTTTTAGTATTTAATTAAATGTTTTAAGTTACTTTATGATTATATCTACGTAATGAACTTATATACGGATTTGTTTTTTTAGTTTATGTTTGTATTGATAAAATACGATATTCCAAAAAATTGCCCCAAGACGGTAGTAGAAGAGTTCAAGTAAATTTACTTATACAATTATGTAGTAGTTAATTCGTTAAGATTAGTGTATAAGTATTTAGAAATTTAATGAATAATGAATGTATTTTTGCGTGTCATTAAAAAATTTAATGAGTAATATATATTTTTATACTCTCACACGTACCTATCGTATATACAATTTCAAATTTTAATTATTAAATTCAGATGTTCTTTTAAGTAATTATCTACTATAACATATTCTTTAAAAAAGTATTTTTCTTTCTGTATTTTTTCTTAGACATACAAAAACTTTCATCCGTGCAGGGACGGAGAAAGAATACAATTTCCTGCGGCCCGGCGGCCTGTCGTAAGAGGCGACAAAACAACCCACAGCCAGGTGGTAGGGCATTTGCCCGACTGGATGGCTACCACCCCTGGTCTAGAGTATGTCGCCATAACAACCTTGTGTTGTGTTCCGGCATTAGTGACCAGGTTCCAGGCTCCCTAAAGAGAGCAGCAGCGCATTCGTAGCATCTTTGGTGTTGCAAATGTCCATAGGCGATGGTAACCGCTGTCTATCAAGTGGGCCGTCTGCCTGTCTGCTGATCTCCTGCAATAAAAAAAAAAAACTTGAAATATTCATTGATAGAAATTATATTACTCATTGGCACTTGACCTTTTTGTCTTTCGTGATCACGGCTGCTGAAAAATGGTTGAAACGTTGGAATAAAAATTAAATACCGCGCTTAAAACCATTAACATGTACTTTTACTCTGATAGAAATGTGTTAAACCGTTGATATTTGGATCATAAAATGTCAACCGCAGCGAAGTGGAATAAACTAATCGACCGTATACTCCCGCAGGCTTTTCGTGTAATAAAATTTACATAAGTACGCTTCCCGGCGCGGTCCGCGGCGTCTTATTAAATTTCCACCCCACTGTCATTAATGGCGTGTATTTAACCACCTAGAGGCGTTATCTGAACATAAATCATAAGGTTTACGCGTGTTAAGAGCCATGGGACTCAGAAGTTGGAGTGTACTTGGAACGACTACAGTTGCAGATGTTAAAACAAATGATTAAATACATAACCGAGCAGGCGTTAAATTACTTTTAAATTATCACGATAAAAATAATTAAATTAAATTTATTGTTTAAATAATATTTAATACACACGTCATAATCACAACTAGAAAATCTAAAAATCTAAGAGGTTGTGATGTTTTAAAAAGTGTGTCAGATGTTGGACTGGTTAGTCAAACTATTGTTTTTTTAAGTAATATTATGCTAGAATAGCAATAGCGGTCAATTTTTATTTATTGTTTTTTATTGCAGGAGTTCAGCTGCTGCTCTCTTAAGGGAGACTAGAACCTGGTTACTAATGGCGGAACACAACTCAAGGTTGTTATGGCGGCATACATTAGACCAGAGGTGGTAGCCATCCAGTCGGGCAAATGCCCTACCACCTGGCTGTGGGTTGTTTTGTCGCCTCTTACAACAGGCCGCCCGGCCGCAAGAAATTGTATTTTTTTCTCCGTTCCTGGACGGATATTCTTGATGCTCTTGGAAATATCGCCTTTGGTCTAAATAAAACCATTTTCATATTTATATTTAACATTTATGTGGATATATTAGTATAGCTGGACGGATGTCACTTGTCAGTATGCCAGGAAGTACGCGTACTTGCTCGCGCGTCTGTTGGTTTAGAATAAAAATTATCTTCTTTATGATTGTACCTCAAATAAAATTATTACTTAATAATGACCGAAGAATGGCTCTTAAGATTAAACGGGATATCATACTCGCATAACTTGTTAGATGATAAGTCAGTAATTGTATTGCTAACAATAGCATTTAATGCTAATAACCAAATTTTGCAAAATTGCGTATTGATAGACAGTTTCCAAATTGTGGATTAAATTTTCAATGGTTCAGTGAGCACAACCGTCAAACTCTATTGTTCCCCGAATGACTGACGCGACGCAGCTAATGATTAAGTGATCTGCGTACGCCCAGTTTGTTAATTTTGTACCACATGGCTGTGACATCAAAGCCGCGATAACAAACGACCAGACATCATTCAGTTTCGCATTTCTAACAACAGTCCACCAAACTAACCCATCCAGATATGACGCACTTGCGTTTGCAAACAAGTTTATTTCTAACTTTCATCACTTTTACATCCACTGCTGTAGTGAAATGGCTTCCCAACTCAAGCTTCAACTTGGCGATCAATTACAAAGACGGAAAACTTCCCTGCTCGAAGCAAACCGTCGTGTTCCCAGAAACTATTATCGGTTCCATTAATCTGGAATCTACGATTCAAGTGAGTGGTTTCGTATTGCCTAAAGACGGAGAGTTGGTAATTGACGGAGAAATAAACTTCGGAGCACTCGATTCAGACACCAATTGCACTTTTGGTAATACATTTTACACTGACAAGTCAACGTCGGCATGGAATCAAGCCGATGTTTGGAGCTCGGATAAATTTAACGAAGCAACACCGGACGCGTCGAAAGTTCCATGCTATGATGATACAGTGGTATTTCCTGCAGATGCAAAATTCAACATACGCTTACCAGACTCCACGCAGACAGTTGCCAGGCTCATGGTTGGTCAACAAAGTTTTACTACACTTGATTTCGAAAATCGAGTTAGAATACAAAGCGATGAATCACAGCAATTCACACTTAATAATTATTTTGAAACTGGCGTTGAAATAAAACAAAAGATATGTAACAAGGTCTCTGGTTGCCCTTGTCAAGAAACTCCCATAAAAATAGATTGTTCTGCAAAATTCTGCCCCATACCAACTTGCGTAGCTCCGATAAAACCTGATGGATTTTGCTGCCATATTTGCGGTGGTTATCTATTATTTGACGTCGACGAAAGCTTTGATATGGTAACTTTTAAAGATTTCATTGAGAAAACTATAGATACATATGGAAATACTATAACTTATCATCTCGGTTTTGTACCAACACGGAAATCAAATACGGTACAGCTAGTAGTGGTTGATAAAGGTACATACACGGGTATAAGTGCTGAGGCAGTGAATTATCTAGAAAGTTCTATAGGTGATAATTGGGTTCGAAGAGAAAAACTTGTTGGTATTAGTGGTTCGCCATTATATAAGAGATGGATGGGTTTGAAGATCTTTGTGTCAATGTTCTTTGTCGTGGTGGCAGTGATGGGAGCTGTGTATGTATACTACTACAGGATGCCGAATATAAGAATTCCTGTCTTGGAGAGAGCTGGGGCATTTTCGAGGTTCAATAGAAGAACTGACAGCGTAGTTTCATTAACTAGGAGAGATTCAACTGTCAGTGGCACAGTTCGGACTGCGTTCAGGAACCCAATGTACGACTCCATAAGGGGGCGTGTCTTGGTCGAGGAGACTGCTGTCGAAGAATAATGTTTTTTCTTTGTCATCTGCTTTAATTGACTAAAATAAATGTAATAATATTTTTCTTCCTTTATGATATTAAAAAGAATTACATTTTATATCAACTTACTATACAAATAATATGTGATAGTAAACAAAATATGATATTTATGGAGTTTAACAAAATCACTAGATGCATTTTTGTCGTTTATTAAACTATTATTCAGTGTAATGAATTACTAGTTTTCATTAAATTAATTATATTACAAACTCATTAGCTATTACTTTTTTTATCGAACCTATAAAGTTGGTATAACTATTATGAATAAGGCCGTAATAGGTTAAAAAGCAAAAAGGTATGATTAGTAGTATTATCTACTTATGTTGGATTTTTATTGTCTTCATAGTTACGTGTTATTTCTACTCATACATCACATTATAAATAATTAGTGGTAAATATATTTATAGGTTAATTTGTTTTTAGTATTTAATTAAATGTTTTAAGTTACTTTATGATTATATCTACGTAATGAACTTATATACGGATTTGTTTTTTTAGTTTATGTTTGTATTGATAAATACGATATTCCAAAAAATTGCCCCAAGACGGTAGTAGAAGAGTTCAAGTAAATTTACTTATACAATTATGTAGTAGTTAATTCGTTAAGATTAGTGTATAAGTATTTAGAAATTTAATGAATAATGAATGTATTTTTGCGTGTCATTAAAAAATTTAATGAGTAATATATATTTTTATACTCTCACACGTACCTATCGTATATACAATTTCAAATTTTAATTATTAAATTCAGATGTTCTTTTAAGTAATTATCTACTATAACATATTCTTTAAAAAAGTATTTTTCTTTCTGTATTTTTTCTTAGACATACAAAAACTTTCATCCGTGCAGGGACGGAGAAAGAATACAATTTCCTGCGGCCCGGCGGCCTGTCGTAAGAGGCGACAAAACAACCCACAGCCAGGTGGTAGGGCATTTGCCCGACTGGATGGCTACCACCCCTGGTCTAGAGTATGTCGCCATAACAACCTTGTGTTGTGTTCCGGCATTAGTGACCAGGTTCCAGGCTCCCTAAAGAGAGCAGCAGCGCATTCGTAGCATCTTTGGTGTTGCAAATGTCCATAGGCGATGGTAACCGCTGTCTATCAAGTGGGCCGTCTGCCTGTCTGCTGATCTCCTGCAATAAAAAAAAAAAACTTGAAATATTCATTGATAGAAATTATATTACTCATTGGCACTTGACCTTTTTGTCTTTCGTGATCACGGCTGCTGAAAAATGGTTGAAACGTTGGAATAAAAATTAAATACCGCGCTTAAAACCATTAACATGTACTTTTACTCTGATAGAAATGTGTTAAACCGTTGATATTTGGATCATAAAATGTCAACCGCAGCGAAGTGGAATAAACTAATCGACCGTATACTCCCGCAGGCTTTTCGTGTAATAAAATTTACATAAGTACGCTTCCCGGCGCGGTCCGCGGCGTCTTATTAAATTTCCACCCCACTGTCATTAATGGCGTGTATTTAACCACCTAGAGGCGTTATCTGAACATAAATCATAAGGTTTACGCGTGTTAAGAGCCATGGGACTCAGAAGTTGGAGTGTACTTGGAACGACTACAGTTGCAGATGTTAAAACAAATGATTAAATACATAACCGAGCAGGCGTTAAATTACTTTTAAATTATCACGATAAAAATAATTAAATTAAATTTATTGTTTAAATAATATTTAATACACACGTCATAATCACAACTAGAAAATCTAAAAATCTAAGAGGTTGTGATGTTTTAAAAAGTGTGTCAGATGTTGGACTGGTTAGTCAAACTATTGTTTTTTTAAGTAATATTATGCTAGAATAGCAATAGCGGTCAATTTTTATTTATTGTTTTTTATTGCAGGAGTTCAGCTGCTGCTCTCTTAAGGGAGACTAGAACCTGGTTACTAATGGCGGAACACAACTCAAGGTTGTTATGGCGGCATACATTAGACCAGAGGTGGTAGCCATCCAGTCGGGCAAATGCCCTACCACCTGGCTGTGGGTTGTTTTGTCGCCTCTTACAACAGGCCGCCCGGCCGCAAGAAATTGTATTTTTTTCTCCGTTCCTGGACGGATATTCTTGATGCTCTTGGAAATATCGCCTTTGGTCTAAATAAAACCATTTTCATATTTATATTTAACATTTATGTGGATATATTAGTATAGCTGGACGGATGTCACTTGTCAGTATGCCAGGAAGTACGCGTACTTGCTCGCGCGTCTGTTGGTTTAGAATAAAAATTATCTTCTTTATGATTGTACCTCAAATAAAATTATTACTTAATAATGACCGAAGAATGGCTCTTAAGATTAAACGGGATATCATACTCGCATAACTTGTTAGATGATAAGTCAGTAATTGTATTGCTAACAATAGCATTTAATGCTAATAACCAAATTTTGCAAAATTGCGTATTGATAGACAGTTTCCAAATTGTGGATTAAATTTTCAATGGTTCAGTGAGCACAACCGTCAAACTCTATTGTTCCCCGAATGACTGACGCGACGCAGCTAATGATTAAGTGATCTGCGTACGCCCAGTTTGTTAATTTTGTACCACATGGCTGTGACATCAAAGCCGCGATAACAAACGACCAGACATCATTCAGTTTCGCATTTCTAACAACAGTCCACCAAACTAACCCATCCAGATATGACGCACTTGCGTTTGCAAACAAGTTTATTTCTAACTTTCATCACTTTTACATCCACTGCTGTAGTGAAATGGCTTCCCAACTCAAGCTTCAACTTGGCGATCAATTACAAAGACGGAAAACTTCCCTGCTCGAAGCAAACCGTCGTGTTCCCAGAAACTATTATCGGTTCCATTAATCTGGAATCTACGATTCAAGTGAGTGGTTTCGTATTGCCTAAAGACGGAGAGTTGGTAATTGACGGAGAAATAAACTTCGGAGCACTCGATTCAGACACCAATTGCACTTTTGGTAATACATTTTACACTGACAAGTCAACGTCGGCATGGAATCAAGCCGATGTTTGGAGCTCGGATAAATTTAACGAAGCAACACCGGACGCGTCGAAAGTTCCATGCTATGATGATACAGTGGTATTTCCTGCAGATGCAAAATTCAACATACGCTTACCAGACTCCACGCAGACAGTTGCCAGGCTCATGGTTGGTCAACAAAGTTTTACTACACTTGATTTCGAAAATCGAGTTAGAATACAAAGCGATGAATCACAGCAATTCACACTTAATAATTATTTTGAAACTGGCGTTGAAATAAAACAAAAGATATGTAACAAGGTCTCTGGTTGCCCTTGTCAAGAAACTCCCATAAAAATAGATTGTTCTGCAAAATTCTGCCCCATACCAACTTGCGTAGCTCCGATAAAACCTGATGGATTTTGCTGCCATATTTGCGGTGGTTATCTATTATTTGACGTCGACGAAAGCTTTGATATGGTAACTTTTAAAGATTTCATTGAGAAAACTATAGATACATATGGAAATACTATAACTTATCATCTCGGTTTTGTACCAACACGGAAATCAAATACGGTACAGCTAGTAGTGGTTGATAAAGGTACATACACGGGTATAAGTGCTGAGGCAGTGAATTATCTAGAAAGTTCTATAGGTGATAATTGGGTTCGAAGAGAAAAACTTGTTGGTATTAGTGGTTCGCCATTATATAAGAGATGGATGGGTTTGAAGATCTTTGTGTCAATGTTCTTTGTCGTGGTGGCAGTGATGGGAGCTGTGTATGTATACTACTACAGGATGCCGAATATAAGAATTCCTGTCTTGGAGAGAGCTGGGGCATTTTCGAGGTTCAATAGAAGAACTGACAGCGTAGTTTCATTAACTAGGAGAGATTCAACTGTCAGTGGCACAGTTCGGACTGCGTTCAGGAACCCAATGTACGACTCCATAAGGGGGCGTGTCTTGGTCGAGGAGACTGCTGTCGAAGAATAATGTTTTTTCTTTGTCATCTGCTTTAATTGACTAAAATAAATGTAATAATATTTTTCTTCCTTTATGATATTAAAAAGAATTACATTTTATATCAACTTACTATACAAATAATATGTGATAGTAAACAAAATATGATATTTATGGAGTTTAACAAAATCACTAGATGCATTTTTGTCGTTTATTAAACTATTATTCAGTGTAATGAATTACTAGTTTTCATTAAATTAATTATATTACAAACTCATTAGCTATTACTTTTTTTATCGAACCTATAAAGTTGGTATAACTATTATGAATAAGGCCGTAATAGGTTAAAAAGCAAAAAGGTATGATTAGTAGTATTATCTACTTATGTTGGATTTTTATTGTCTTCATAGTTACGTGTTATTTCTACTCATACATCACATTATAAATAATTAGTGGTAAATATATTTATAGGTTAATTTGTTTTTAGTATTTAATTAAATGTTTTAAGTTACTTTATGATTATATCTACGTAATGAACTTATATACGGATTTGTTTTTTTAGTTTATGTTTGTATTGATAAATACGATATTCCAAAAAATTGCCCCAAGACGGTAGTAGAAGAGTTCAAGTAAATTTACTTATACAATTATGTAGTAGTTAATTCGTTAAGATTAGTGTATAAGTATTTAGAAATTTAATGAATAATGAATGTATTTTTGCGTGTCATTAAAAAATTTAATGAGTAATATATATTTTTATACTCTCACACGTACCTATCGTATATACAATTTCAAATTTTAATTATTAAATTCAGATGTTCTTTTAAGTAATTATCTACTATAACATATTCTTTAAAAAAGTATTTTTCTTTCTGTATTTTTTCTTAGACATACAAAAACTTTCATCCGTGCAGGGACGGAGAAAGAATACAATTTCCTGCGGCCCGGCGGCCTGTCGTAAGAGGCGACAAAACAACCCACAGCCAGGTGGTAGGGCATTTGCCCGACTGGATGGCTACCACCCCTGGTCTAGAGTATGTCGCCATAACAACCTTGTGTTGTGTTCCGGCATTAGTGACCAGGTTCCAGGCTCCCTAAAGAGAGCAGCAGCGCATTCGTAGCATCTTTGGTGTTGCAAATGTCCATAGGCGATGGTAACCGCTGTCTATCAAGTGGGCCGTCTGCCTGTCTGCTGATCTCCTGCAATAAAAAAAAAAAACTTGAAATATTCATTGATAGAAATTATATTACTCATTGGCACTTGACCTTTTTGTCTTTCGTGATCACGGCTGCTGAAAAATGGTTGAAACGTTGGAATAAAAATTAAATACCGCGCTTAAAACCATTAACATGTACTTTTACTCTGATAGAAATGTGTTAAACCGTTGATATTTGGATCATAAAATGTCAACCGCAGCGAAGTGGAATAAACTAATCGACCGTATACTCCCGCAGGCTTTTCGTGTAATAAAATTTACATAAGTACGCTTCCCGGCGCGGTCCGCGGCGTCTTATTAAATTTCCACCCCACTGTCATTAATGGCGTGTATTTAACCACCTAGAGGCGTTATCTGAACATAAATCATAAGGTTTACGCGTGTTAAGAGCCATGGGACTCAGAAGTTGGAGTGTACTTGGAACGACTACAGTTGCAGATGTTAAAACAAATGATTAAATACATAACCGAGCAGGCGTTAAATTACTTTTAAATTATCACGATAAAAATAATTAAATTAAATTTATTGTTTAAATAATATTTAATACACACGTCATAATCACAACTAGAAAATCTAAAAATCTAAGAGGTTGTGATGTTTTAAAAAGTGTGTCAGATGTTGGACTGGTTAGTCAAACTATTGTTTTTTTAAGTAATATTATGCTAGAATAGCAATAGCGGTCAATTTTTATTTATTGTTTTTTATTGCAGGAGTTCAGCTGCTGCTCTCTTAAGGGAGACTAGAACCTGGTTACTAATGGCGGAACACAACTCAAGGTTGTTATGGCGGCATACATTAGACCAGAGGTGGTAGCCATCCAGTCGGGCAAATGCCCTACCACCTGGCTGTGGGTTGTTTTGTCGCCTCTTACAACAGGCCGCCCGGCCGCAAGAAATTGTATTTTTTTCTCCGTTCCTGGACGGATATTCTTGATGCTCTTGGAAATATCGCCTTTGGTCTAAATAAAACCATTTTCATATTTATATTTAACATTTATGTGGATATATTAGTATAGCTGGACGGATGTCACTTGTCAGTATGCCAGGAAGTACGCGTACTTGCTCGCGCGTCTGTTGGTTTAGAATAAAAATTATCTTCTTTATGATTGTACCTCAAATAAAATTATTACTTAATAATGACCGAAGAATGGCTCTTAAGATTAAACGGGATATCATACTCGCATAACTTGTTAGATGATAAGTCAGTAATTGTATTGCTAACAATAGCATTTAATGCTAATAACCAAATTTTGCAAAATTGCGTATTGATAGACAGTTTCCAAATTGTGGATTAAATTTTCAATGGTTCAGTGAGCACAACCGTCAAACTCTATTGTTCCCCGAATGACTGACGCGACGCAGCTAATGATTAAGTGATCTGCGTACGCCCAGTTTGTTAATTTTGTACCACATGGCTGTGACATCAAAGCCGCGATAACAAACGACCAGACATCATTCAGTTTCGCATTTCTAACAACAGTCCACCAAACTAACCCATCCAGATATGACGCACTTGCGTTTGCAAACAAGTTTATTTCTAACTTTCATCACTTTTACATCCACTGCTGTAGTGAAATGGCTTCCCAACTCAAGCTTCAACTTGGCGATCAATTACAAAGACGGAAAACTTCCCTGCTCGAAGCAAACCGTCGTGTTCCCAGAAACTATTATCGGTTCCATTAATCTGGAATCTACGATTCAAGTGAGTGGTTTCGTATTGCCTAAAGACGGAGAGTTGGTAATTGACGGAGAAATAAACTTCGGAGCACTCGATTCAGACACCAATTGCACTTTTGGTAATACATTTTACACTGACAAGTCAACGTCGGCATGGAATCAAGCCGATGTTTGGAGCTCGGATAAATTTAACGAAGCAACACCGGACGCGTCGAAAGTTCCATGCTATGATGATACAGTGGTATTTCCTGCAGATGCAAAATTCAACATACGCTTACCAGACTCCACGCAGACAGTTGCCAGGCTCATGGTTGGTCAACAAAGTTTTACTACACTTGATTTCGAAAATCGAGTTAGAATACAAAGCGATGAATCACAGCAATTCACACTTAATAATTATTTTGAAACTGGCGTTGAAATAAAACAAAAGATATGTAACAAGGTCTCTGGTTGCCCTTGTCAAGAAACTCCCATAAAAATAGATTGTTCTGCAAAATTCTGCCCCATACCAACTTGCGTAGCTCCGATAAAACCTGATGGATTTTGCTGCCATATTTGCGGTGGTTATCTATTATTTGACGTCGACGAAAGCTTTGATATGGTAACTTTTAAAGATTTCATTGAGAAAACTATAGATACATATGGAAATACTATAACTTATCATCTCGGTTTTGTACCAACACGGAAATCAAATACGGTACAGCTAGTAGTGGTTGATAAAGGTACATACACGGGTATAAGTGCTGAGGCAGTGAATTATCTAGAAAGTTCTATAGGTGATAATTGGGTTCGAAGAGAAAAACTTGTTGGTATTAGTGGTTCGCCATTATATAAGAGATGGATGGGTTTGAAGATCTTTGTGTCAATGTTCTTTGTCGTGGTGGCAGTGATGGGAGCTGTGTATGTATACTACTACAGGATGCCGAATATAAGAATTCCTGTCTTGGAGAGAGCTGGGGCATTTTCGAGGTTCAATAGAAGAACTGACAGCGTAGTTTCATTAACTAGGAGAGATTCAACTGTCAGTGGCACAGTTCGGACTGCGTTCAGGAACCCAATGTACGACTCCATAAGGGGGCGTGTCTTGGTCGAGGAGACTGCTGTCGAAGAATAATGTTTTTTCTTTGTCATCTGCTTTAATTGACTAAAATAAATGTAATAATATTTTTCTTCCTTTATGATATTAAAAAGAATTACATTTTATATCAACTTACTATACAAATAATATGTGATAGTAAACAAAATATGATATTTATGGAGTTTAACAAAATCACTAGATGCATTTTTGTCGTTTATTAAACTATTATTCAGTGTAATGAATTACTAGTTTTCATTAAATTAATTATATTACAAACTCATTAGCTATTACTTTTTTTATCGAACCTATAAAGTTGGTATAACTATTATGAATAAGGCCGTAATAGGTTAAAAAGCAAAAAGGTATGATTAGTAGTATTATCTACTTATGTTGGATTTTTATTGTCTTCATAGTTACGTGTTATTTCTACTCATACATCACATTATAAATAATTAGTGGTAAATATATTTATAGGTTAATTTGTTTTTAGTATTTAATTAAATGTTTTAAGTTACTTTATGATTATATCTACGTAATGAACTTATATACGGATTTGTTTTTTTAGTTTATGTTTGTATTGATAAATACGATATTCCAAAAAATTGCCCCAAGACGGTAGTAGAAGAGTTCAAGTAAATTTACTTATACAATTATGTAGTAGTTAATTCGTTAAGATTAGTGTATAAGTATTTAGAAATTTAATGAATAATGAATGTATTTTTGCGTGTCATTAAAAAATTTAATGAGTAATATATATTTTTATACTCTCACACGTACCTATCGTATATACAATTTCAAATTTTAATTATTAAATTCAGATGTTCTTTTAAGTAATTATCTACTATAACATATTCTTTAAAAAAGTATTTTTCTTTCTGTATTTTTTCTTAGACATACAAAAACTTTCATCCGTGCAGGGACGGAGAAAGAATACAATTTCCTGCGGCCCGGCGGCCTGTCGTAAGAGGCGACAAAACAACCCACAGCCAGGTGGTAGGGCATTTGCCCGACTGGATGGCTACCACCCCTGGTCTAGAGTATGTCGCCATAACAACCTTGTGTTGTGTTCCGGCATTAGTGACCAGGTTCCAGGCTCCCTAAAGAGAGCAGCAGCGCATTCGTAGCATCTTTGGTGTTGCAAATGTCCATAGGCGATGGTAACCGCTGTCTATCAAGTGGGCCGTCTGCCTGTCTGCTGATCTCCTGCAATAAAAAAAAAAAACTTGAAATATTCATTGATAGAAATTATATTACTCATTGGCACTTGACCTTTTTGTCTTTCGTGATCACGGCTGCTGAAAAATGGTTGAAACGTTGGAATAAAAATTAAATACCGCGCTTAAAACCATTAACATGTACTTTTACTCTGATAGAAATGTGTTAAACCGTTGATATTTGGATCATAAAATGTCAACCGCAGCGAAGTGGAATAAACTAATCGACCGTATACTCCCGCAGGCTTTTCGTGTAATAAAATTTACATAAGTACGCTTCCCGGCGCGGTCCGCGGCGTCTTATTAAATTTCCACCCCACTGTCATTAATGGCGTGTATTTAACCACCTAGAGGCGTTATCTGAACATAAATCATAAGGTTTACGCGTGTTAAGAGCCATGGGACTCAGAAGTTGGAGTGTACTTGGAACGACTACAGTTGCAGATGTTAAAACAAATGATTAAATACATAACCGAGCAGGCGTTAAATTACTTTTAAATTATCACGATAAAAATAATTAAATTAAATTTATTGTTTAAATAATATTTAATACACACGTCATAATCACAACTAGAAAATCTAAAAATCTAAGAGGTTGTGATGTTTTAAAAAGTGTGTCAGATGTTGGACTGGTTAGTCAAACTATTGTTTTTTTAAGTAATATTATGCTAGAATAGCAATAGCGGTCAATTTTTATTTATTGTTTTTTATTGCAGGAGTTCAGCTGCTGCTCTCTTAAGGGAGACTAGAACCTGGTTACTAATGGCGGAACACAACTCAAGGTTGTTATGGCGGCATACATTAGACCAGAGGTGGTAGCCATCCAGTCGGGCAAATGCCCTACCACCTGGCTGTGGGTTGTTTTGTCGCCTCTTACAACAGGCCGCCCGGCCGCAAGAAATTGTATTTTTTTCTCCGTTCCTGGACGGATATTCTTGATGCTCTTGGAAATATCGCCTTTGGTCTAAATAAAACCATTTTCATATTTATATTTAACATTTATGTGGATATATTAGTATAGCTGGACGGATGTCACTTGTCAGTATGCCAGGAAGTACGCGTACTTGCTCGCGCGTCTGTTGGTTTAGAATAAAAATTATCTTCTTTATGATTGTACCTCAAATAAAATTATTACTTAATAATGACCGAAGAATGGCTCTTAAGATTAAACGGGATATCATACTCGCATAACTTGTTAGATGATAAGTCAGTAATTGTATTGCTAACAATAGCATTTAATGCTAATAACCAAATTTTGCAAAATTGCGTATTGATAGACAGTTTCCAAATTGTGGATTAAATTTTCAATGGTTCAGTGAGCACAACCGTCAAACTCTATTGTTCCCCGAATGACTGACGCGACGCAGCTAATGATTAAGTGATCTGCGTACGCCCAGTTTGTTAATTTTGTACCACATGGCTGTGACATCAAAGCCGCGATAACAAACGACCAGACATCATTCAGTTTCGCATTTCTAACAACAGTCCACCAAACTAACCCATCCAGATATGACGCACTTGCGTTTGCAAACAAGTTTATTTCTAACTTTCATCACTTTTACATCCACTGCTGTAGTGAAATGGCTTCCCAACTCAAGCTTCAACTTGGCGATCAATTACAAAGACGGAAAACTTCCCTGCTCGAAGCAAACCGTCGTGTTCCCAGAAACTATTATCGGTTCCATTAATCTGGAATCTACGATTCAAGTGAGTGGTTTCGTATTGCCTAAAGACGGAGAGTTGGTAATTGACGGAGAAATAAACTTCGGAGCACTCGATTCAGACACCAATTGCACTTTTGGTAATACATTTTACACTGACAAGTCAACGTCGGCATGGAATCAAGCCGATGTTTGGAGCTCGGATAAATTTAACGAAGCAACACCGGACGCGTCGAAAGTTCCATGCTATGATGATACAGTGGTATTTCCTGCAGATGCAAAATTCAACATACGCTTACCAGACTCCACGCAGACAGTTGCCAGGCTCATGGTTGGTCAACAAAGTTTTACTACACTTGATTTCGAAAATCGAGTTAGAATACAAAGCGATGAATCACAGCAATTCACACTTAATAATTATTTTGAAACTGGCGTTGAAATAAAACAAAAGATATGTAACAAGGTCTCTGGTTGCCCTTGTCAAGAAACTCCCATAAAAATAGATTGTTCTGCAAAATTCTGCCCCATACCAACTTGCGTAGCTCCGATAAAACCTGATGGATTTTGCTGCCATATTTGCGGTGGTTATCTATTATTTGACGTCGACGAAAGCTTTGATATGGTAACTTTTAAAGATTTCATTGAGAAAACTATAGATACATATGGAAATACTATAACTTATCATCTCGGTTTTGTACCAACACGGAAATCAAATACGGTACAGCTAGTAGTGGTTGATAAAGGTACATACACGGGTATAAGTGCTGAGGCAGTGAATTATCTAGAAAGTTCTATAGGTGATAATTGGGTTCGAAGAGAAAAACTTGTTGGTATTAGTGGTTCGCCATTATATAAGAGATGGATGGGTTTGAAGATCTTTGTGTCAATGTTCTTTGTCGTGGTGGCAGTGATGGGAGCTGTGTATGTATACTACTACAGGATGCCGAATATAAGAATTCCTGTCTTGGAGAGAGCTGGGGCATTTTCGAGGTTCAATAGAAGAACTGACAGCGTAGTTTCATTAACTAGGAGAGATTCAACTGTCAGTGGCACAGTTCGGACTGCGTTCAGGAACCCAATGTACGACTCCATAAGGGGGCGTGTCTTGGTCGAGGAGACTGCTGTCGAAGAATAATGTTTTTTCTTTGTCATCTGCTTTAATTGACTAAAATAAATGTAATAATATTTTTCTTCCTTTATGATATTAAAAAGAATTACATTTTATATCAACTTACTATACAAATAATATGTGATAGTAAACAAAATATGATATTTATGGAGTTTAACAAAATCACTAGATGCATTTTTGTCGTTTATTAAACTATTATTCAGTGTAATGAATTACTAGTTTTCATTAAATTAATTATATTACAAACTCATTAGCTATTACTTTTTTTATCGAACCTATAAAGTTGGTATAACTATTATGAATAAGGCCGTAATAGGTTAAAAAGCAAAAAGGTATGATTAGTAGTATTATCTACTTATGTTGGATTTTTATTGTCTTCATAGTTACGTGTTATAAATAATTAGTGGTATGAGAAGTGTCACTTCTCATACAACTCATGCAGTGATATTATTATAGACACTTATTAGCTCGGCACGTCGTACATAAATAGTAAAAAACCTCAAACCCATTACTCAAAGCGAGGAATTCAATACTTAACCACAGCAAACTAGTGTGAAATTCGATCTTCACTTCGCCGACGCGACTCAACTCTTTCCTGTACTTTGGGATGTATCAATAGTATTGGATTACCTTTGACTGCTTCTGAGACATGCTCAGCAGGATTGTCAGCGGCTGTCGTTAATCATTTCCTTTTGAAATAATTGTTGTGTGTTCCTCTATTTTGATGGTTTCCTTCCAAGTTTCTATACAACCATTAGTATAGTAGACGGTTCATTTCTGTGTTTCAATTTAGATTAATAAATTTGAATCATTCAATATCATCGAATATCGTTTTATCTGTGCTTTCAACTAAATTGATTCAATACGGTTGATCCGTTTATTATTTGAATTGAACAATGTGTATGTGATGTCAATTAATCTATCTATAGTCTATAATAAATCTGCTGTTGGGTGTGTCCAGTTGTACAAATATTAGAAGTATGATAAGGTACTACTAATTCGGAACAGAACATTCCAAAAATGCGTCTTTGAGAATTTTAGTCTGTATGTTTCTTAGGGCACTATGCAAATCATACCTCAAGTCAACATCTCAACTTAAGACTTCGACCACTTTTTATTTGGATAAATGATGTTGTTTCTGTGGGATAGTCGAATTTAGCCAAAAGATGGCGCTGCATTCCTGTTTGGTCAATTGTATTAATAATATGGTCCAATTCATACGCTTTTATTTACTAAAACATTTTTTCATAAAAAAGTATTTTTATATAATCATAGCAATCTTTTATTCATGTCAATGTGAGACAAAAAAACAAAGACATTGAAACTAAAATACATTATATAGGTCACTCCTAACGGGGAGCCAGCCTTCTGATGACGGGTAGTGTCAAAGAGTTTCTTACTTATGTCTTTAAAGAAACTCTAACTCTCTCACTAACTTTATCAAATTGAATTTAGTCTATTAACAATTTTTATTTGATTTAAAAA
Source organism: Dendrolimus punctatus (assembly GCA_012273795.1). Taxonomy (NCBI): domain Eukaryota; kingdom Metazoa; phylum Arthropoda; class Insecta; order Lepidoptera; family Lasiocampidae; genus Dendrolimus; species Dendrolimus punctatus. Next base: position 2,473,021 of record CM022534.1, on the reverse strand, counting down.
TCCGTCTTTAAAAGGGTTTCTAGTGTTAGTTGACGTAACTCATGCTTAGCCTGCAGTTCAATACACTTTAGTTAGCCGTCTGGTTTACAGTCGTGAAAAATTTATGATTATAAGACTTATAGGAAACAAAGGAGACCTCACGACGCGACGTTTCCTCTCATTGTGGCTTCGCTCATTGTTTTCTGAACTGTGAGTTTGACGATACCCGACTGAGTGTAGTTGGCACTTCACACGGCTGTCGGTAATGACTAATAGCGGCTACGACTTTTGACTGGGTTTTATCGATTGACTCTGGTACTAATTCTTCTATATGAGCCAATTTATTTTTCCTATCAACGCCGGCCTCTTTGGTTGAGTAGGTTCATCCGTAACTTGCTTAGCTTGGGAATATATAATGTGTGTTTCTCTGCTAATTATTACTAAATACTTTTCGACTTTATCATTGGTACAAAATTAACATAACTTGTATAGAGTTTCATATCGAATTTTAAGTAATATAAAGTAACAAATAACTAGTAAGATATATGACCCAATTCCAAAAACTACCCATCTGTATTCTTGAATCATTTTTGCGTTATATTGCTCGTTTATTAAAGAATTTTAGCAATCTGATAAATAATATTATAGGATACGAAATCAGAAGAAGACAAAATTTGGAGCAGCTACAAGATGATAAGCATTTGTGTAGGTAACCTAAGAGTTTTCATAAGTTTATTAGAAAAAAAATGCGTGTATCACCATAACAGTTGCGTACATAATTTATTCAGAAAGTAAAAAGTGAACATAGACGCTATATTATCTTGGATAGCAAGTATTTATATATTATATATTATTTTAGTCATTGAAACCGTTTTTCAAACACGCAGAAGGTCGCATACAAATTCTCTCTGTCATATTCACAAAAGGAACATAAAGCCATCGTCTGGGGATAACTGCAAAAACTCGCAAAACAGTGCAAGCGTTTTAGTGCGATCGTAAAAATGAAAACGCTTGGACGCGACGGGTGGCGTAAGTGCGACATATATGTCTTAGTGTGATCGGTGCCTTATTTTTATAGGGTTGTAATCATTATTGCTATCTTATATTTATTGTAATTTATTTTAATCTTCCAATCTTCTCTATAAGGGGGGATTTTTTTTCACTATTTCATTATTTTGATTCATAATTGCTTGCTTTGGCTCCACCAACAAGGAAGCGCTCTTCAATCTTAAAAAAATTCAAAATCAAAATCCTCCACCACCAAAGTTAAGATTGCGGAATGCCTACTGCTCGTCATTCTTGATTATGCTGATGCCAGTTACCTGGATATAACACAGGAACAACTAAATAAACTTGAGTGCCTTCAAAACTTCGATATAAGGTTCATATTTGGGTTACGAAAATAGGTCCAGATCTCTAAATTGCGTAAAAATTCAAGGGGTTACCAATGAATTTCCGCCGGAATACTCATACTCTCATTGTACTTAACAATATATTGTTTCTACCCAATATTCTTCCTTACCTCAAGGGACGCTTCGAATTTCTTCCTTCGAAATACAGAAAACACACACACACCTGTACATACGTCTTGCTTTTACAATAACTCTATTTACCGTTGAGGCTGTACGTATCTGGAATGAGCTACCTATTACTATAAGACAAACCAAATCCTTAAGTGTTTTAAAAATTAGGTTCAGAAGCATTAATTCTCTTTTGTATATAATAATTCCTAATACTGTTATATATGTATGTAAATTTGTATTTGTATTTGTATGTATACGAGTATATATGTGTGTGTATGCGCATGCGTATATACATATGTATATGTGTTTATATTGTTTTTGTACTCGTATGTTTTGTATACTTATTATTTATCATTTTTATAATCTGCACCATCGTCAGTATTAAAATCCTTCAATCGCTCCCTGGAGTTGCCTGGAAGAGATCGCTTGTTAGCATTAAGGCCGCCCATTGTACTATCTTTTGTATTCTTTACTATTTCTTACTGTTTATCTATGCTTTGATTTACAATAAAGTATTGTCTATCTATCTATCTATCAATACAATACTACTGTCCTAGTAATACACATGTAATGGTTGCTATTAAGAAACTGATGTAATCTATTTGAAATGCTAATAAATTATTATTATTGAATAACTGCTAGATATATAAACTGAATTCGATAGTCTGTGGTTGTTCTTTATTGGCACGTGATGGTGACACTGTATTACATTTTCCCGAAAATCATTCAAAACAACCTGGGCGTCAGCTGCCAAAATTATGAGCCTACAGACAACGTGTAATTTAAATGACATGGGTTCAAATTTTGGCAACAAACATGGACAGAGCTACCTATACATAAAATATATTACATATTTCATATAGATAGACGCGACGTACCGAAGAGGTAAAGATTTTACGACGATTACATTTAAAAAAAATTGAAAAATACATAATCCTAAAAGACGAAGCAGTATGTTATAGCAAGAAGTGAGGTCATATTGTAAGTCGTTTTTGCGACGCATTCAAGTTACTAACATATTACGCTTGTCGTCCATAAATCGTTAGTAACTTAGTTGTACCCTGATTTACGTCCCGCAGCCCTGCACTAAACTTTTGATATATGTCCACTAAGACAGACACTTCTCTAAAATAGCCTTAGTGCATGCTTTGTTAAGTCTATGCGCCACTTAGCTGCATATCTTTACAATGTTTTATTTCTGAAGATAAAAAGCTTGGGGTCAATTTTTAATTATTTCAAATACATTGTAAGTTGATAACTTGTTTGAGTCATTCTTATCTTTTGATAAAGGCTGGAAAATCAGCGCTGCGTCACCCTTGTCGCAGCATTATGCTGAGCTTTAGTGATGCGAATGTGATATACGTATTTTTGTGTTTTTTTGATTATAATTGGTTTTTATGCTTTATATGTATAAGACATTGTTTAAAGAACATTCAGTTTTTTTGTGTACATACATTTATGACAGTAAATATAAAATTGTCTTTTCTTTCTTTCGTTGTAAATTGTACATCCTAGTTAGCTCAAATTCAATTTCATGAAATTAACGAATTATATAATTTGTGTAATTATTGTCTCCACGAGCATATAGATATATTTCTCTAATAATCTCTCTCTTTTCTTTCACCTTCTTCTAATTATTCGGGGGTCAGTACAATATCTATTTTCCTTTAATAGGTACTCCTCTATTCTAAAATACATCTTCTGTCACACCACTAATCATTTACTTGTAATCATCACAAAAACCAGGCTAAAATTGCATTCTTTCTCCGTTCCTGCAAGGATGAAAAGTGTGTAAATAACAATAACATAGGTCATAAAGTAGTGGAAATTATGATCCAAGATGAAGAGATTCTGCTCTTATATTTACACAAGGTAGATAGATAGATAACATTTTATTGCACACCAAAATATACAATTACAGAAACAGACCAGATTTACAATATTTTCTAGGCGATACAATAGGCGACCTTATCGCTCAAAGCGATCGCTTCCAGGCAACCTAAAAGAGAAAAAATTGAATCGGGCGAAATAGGTGGTGCAGGAAAAAGGCAATGATACATAAATATTCAAAACTAATTAAAAAATTAAATAAATATACGAATACATACATATATACGTAATTAATTTGGGGAATATTGTGAATGGAGCGTTAGGTAAACTTCTAGGCGTTAAGAACCTCAGCCAGAAGGCCCAGCTTGCCATACACACCGCGGTGATGGTACCTACGCTAACGTATGGAAGCGAAAGTTGGATATGGAATAGAGAGCATGAAAGTAGAGTAAACGCGCAAAATCTGCGGAGTGACGCTCGCGGACCGCGTTCGTAATACCGAAGTAAGAAAGAGAGTTGGTCTGAAAGAGAGTGTCGGGGTGAAGGTAAGGAAAGGAATGCTCCGGTGGTTCGGGCATGTGGAAAGAATGTATGATGAAAGAATGACTAAACAGATATACAATGCAAAAGTGGATGGATGCAGAAGTCGCGGAAGACCACGACACACTTTCCATGATCAAATTGATCTTGTATTAGCAGAAGGTGATGTTAGGAGCCTTAAGAATAGACGAGCGTGCATGACAAGAGCTATGAATGTCAAAGAAGCAAGTGAGGTGTGTAAGAGTGGGCCTGTGTGGCGCTCTGTTGTTCGTGCCTACCCCGCAAGGGACCTGGCGTGAAGTTATGTATGTATGTATGTATATATATACAATAATACATAAGTTATTATAATAAATATATTAGCATAATTATATGCTGTTAATCAGACATAGGTATTTGTGGACAAATAGTGTTAATTTGTTATACGAATACAACGTATATTTCCTTTAAAATAGGCGTGACCTTGCTTAAGTCGGCGGAAAGAGGCTAAAAGGCTAGAATTGAGTTACATTTTTCCATTTGCCGTTGTATTCAACCGTACCGCAACTCGAAACTATTCTATTCAGCTGAACCGAGGCGAGGGTTGTAATTTTATTACCATTTACGTTAAGGCAATACCACATTTATACGCAATTATTCGGATGTTAACAATCTACGTCTGCACACGTTTTCGTTTGTGCGAATTCCGCACGCACACATAGAAAACCCTCGATACAACATAAATAATAGTAATAGTGTGGTCCACGTAGATACTACTGTGGAGAGTTAACGTTAAAATTGTTTTTGAAGCGGTTTTAGACCTTCAATAAGTAATCTATAAGACTTTTTTTTAGCGCTTGAAGCAGGCAGACGGCCCATCCGATGGAAATTTCTTAGCATCGCCGATGGACGTTTACCACACCAGGGGCGTCGTTGCGATGTCGTCCTCTAAGAAGTTTCATAACGCCCTTTTTAAAGAACCTTATGTCATGACGCAGACGGAAAGCTGTGGCGGGAATTCCCCTCCAGATCACGCTGTACGCAGATAACTATATTGCTACGACCTGAGCGCCGACACAAGACAAATTCACAAATGCATTTTTTTTCTTTTCGCAATTTGGGACATCTTTTGTTTGCTTTGTGTTTGGAAAAACAGCCCATTGTGTATTGTAATCTTTATGGTAGTCATTAGCCAGGTGTGAATCTTATAAATTCAGTCCACGCGATCGAGCAGACATATTGTATATGTACAGTATAAAGCAATGTCTCAGGAGAGGGATGAACAGTCTAGCGATAGCCACAAGCGAAACAAGACGTTAGTGACGAACTTTGCGTGTGTGATTGAATCGTGTATTTCGTTTGAACAGGATGTGTATAGTTATATTGGTACCTTTGTTATACGTGTTTGTATAGTTCTAATAAGTTCTATAATAATTCCAACGGCATTTTAATTCGAGTCTTGTATCTCGTAACAATATTTTAAAATACATACAATCTCAATTCAGTGGATTACGCAATAAACACAAATTACGAGGACATATCTCCGAGGCTGCTGGCGTGCTCAATGGTACTTACTATTCATTTACTTGCCTTACCATCAATTGAATTTTGACATTATTTATATGGAGCATATATCAATTTTTAACAAATAGTAAATCAAATGATCGATGCGAATACGTCTATGGTTCCCTTAACTCAATTCCGGTCCGTCTCATTTCGCCTTGAATGTCATGATTGTCGAATTGGAGAATGCATCGGGTTCCAAATAGTTCCAGCGGAGGGAGCTAAGTGAATTGAGATTAATGGTAACGGGGTGGTAACGCATCTACGGTTTTATTGTGTTTGTGATTTACGCGAAATTTAATTTATTTAGATTATTTTACCGTTTATAGAAAACTTTTCTTTATTGCAGACAGGCAGACGGCCCTCCTAATGAAGCGGTTACTATCGCCTATATACATTTGTATTGACAAAGGTGCTATAAATGCACTGCTGCAATCTTGGTCACTGTTGCCGGAACACAACTCAAGGTTGTTATGACGGCATACTCACCTGGCTGGGAGGTCGTTTAGTCGCAGGCAGCAGGAAATTGTATCTTTCTCCATTCGTGCACGTTTGTAGGAGTGTACGAATTTTACAAAGAGTGAACACCATAAAAGAAGTCCCACGGAGAGTTCCTGACACGGTCTATCCGCGTGAGTCCACACACCCATCGTAACGTATTCATCTCCGTGACATGCAGTTCTTACTTATGTCGCTAAGTACAGGCCACGCTTCATTAATATACAAAAGGGCAGGTCTGATTCATTTGTCTACGGTATCATTCTAATATTATAACTACCATAATGAACTGATATACATTATGTCTAAATAATATCATATCTTAGTTAGTATATCCATACTGATATACTATGATATAATCCAATATAGATTTTTTTTGTTATAATAATACTATTCAAAAATTAATAAATCTTTAAATCATATTTGTAATATTTTGGATATGCCACAATACAATTTTATTGCCCTAATCTTTACGTAAAAAATGAAATGCTCAATTACTACAGCCTACTACAATGTCACCTATGTATTTAATGTTGGTATTAGACAGATCAATCAAATTCGTTCAGTTAGTTGAAATGATGAGCACTGAGATGACACGGCGGTACTCAACGCCATTGAATGATTCAAGTTTCACTTTGGATGATTCATCTAAATTGAAAGAATGAACTGAAGAAGAAATGATCTGTTTAATATTGACTTTAATCGCTTAATCCTTATGTTCAATGATTCCCTTATTACATAGATACTAACGATCATAAAATAGGTTTATTGTATGACAACCAACTTGAAAACTTTCGCACATTTGAAATCCTTTCAATTAAAATGGTAAATATTTAAAAATCTTAAAATAACATCACACCGAACAGCGAAGCATCGGTGCTTTTTCAATTATTCACACACAAATTAAATCGACAAATATGTTGTGTTTGCAATCCATTCCGTTTGGACGAGTACAATGGTCGAGTTCTAACGCCACTAAATAGGAAAGCAAGCGGCGGAAGTTGCCTAACATTGGGGACAAACAAATACACGTGTGTGTCAAGATTTGACGCAAGCTTTTAATGAGAAAGTGTATTTAGAAAGAAATCGTACAGAAGTGGCATGAAGCATTTGAAAAACTCGATGTTTGGTATAATTCAGCTATGATGGGAATAAATACTATATTATGTCAAAAATAAATTCTATAAAATCAGACAAGTGCATGTTAGCTTAGAATGCACATAGGGAAAAGTACCATAAAGCCGATGAATGCCCACGGTTTTAATTATTTTGCTTTTAAATTTCAAAAGAAAACTTAAAGTAAATAACACATTACTAATAAAAACCACTTGTTATTTAATAGATTTTATATAAATAATTTTTGAAGCTCCTTGAATTTTTTTAGAATTTTCTACACTGTAGTTCAAGTCAGGGGAGTCAAGTTAGAGTGACAATTTTTAAAAATTTGGAAACGACTATCATGCAACTTATTGACTTAAATACGAAATTTACTAACTGGCTTGAGTCATAATTAGATTTCATTTTATTAATCGACATAATCACACTAATCAATCGACTAATCAATCACAATATTCTTGCCACGAGTTGTCTGGAAGAGATCGCTTTTTAGCGATAAGACCGCCCTTTGTACACAATTAAATGATTACTAGTAGTCCGTAAGTTTTCTGTAATGATGTACAATAAAGTGTTATCTATCTATCTATAATAAAAAAAATACATGCACGATATAATAGAATGATACTTATGAATCGACTATCATCAGATTACATCGAATAAATATCACAAAAATCTCACACTTTTAAAGGATATAAGATAGTGAAAATTTAAAATTTTATGGTGTTTTCAAAAAGGCAATGTTACATACATACATAATGTACACCACATAGTAAGATTTTAATGCAGTATAGCATGTAATAAATACAGGCAGCGATAACTATTCTCTTTATCATGCTCGTAGCATATATCCTTATACGTGTAAGGTGGCAAAGTGACAGTATCCTAGCTTAGTGAGATACCATTTCTATCAGTTCCTAAGCCCGTATTTAGAATATCGTGTGAATTAACAACGACCATGCGCCGGCGCTTTATATGGCAAGTGGAAAGCACACTCGCCTTATTAAACGAGCAACAATGGCCGACTAATGCAGGGACAGATATGTATGGCTAACAAAGAAGGCATTGGTTTTAATTTGACGAGTCGCTGACATTCGTGATGCAATGTTTTATGTGTTTATGAACAACGGAACCTTATAAGCAAAAAAATCGGACAAGTGCTTGTCAGTCCATGCACAATGAAGCATCCTGTAGAGCTGATCAATGACAAAAGCCACTATTTCCATAACTATATTTATTATATAAAATTACAAATATTTTTTATTATATAATCGAAAATACCTTTTATCTCTGAAACTACTTAACAACTTTTGTTTTAAATCAATTTCTGTTAGCAATATGTGACGATTCAATTTTGCGAAAACCTTCCTTTTACTTTGTAGCGGTATATACAATACAGACCTAGAACATATTTGAGAAAAATAAATATGAAAAGAGAATATAACTTCCTGTTGCCGGGGGGCCTGTTGTAGGTGGCGACAAAAAAACCCAAAGCCAGATGGAAAGGTTTTGCCCGTCTGGATGGCTACCATCCCTAGTTTAGAGCATGGCGCCATAACAACCTTGAGTTGTGTTCTGGCATTAGTCGCAAGGTTCCAGTCTCCCTTTAGAGAGCGGCAGCGCATTGGTAGCGCCTTTGGTGTTACAAATGTCCATAGGCGATGGTAACCGCTTCCCATCATGTGCGCTGTATACCTGCCTGCTAAATGCATTAAATAAAAAATGTAAATTTCGACTTAGTCTAAAATTTAAAAAATATATTGTTATTATATACAGCCGGACAGACAAATGTCACAGTTTCAAAATAACAATGGCACCCTAAAAAAGAGATATGTGAATCAAGTATCTACTTAAATTGAAGTTACAAAGTTAAACAAACGAAAGCAAGTTTGTAAACAAGGTTCGTCACCTATCAATTTGATTATGGGTAGTAAAACCGCACAACCTTGGGCTTAGTGAATTTATACAGTCAAGCCTGACCTCTGCCGTGTTTCGCAATAAATAAAGGTTTACGGGGCTCCATTGGGTCTATTGGTTTTATGGTTTGGGTGTGTGTAGATCAAGCCTCTTAAGGTGTAACTTCATTCCTCGTGAGGATACTGAAGGGACTTCATCGTAATAAGGCTACTAAGGTGATTCTAGTATCGTCGTGATGGACGAATGCTATGTTGGCGTAACATATAATTGAATCGTGAATAAACATAAGTCAGTTTTCTACTGACGGGAAAAAAAAGGAGGAAACCCTGCAGACCTATTAGTTGGTGTCTTGACTATTAATTTGTTGAATTTTCGTTCGAAATAAATATCTTCGTTTGGCCCATAGTCATTTATGTTCAGTAAGTGAAAGAGTGGACAATTGACAACATTTTTTTATACTATGGCTAATTGACAAAATTAAATATGACACTTCATATTTGACAGACAGTTTTTTTAAGTGACATTTAAAATGTCAATCATATATTTTTCTGATAAACTTTGGTTACGTTCCACTAGTGGCTCACAACGATCATGTTCACAATCGCGATTTATCCCGTTCCATTTGCTTACGGGCGTTACAGTCATTAAACCTAGTGGAACGGTTATTCGACCCACCTCTTGTAATTGGTCGTTGTGGGCGTTGCGTGATCAAAAATTATGACGTCATTAGTGAAGGTTTCGCCACGACCATAACGACAGCGGTAGCCAGGTGGAACGGCTGACGGAGCATTTTGGGCGTTATGAGCTAGTTTTGGAACGCACTTTTGTGGCCTCGAAACCTATATTATTAATAGTAGGTATTTATTTCAATGTACAAAATAATAAATGTTTTATATTACATGTAACCCTGCAATCTTTAGGTACTTTTAAGCCTGCAGGGTAAAAGTACTCCAATTTTAAAATGATTTTCTACATGCACAATCGCGCACGCATTTCGCATTATAATCGGCGAGTGGCGTCGAGTGCAACGGCAGTGTCGACCGCAGTCTGTGAGGGCTCTTCAGTCGAGGACCCTCGAACATCTGTCGCGTGTCGTATGGAGGGGGCTTAGTTTGAACTATACAGATTTCTTTGCATCAAGTCTCCTTTGTATCACTTATTACTGTTTATAATAACAGCCCATAGACGTCCCATTGCTGGGCTTGGACCTCCCATTTATAGTTGGCACATCGCTTATTTTGATGGAGAGGTTTCATCAGAATGTTTTCCTTCACCGTTAGGACGTGGTAATGGTAACAATATGCAAATTAAAGTCAGAAAACTGTCAACATGGTGCATGCATTTTCGGCCAGGTTCCAACCGGCATCCTTTGAGTTTCGGACACGTGCGCTAGCCACTAAGCTACTACAGCCTTTTCAAAAATGCAATCGATTACAAGAAACTTGATTAGCTTAGCTAGTAGGGAGCTTGTTACTCTGGATGTCTATCATTAGTGTTAATTTTAAATTTAAATAAAACTTAAAAGATTTCAAATTAATTGTAGCTCTATCCATATATATTTAAGGCACATATTGTTTCATACGTAGATTAAAAGAAATTGTGTGAAACAGTGCATTGAATTTTGAACTTTATGCTAGTGATTAAAAGTGTAATTTAAATTGAATTTTTTGAATTATAATATGTCGGCGGATGTAGGCTAAAGGAATTATATTTATATTGTTACAACTTAAGTTTCGAAAAAAAACAAATTCGATCCCTAATTTGTAAAAAACGCATTTTATTACCTGTCGGCATTTTAACCAATTGTAATTCTTTTATGATCGTCTTCTCTTGTTTACTTATTTATTGGCATACGTTTCTAGAGAACAGCCTAATGTTCTATTGCCACTTGTGGCCGAATCATTAGCCAGGTGTTGCGGATTATGTCGACTACTATACGGGTACATTTGTATTTGTGGGGTATAAAACGTCGACCTGATGGAGAGACGAGGCAGTTCAGCGACAACTACGGTCAAGTGTGACGTGTGTGCAATCGGGCATCTGATAGTGACGGATTTTGCGCGTTTTATAGAATTACGACCTTCTGCATTACGTTTGGATTTGTTGTGTTCGGTTATATTTGTACCTGTGTTATACGATACGAGTGTCGCAAGTAGTACAATATTAATAAAAGTTAGAGAATAATTATTTGTGAGTATATTCTCTGAAGTTTCACTTCTACTGCACACACATATTGTATATCCCTAAATTAAGCAAGCTATTTTTGTTGTGGGTAATACGGAACTACTCTGGGCTGATCCTAGACACCCACACTATAGTAAATAACGGAGAAAATTCGTCTCCGAAATATACCATAGCAAGAATCGAACCCGATACTTTAGGTTGAAGTGAAGTAAGCCATCAAAAGATTAGCTCACTCAACCACAGAAGCCCTCTACAAAATTAACATATACGAGACTAAAGTCACGAGCAAAAACAAGTAATAAATAAATTGTACTGTGTAATAATAATTTCATTATATTGCATATTTCTTCATTAAAACCTAAACCACTTACATCATAATATTAATGTCTTAATTGCGCACATTTTGCTTCATTATTGCGCTGACTACCCATAAGAATTGCTTCTAACATAATCCCCTTTATGTGAAGTCGGTTAATGGTCAGTCACTTGATCATTAGTGAGTTTATGGTAACAATTAAGATTTGATTACAGGGAGTTACTATATGGTAATTAAGTATATGGTATATTTCACAGTGTTGGCATTTGTTAAAGTGGTGGATAGGTAAATAGTAATAATAAAGAATCTTTATTAGCCTTTATTCTTTTATAAGTAGCAAAAAGAAAAATGTGTTAGTTCAGATTACGGCTATAGAAATTAAGACCAGTAGATATACCTTCGACTCTCAAACTAGGAACAAAGCCTGTGTTTTGAGTCAATCAAAGGTACCCCACACCTATATATTACTAGCTGTCCCGGCAGACGACGTCCTGCCCGGTAAAAAAAAAAAAAAATTAGGGTAGGACTACCCCTAACATTTAGGGGGATGAAAAATAGATGTTGGCCGATTCTTATACCTACCCAATATGCATACAAAATTTCATGAGAATCGGTCAAGCCGTTTCGGAGGAGTATGGCAACGAAAACTGTGACACGAGAATTTTATATATTAGACTAGCTGTCCCGGCAGACGACGTCCTGCCCGGTAAAAATAAAAAAAATATTTAGGGGTGGACTACCCCTAACATTTAGGGGGATGAAAAATAGATGTTGGCCGATTCTCATAGATACAGGATAAGCACAAAAAATTTCATGAGAATCGGTCAAGCCGTTTCGGAGGAGTATGGCAACGAAAACTGTGACACGAGAATTTTATATATTAGATATGGTTAAACAATATAATTATAGCGTTTATTTAAGTATTTGTATATGCTGAAGTGCGTGTGTATGTGTGTGTATGGTTGTGAGTGTGTGAATGCGTACAGTTATGTGTGTGAAATGAAGTAATTGAATGTGTAGTATAAATATAGAGTCACGGTCATATTTATATTTTTTTTCTCAATTTAACTGCTTTTATGGTTTTAAGAAAGAAGGAACTGTGATAATTTCGGATAATCAGATTTATTACATTAGTATCATTATCTATTTAGTTTTTGTATAATTACCAAAACGTACATCCAATATCCTATCCTTATATATGCAAGAATTTATTCTTTCTTGGCATGTATACCGACTGTTATTATATATTAGTATGTTGTTATAACGGCATACTCTAGACCTTGAGTGGTAGCCATCCAGATGGCCAATTACCCTACCACCTGGTTGTGGGTTGTTTTGTCGCCTCTTAAGACAGGCCGTCCCAACGTAAGAAATTGTATTCTTTCTCCGTTCCTGCACGGATCATAGTCGGATAAGTTGATGTCTGCCCAAACAATATGGACTTATTCGGTAATTACCTAACTATTTAACGAACTCACATGTAAATCAAGTGTAACAGAACAGTTTTACTTTTATCTATCATTAGAAAGAAAGAAAGAAACAGGTTTATTTTTAGGACATATACAAGTGAAACATTAAAATTAATAAATAAAGTACAATAAAAAAAAGACAATACAACCACAAAGTAACTGAGGATATACATAAATTAAGTCCTAAAAATTGGATCAAGCTCAGCAAAAATGTTGATCTTTCAGACCAACTCTTATCTTCCGCTTGACCCTAGAGCGACGTCACGGCAAACTACACATTATATTATTAATAAATAATTATATAATTGTTGTAATAAAGAGAATTAGCGGGCCCGGCAGCTATTGTCCTGCCTTGGAAAAATAATGAAATCTAAAACCCGATTTCAGCGACATCTACCGCATCCAATTGTGGATTTAAACTGGAACTCCAACTAATACAAGTACAACAACATCATCAAAATATTGGAATCTGATTTTAGCGCCATCTACCGGATCCAATTGTGGACTTAAACCATCCCGGGTCGCACTTAAACTCGCACTATAATATCATGAAAATCCTTACCCGATTTCAGCGCCACCTACCGGATCCCATTGTGAATCTAAACCATTTATGGACACAATCATACATGCACAAAAAATATTCAGCTCAGTTAAGCCGCTAAGTTTTAGCCCGTCTAACGAACAGCAATTGATTTCTATATGGGAATATTATAGATTATTTATCCAGTACATTTTTAAAGTATATTTTCAATTACATAGTTAGCGTAACCCTGCACGAGTTGGCTAAAGCTTTTCCAACAAGGCAAGTTCCCGAAGAATGCCTCCGCCCGCCCCAAACCAAATTCAACAAATGCCTAAAAGCAACTTGGCTTATTACATCGGAAGAATTTTAACGAGATGCTAACTTGTTTACAAATTGAATTCTGTAACAGCTTGTTGGCTTATAGATTAACTTTGGGAAAAAGTTGAACGATTTCCACTTCGACCGGGAGTTGTATTAATAATGTAATTTCGTCAGTTAACTGCTTTAAATTGTTGTTCTGATTCGATTTGTTATGTTGATTGATGGGTCGTATAAGGTTTGCGGCGACAAAAGATGTGTGAAGAACATCGAGAAATGTTTATCTCGCGGACCTAGCAGACCTTGTACTGCCCTAAAATTAAATAGCGCCACCTACCGGGTCCAATTGTGAATTTAAATTCTAAACGACTTCCGACATACACGAACACATAAAAAAACTGTAATCTGTCTTTTGCTACACGAATAGATTTGATGGTTTTCCCACAAACGAGCAGGCGACATATAGTAGAAGACAACTATCTTAACTTTTAGATACAATACAAAAATATAATTTCCTGCGGCCGGCGGCCTGTCGAAAGAGGGTACAAAACAACCCACAGCCAGGCGGTAGGATATATGCACGTCTGGATGGCTACCAGCCCTGGTCTAGAGTCTGCCACCATAACAACCTTGAGTTATGTTCCGGCATTAGTAGTCAGGTTCCAGTCTCGATTTAGAGAGTGGCAGCACACTGGTAGCACCTTTGGTAAATAGAAAGAAAAGAAAGAAGTTTATTTGCTAAATGCGACATAGACAAAATAAAAAATAGACGCAACAAAATATTTTTTACAGTTATATACTGCAATTCGGCAAATGAGGTTGACATGATATTCCGCCACTGCACTGATTTTCAGTGCCCACCACGGAGTCTACACATATTATCTAGACCCGTATAAAAAAATATTATTTAATTTAGTCACAACAATAAATACTGGAAAAAAACAATATAAAAACAGATAGAAATATTCACATGACTATGAGTATAAAGTACGCACAGTGTTTCATATGCATAGTTAATAATAATTAAAGTTATCTGCTTATACATATACACATAATATAACACATACAGAACTTTAGACCACAGATTGACATATAACTGAAATAATGATCAATAGAGTGGAATTTAGTTTATTGAGCCTAACTATTAAATAAAAATGATTTTAATTCTTAACTAGAAGTTAGCTAATTTTTCCTTAGTTACTTACCAAAAATAATATAAGCAATTAAAGTTAAAGTATGTATATGTTATAATGTGTTAATAAGTATTGAAAATATATACAATTATAATATGTAGAAGCTAGTGAATGTATATTTGTAGATTATTACTAGTTGTACTTAATGAAATGTAGATAGATAGATAGATATATAACACTTTATTGCACAAAATATACAATTACAAACAGTCCATGTTTACAATATTTTCTAGCAATACAAAGCGGCTTATCGTCAAAGCGATCTCTTCCAGCAACCTAAATAACAGAGATGAATCAGCGAAATAGTGTGCAGAAAAAGACAATAGATACTACACAATACACAAATACTCAAACTAATTTAAAAATAAATATACAAATACATAATAAAATATATAATATATATATAAAAAACATAATTATTATAATAAATAAATGTATTAGCATGATTATATTCTAATATGATTATATTAAATGTAATTAAAATATATTTTATATTATCAATTATATCGTACATAAACATATATATACAAATGTCCGCTATAGTAACCGCTTTCCATCGGATTGGCCGTCTGCCTGTCTGCTGAACTTATGGAATAAAAAAGCGACTTGTAGGTACTTCAATTTAAAAAATGCTCATGGAAGTTTTACAAGAACTTTTCTATCATATAAATGATTTGTAAATGTAAGATAAAATCCTATTAGATAGTTCAATGTCGAATAACAACGATAAGGAGTCTTTAGTTATTGGGCAAGTGGAGTCATGAATCAGGGGCGAGATTGGACATGCCGAATCAGGATTACCCATGCTGTGTAACCGTTAATATTAAAAACATGACATTATGAATAATGTTCACATAGAACGTATTAAAGTAAGTTTAAAAATAAAATCATAAGAAACGGCAATTTTTGTATTATAAGAGATATTAATCTGCATTTTATATTATTTGTTTTTTTTAACCGACTTCCAAAAAGAGGAGGTTCTCATCTTCATCATATATATATATATATATATATATATATATATATATATATATATATATATATATATATATATATATATATATATATATTATATATATGTCGGAGGGAAGCTATAATTGGATGGATTATTATTTGGATGTATAACGCACAATATTATTTGTTTAGATTTTAATTGCTTCTAAAATTGTTAATTTAATTTGGTTTGATGTCTTAAATGTTTCTATAACTAAAAGATCGTTCTAACCTAATAAAACTTATGAATATTGTGATTTAATAAACGACCAATCAGAGCAGAGCATATGGCGGAGCGGGGTCAGACGCCCTCTATACTTTGGTAGTATCTACTTCGGTAGACTGAGGAGTTTTTGTGACACATTTGGTTGGTGGCAACAGGTCGAGTTGGACCTTTGAGAATTGTAAAGAAAGTATTGTAGTTGGAAGTATGAGCGGGTGCCCTGAACCCGCTGCTCGGTCTAAACTATGTTAAAATGTCTTTAGAATCTAAATTAAAAGTGTATAAACCGTGGCTATCGTGTTTTATGCTCGCATTTTACCCTGATGACGCCCACTTAACCTGCAATAACTAAAGGAGATGTCGTGAGAACGAGGCCTTCTCCGACACATATATATATATATATATCTTGAGATACTGGCTTACGTGGCTTGAGACTGAATAGGCTAATTGACATTTTTATCATTTTACCAAAGGCTACTTGATTTTGTACGAGCATAACAAGTTACGATGTCATCTTTAACGAGTGAAATAGCGCATTAATATAATTGTTAAAACTTTTGTTCAAATTATTTTAATCATGATATTTTTTAAGTATAATAATAGTATGTAACAAATTCTAGCATTAGCTCTCTTACATGAAATAATTTTAGAATTTATCTATATAGATAAATAAATTAAAGTATCTATTTGTGATGTCAAAATAACAGATAATTGAATTTTTTTTTATTAAACTTTTATTTGTCTGTCTGGATATTATGGCTAATCTTTGAAACGGCTGGATCGATTTCGATAGGACTTTCACTGGCAGATAACTGATGTTATGAAGTAACTTAAGTACTTTTTTCAGGGACCGCGAACAAAAATTCCACGCGGAGGAAGTCACGGGCATAGCTAGTTGTAAATAATTATAGAATTTATTGTAACATTGTGGGCCTTACTTATAATAATCTCGCTAAGAAAGGATTACTCATCTCTTAAATAAGAGACTCTTAAGCACCTAATCAATGGCTGTTTCAAATAAAACTTTCCATCTTGCCTCTTAGCAGTCTCGATGTTGGTAATTTTTCACAGTTATTTATGAGTTACTCTACCACCACCTCTTATCCTTAAGAGGTGTTTATGGGTAAGATTTTGTTACTCAATTGCTGAGCAGTTTATTAAAATTTAACAAACGATTATAAGTAAGGCCATATGTGTCATATACCCAATTATTATTAAAGAAGTTTAAAATTGAATTAAACTAGACTATCATAGAAATATGATTATATCAATAATTCTCATAGCTAATGTCCTGTTTAAAATACCTATATATAAATAACTTATGTACCTTTTAAGAATAAATAATGTTATGATAATAAATGAATAAATGGCATATCATTATTTACGTAGATAAATAGTAAAAATATTTGTCTTGTATATAAAGATTTTGATTTTTGTGGGGGAAGATGAATATTAGTGTATGTAATAATGAAGGTCAGAAGAAAGTCAGTCTTGGTCGAACCTGTGTTTTATTCACAACAGATATCATAATTATATGATAAATATATGATAGTGCTAGTAGGCTTTAACTAATATTTAGAATGGTAAATTTTATGATTGTCTACTTTCTCACACGACAGCAGCATATACATAGAAAGCTGTACTTTATAAGGCGAACTTTCTCGAACACAATTTGCCCCATAATAGGCAATGGATGAGCCGAAAAAGGGCCCAAATTATTAATGCCGCCGATCGGTCCCTACGGATTATAATCTTGTGTCTCGTAATACCGAGAAGCATAGTTATTTCGATTACGTAAGCGGAAATCTTAATGTGGAGGATGACTTTTAAGACGAGCCGTGATGTAATTTGAATTATAGTCAAGGTGGCGATGTCCGTCAGTGGGGTAACTCCATATATCTCTAATTATTTCCGTGTTTGAAAAGTTCTCGTCGTCACCCATTCGCAGTCCACTGCTGCACGTAGGCCTCCCCAACACGGCGACACTAATCCCTGTCCTCTGATTTCCTCATCCATCGCCTGCCGGCGACCTTGCGTTCCAGGTCGTTGATCCATCGGGCTGGATGATGTCCGACACTACGTTTACCGAGACGCGGTCTCCATTCTCCGCCTTGGTCCTGTAACAGACATGACCGGCCCAGTGCCACTTCAACTTGCTAATTTTGCGAGCAATGTCGGTTACCTTGGTTCTCTTACAGATATCCTAATTTTATCCATAAGAGAAGCACCCAACATAGGTCGCTCCATAGCTAATTGAGTGACTTGGAACTTGTGGACCAATCCTTCCGTCAGTGTTCGTGTCTCGGCCCCGTAGGTCAGGACGGGGAGGACGCACTGCTCGAAGATTTTGTCTTCAAGCATTGCGTAATGATCGACGAGAAGATGACAAAGCTTACCGTTGATAGTTACGATGACAATAAATCAGTCAGTGAACCTAAGAAAGACACCATTGAATTCTGTCTTCGACTTTTACTTGGCGTTAAGTTCCGTTTAAAAAGATATAAAACGAGCGGTGTATGAATATACCCCATTGACGAACTTCGCCACTTTGACTATATACAACTAGGGATTTTCCTCTATGACTTTGTTTGTGTTAGTATGAAACGTTTCTTTAAATACAATGTAGGGAACCGATTCCTATAGTATATATCTGGTCGCGCCTATTTCATTTATTTATATTGAAAATTCTTAAAGTAATGGAACCAATAGTAATACTTCAAATCACGTAAAACCACCACCTATCTTTTTTTCCTCCCTGTACATACCCTAGCAAGCAGAAGAAAGGAGACGGCACGAGACATCAACTGCATCGCTATAGTGGTCACGTATAGAATTCACTTTTCGCTTACGAACTGCAACGCATACCCATCGCTTTTGAATATTATAACAATTTTCGTCCATATACTTTATATATCACCAAACTAGTTGCATTCGTGAAATTGTGCGTGTCGTGCTAACTTTAAGAATCACGGAGAAAACCATCGCTTCACTACGCAAAGGTACTGTGCCATCCTTCCTTTATATAACTGCCTGTATTTCCCTGTGTTCTGTGCGCTATATACCCATCATTGTGGTTTTACAGCAAAGGGGAATGAATACAGGTAACAATTACCAATTCGCGTAACCAACATTGTTCATGAACTAAGCAAGATTAAAGTCCAAGTGGTGCATGAACTATGTCGTAGGTCTTGCCTTAACTAATAATGAAGCGAGTCAGAGCACTACTAAATTGGGCGCATCTAATCTTCGATTTACATAAATGAATTTATTGTCCAACTGTCACTGTGAGTTATGATTATAATGCTACGGTAGTTTATGTTACTCGCACGGATGCCTATTAATGTAATATGTATGATTAGTAAGCCATTGGTCGAAATTCAGCCGTAATTTTATTACATTTTTAACCTTGAACGTTAAAGTGGGTTTTTTGTCAGACTGTAGACATCTGTATACAATATTCTATAGTTTGGTCGTTCTTTAAAGCCTATCATCTATCAAACAAATTTTAGTAGTTTAACTATGGTGATACAATTAAAATATTATAAAAAAATACATTTTACATTTCATGCGTTTTTTATCTTTAAAATGTAGAAAATATGCAAAACTTAATTACAATTTATGTTTCGACTTTTCGTTTATACATCAATCTCCAGGGCACGTCAATAACTTTAAAGAAAAAAAAGTATTGACATGTGTTACGTTTCTTAAGATTTTTTTAAAATTGACATGTACCCATATCCTATATCCTATCCTATCCTAAATATGTCAAATACAGTGAGACCAATTGATATGTAAACCATCGTTTATACTATTACCTGTATATCTATAAATAAAGTAAATTATGGTGTTTTAATTTCACATATTTTGATACTGTTACAAAGTTAGTTCGTCAGTATCTATATGGAACTTCAAATATGATTTTTTTACAGCGGTTCAACTATAATGATCTGTTAAATCGATGACAGTTAAGTTACAAAAATATTATGGGATTTTTCTTTTTTGTTACTTAGTGGTATTTTAAAATGGAGTATTTTCAAGGATATTTTTTTGTTTAAAGCATATAATATTGTTGTGTATCAAATTATATATTTATATAAATTTCTCGCTGGAAGGAAATTGTTCACAACAAGAAAGTTTTTGTTATACTGTTACGAGTGCGGGACTCGAATTAAAATGCCGTTGGAATTACTATAGAATTTATTAGGACGTATAACACAGGTACAAACATAACTGGACACAACCAGTACAAACTGCACGATTCATTAACACGCACAAAGTCCGTCACTATATAGCTTATCGAATGTATACGTCTTGCTCGTATTGTAATCCTCGTTTGACTGCCTCACCCCTCCGGTCGGGCATTGTTTAATACTAAACTTTACATTACAACAATCGACCGCGTGGACTGAATTTTCCAAGAAAACGGTATCTGCACACCTGCGGCCATACACGAGTACAGTAACAATATGATGTTTTTTAAATTCAAATTTTAAGCACAATGTAAAGGAAAGAAGTCCATATGCGGTAAAGGTAATAAACTGCAGGTGTGCATTCACTCTGTCGGCATGTAACAATACTTTAGTTTAAGTTCGAATAATTTCAATATAGATATAATATGTCAAATGTGAAAAATCATTCAGAATACTAACAAATACCCTAACACCTGGCAGTGGGTTTATCGCCTCTTATGACAGGTCGCCCGGCGGTAGGAAATTGTATTATTTCTTCATTTTGCATAGATAATTTCAATTTTATGACACTCATTTGCGACAGTCAATATCTATCTCATACTAGTGGCCCCGACAGACGTTGTCCTGCTCTGAGAAAATAACAATGCAACTTGTCGGTTCCAATTGTGGATTTGAACCATCCGGGGATCCACTCAAACACGCAAAAACAAAATCACCTAAATCGGTCCAGGTGATTAGAAGGATTCTAGAACCCGATCTCAGCGCCACCTACCGGTTCCAACGGGATGAAATGTATCCTATGTCCGTCTCCTGGTTCTAAGCTACCTCCTCGCTAATTTTCAGCCAAATTTGTACAGCCGTTCTTGAGTGTAACTAAAACGACTTTCTTTTATGTATATAGATAGATATTAATAACATATTATCTATCTTATATATTAATTACAAATAATAAGAGATCTATTTGAAATTTTAATAATAACAGCCCATAATCACCCCATTTCTAGGCTCGGGCCACCTATTATAGGGGAACGGACAGTATACCCGTCACGGTTTTCCATGGCGGATGGCAGGTTTGGCACATCGGTTATCTCGATGTATAGGATTCATCACGATGTTTTCCTTCATAGTTAGCACGTAATTGTAACAATATGCACATTAGATCAATGAACTGCATAAGTGGTGCATGCTTCCGGCCGGGATTTGAAACCAAGCCCTTTGAGTTTGGGATGCGTGCGCCAACCATTAAGCAACCACGGCTTTATACTTATTTTATTATCCTTAAAAAGAAAGAAAAGAAAATCGACATTTTGAAAATGTATCTTAGCTACAACCCTAATTGTGTATTTTGTAGGTCTTAATCACTTCTTGTGAACAAGGATCGTTGTGATAAATCATAGCACCGGCGGCGGAGTTAATGGTGTGAAACGGCAAGATAAAGATGCAACTTAGTTGCTTTTATGCACAATAATGAACGCGTACATTTCAAATGAGTTGCATTATACCAATGCGTACCGTCGTTAGCCGATCGCAGTCCGCTGCTGGATGTAGACCTCCCTAAGTTTGCATCACATA
The DNA here is from genome assembly GCA_012273795.1 of Dendrolimus punctatus. NCBI lineage: Eukaryota > Metazoa > Arthropoda > Insecta > Lepidoptera > Lasiocampidae > Dendrolimus > Dendrolimus punctatus. The sequence continues at coordinate 2,451,098 of CM022534.1, read as the reverse complement.
TCCCGGTCTTTTGTTACAAAGTTATAACAGTGGGGAATGAGTTTGTGCATTGTGTCGGGTCTCGGAGGGGGGAATTTCCTTGGGGTATGTGGGACTGCCAACAACCAGCTCTGCACACACCTTCCCTAACGAAGGAGTTGTGACTAGCCACTAAATATACCACCGTCCCGGCGCGTCTTCGTGAGGTCCCATAGGATATACCGTAGGGTGGGCCAAAAAAACTTTTAATTTTTTTTCAGCCACCACGAAATTATCGTCCAAGATGACGAAAAAAAAATTCTGATAAAGTTTGAGCTCTTAATAGAATTTTCAGAGGTGTCACATCGTGATTTTCGATTTCCCGTTTAAATTACACGGGATTTTTTTTTCGAATTTTGATGTATCTCAACGTGTTATTCTGTGGTAAAAGTAAATACATAATTTTGTAGGAAATTGAACGGCCTACAAAAAAGGTCTGATATAATTTTTCGCTAAGTCAACTCAGTTAAAAGTTATTCGCAGTTAAAGTTCAACCTAAAATAATACATGATGACTTTCACAATCTTTTATAGTTTTTTTTTACAAAAAAATGCCTTAAAGACATTTTTTTTGGCCCACCCTAATATACCGTAGACACGAACCAATGATACCTTGGCGTAAGACCTCAATAAAGGTACCCCTGGGACCAGGGCACTCTGCGTCCTGGATCTGGGTTACGTTTACGTAACCCACAAACGTTCAGGGAGACGTGGTTTCCACTACAGGAGTGTTGCGTCGGTCGATCCTGAGATTATTTGACCAGTAACGGAGAAAGAATGCGACTTCCTGTGGCCGGGACTATCGCAAGAGCAGGCAAAATAACCCACAGCCAGGTTTTACTTTATGATTGCAGTCATCAAGTCGAGAGTAACTCAGCAACGTAAAAATAAAATAACATTTTATCATAATATATTCTTAAGTTTTCGCGACTTGTATACATAACAAAACTACGTTTTAATGATTTTAAACGCGGTAATTTACTTGATTTTGGTAATTCCGACGTTTCACGTTCTGAAGACATTATGTCATTCGAAATTTATTAAAACTAAATATATTTGTACCAATATATAAATCTTGATTACCTTTGCAGTAGGAACAAAGGTACAAGACCAAAAAAATACAAATGACAAAAACAGTGGCGTCTGCCTCTACGGAACATTATTTTATAAAATCCGTCCGTCTGTTAAACGTCTGATATCAAAATAATTAAAGTGCATAACAGTCTAGTAAAACAATGGCATCTATGAAGAAGAAACAGCGACATCTAGTTTCGCAGCGTGCGACTTTTAAATGTGATACTTGCTATTAATCGTCAATATACAATCCATTTAAATTTTTCGTCATTCCAGTCATTGATATATAAAAAATACTAGATACACATTGTCGAATAAAAGTAACGCTCGGAAGTGTCCCAAGCACTCACCAATTATACATAAGTAGTTACAGTTATGCTGAAGCATATATTTTTGTAAATTAAACCTTACGCAAATAGTATAAAGTTGTTTTTACAACGCAGTGTTCGAAAAGCATTACGACCGTAGGACAAGGATGAGTGGAGACGAACTTTTATATATATATATATATATATATATATATATATATATATATATTTTTTTTTCTTGCAACATCTGTATTTTAAGAGTTTGTTAAATTGTGTTCTTAACACATAATTATATTTTCATTTGCGTGTAAATATTTTTTTGGATAGGACATGTATATATATCAATAAAACTAATATTAACTGTTATAATATTAACTGTTATAATCATTTATTTATATTAAAGGTATTAATTATTAAAACATGTGACGTTCACCCCTGATCCAAAGGTCAAGGAATGACATACTAAAGCCAGAAGCATTGAGTGGGATATGAAATAAAAGAACTTATATATTGGAAATATACAAAATTTATTAAATGAGTAAAATATATAATATTGGCCATTTGGCCGTAAACCCTTCGCTGCAATACCGTTAACCCTATGTTCACAAGGTAGGTTATAGAAGTGCAGTTCAAGAAACAAGTAGACTCTCAAAGATCAGCATATAATAATTTGTAGTAATATATTGTAAGTGTAAAATGTTATGTTTTTTTATGATTGTTGCGGAGATAACCCGGGGAATGATAGGCTATGGTATAATGAATATATTTAATGGAAAAATACAATGATTGTTGGTGTGGCAGACAGAGAGAATATATTAATAATTTTGACAACTTCAAATCAACTAAAAAATATACATAAAGATTTGAAATCAAAGGAGTACGCAACATCCTCCCCCTTTGTGCAAGCACTAATTTACATTCAGCTTAACTAATTTACTTAGGGGATGACGTAGCGTACCTGCTGCAGTGGATACGTCCACCACCCTCACTACGTTGTCGCGACCTGGGTAAGTGGCTGTTATTCTGCCTCGGGGCCATACTCCTCGTGGTAGGTTGCTATCAGCAATGAGCACTAGATCTCCACATGCAATCTGGCTAGCCAAGCTTCGATAGGGTCTTTGTCGAGGCTGCATTGTTGGTAGTACCTCTTTCACCCCGCGTGACCAGAAAAAATCTGAAAGTCTCAACGCTTTTTTCCATTCCGTTCGGCCAACTAAAACATTATCGGTCAATGTGGCCGGCAGTGCGGCAGTGGACGAGGAACCAATCAAAAAATGAAATGGTGTGAGGGTCTCCTGATCATCGGCGTGGACAGAAACATGTGTCAAGGGACGAGAATTAACGACAGCTTTGGCTTCTGATAACAGAGTTAAAAGCGTCTCCTCTTTCGGTGAGCGTGATTTCAATGTCGCATTCAGTGCCACTTTAATGGAACGGACAAGTCTCTCCCAACAGCCACCAAAATTTGGAGCAGCTGGTGGAATAAAATGCCACTTTACTCCGTTGTTTGCGGCAAAATCTTCGACACCGTTGCTGTAAAATTCTCTCAAAATTCTATTTGCACCGACAAAAGCTGTCCCGTTATCGGAGAAAATTGTATCGGGAGCACCTCTTCGAGCGATAAAGCGACGTATACATGAAATCGCTGAATCTGCAGAGAGGGTGTGCGCAAGTTCTAGGTGCACAGCTCTTGAAGTTAAACAAATAAATAATGCCACGTACCGCTTCTCTCGCCTCCGTCCAATCGTTACGCTAACTGGGCCAAAATAATCCAAACCAGTGAAAGTAAAACAACGTTTATGGTGTGCCATTCGCTCTTGGGGAAGATTCCCAGTGGGCGGTGCTTGTGGCAGAGACTTGCATATTTTGCAAAACAGGCATCTATGGGCAACTGTTCTAACTGTGTTTCAAAGTCGTAGAATCCAATAACGTTGACGTAGCTCGTTGATGACTGTCTCATGGTTAGCATGACCCATCTTGACGTGAAATCGATAGACTAGCAGTCGGGCTACGGGGTGACTACCATCAAGGAGCACGGGAGTCTTGACACTTTGGTCCACATCTGCTGCTCTAATTCTTCCTCCTAAGCGAAGGAGCTTGTCATCACCGACCATAGGTGATAGCTTGGCTAGACGACTAGTTCTGGGTAAAGGTTTGGCATTCAAAATACACGTAATGTCTTCTAAAAAACTGTCAAGTTGCATTTTCCATAAAATGTGCCTTTCAGCGGCGTTTATGAAATCAGCCGTAAGCGGAATTAGTGAAGTGACGGTGGACGTATTTAATAATTGACGTCTGTGACCGGAAAATCGAGGATTTTGAATTAATTGCCGAAAGATAAAAGCAGCTTGGTGTACGCGTGCGGTCGCGCGCACCAAGCGGAGCCAGCTACTGAAACGTGAGCAGTCAGCTGTGACAGCGCGAGTTTTACCAATATGCTCTGTCAAAGCTCCCACCATTTCAATCGGTAAAGATTTCAGCTCAACTTGGCTTTGAACTGATGGAACCTCTGAAACAGGCTCTTTTGGCCAATCTTCCGAAGAAAGTAAAAGAAATGCTGGTCCGGTGAACCATCTACTTGATTGAACTAATTTAGCAGAATGCAGTCGAGTCGCATCGTCTGCTACGTTCATGCCTGTCGGTACCCATTTCCAGTCACAAATACTAGAGTTTTCAGTGATTTCACCAATGCGATGGGCAACGAATGGCTTGAACGAACGCGCGTCACTTCGTAACCAACTAAGTACGGTAGTGGAGTCAGTCCAAAAAAATGTCTTAGATGGTTTTTTAACGTGACTGTCTTTGATAGTTACGGCGAGACGAGATGCTATTAAAGCAGCCATCAGTTCTAATCTCGGAATCGATATTGGTTTTAAAGGTGCTACTCTAGCTTTGCTACCTATAATTGCCAGTTTTACGGATTTATCAGCATATAACAATCGCCAGTAAGCTACACAAGCGTATGCTGATTCGCTGGCGTCACAAAAAATGTGCAATTCACGCTGCAGAGGTTCAGCGTCGAAGGCTTTGGAATACCAGCGTGGAATTTTGAAGGTAGAAACGGTCAAAAGTTCGTTAAACCATTCTAACCATTTAGAAGTTTCTGTAGGCGAAAGCTCAGAATCCCAATCAATATTAGACCGCCAATTGTTTTGAAATAATATACGACCCTTGATAACTACAGGTCCTAGAAGGCCTAAGGGATCGTACACACGCATTAAATGTGAAAGTACTTTCCGTTTAGTCAATTGAGTTGGAAACGTTTCACCTAAGCCAGTTCGGAAACCTAAAGTGTCAGAATTAGGATCCCAAACTATACCCAGCGCTCTTACAACTGTCGGTGAACTACCAAGGTTAACTTCTGACGGTTTCTTAGCACATAGCTCGGCAGGGACGAGTCTCAAAGCTGTATCATCATTGGAGACCCATTGTCGCATTTCAAAGCATGCTGCGTTATGTACAGCCACTATATCCTTTGAAATTTTAGCTGCTATTTCAGAATTATCATGGGAGCCAAGGTAATCATCCATGTAATGATCCTCGATTATTGCTTTAGCAGCGTTTGGAAAACATTGTTCATGTTCTTCAGCATTTTTATTTTTTATGTACAATGCCGTAAAAGGACTCGATGAAGCGCCAAATATGACGGATGTCATTCTGTACTCTTTGATAACTTGCTTCTGGTCACCATCTCTCCATAAAAACCGTAAGGCGTCCCTGTCTTCGCACCTGATACGAATTTGAGGAAACATTTCCTTTATATCGGCGGTTAAGGCGACGCGGCCTTCTCTAAATCGAAAAAGAATATGTAGTAGACTTTGGAGAAGGTCAGGACCTTGCAGCAACAAAGAGTTCAGAGAGACTCCTTCGTTCATGGCGGCGGCGTCGTGAACTACGCGGAGTTTGCGTTTCTGCGGATGGTATATGCCAAAATGTGGTAGATAAAGTCTAATGTTATTAAGACTAAACTGTGTGTTTTTATTGTAATAAGTATTTGAAGGACATACCTCAGCATACCCTTTGTCTACCATATTGTTCATGAACTTTCGGTAAGCAACTGCAAACTCGGGTTCCCGACGCATGCGTCTTTCAAGACTTAAAAGACGTGACAAGGCTTGCGGATAACTATCTGGTATGTGTTTGATATTATCTCGCCATGGCAAACCTACTTCGAAACGACCAGTTGGTAAGCGAGAAGTCGTAGCTTCTAAAATTTCTTTTGCACGCTTATCCAACTTACTATGTATAGTTTCATGTTTAGAAATGCCTAAAGATTCTAATTTATAGTGTTCCTTGATTAGAAAATCTAAGTTGTCGTTTTTTGACTTGAGCTCTTGGTCTATAAAGGCAGTATGATTTATAAAATGTACATGTTTTGTTGTACTTGAAGGCTGCCCGTAAAGTGTCCAGCCTAATGCAGTGAGGCAGGCTACGGGCTCGCTCCGTTTGCCCTTACGTACTGAATGATTGATTGATAAGTGCCAATGCTCAGTACCTATTAGAACCATCGGCTTAGCGTTCTCATAGATAAGGTAATCAGTTAAATCCTGTAGGTGTCTGTACCCCGTAATACTTTGCCTTTTTACTGTCTGAGTATGAAGCAAGAGTGAAGGGAAAGACCTAGCAAGTTTGACGTCAAAAATGTTTTGTGTGTACTTACCCTTAATTTTGAAATCAACGTAGGCTATCTCTACGTTTCTGGTAAGACCACCTACACCGTTCACGCTGATTTGCTGACGCGGCCCCGATACTCCTATTTGCGCAGCGACACTGGCATCTATAAGAGTGGCAGTGCTTCCGTCGTCGAGCAGAGCGTATGTGTCGTAGCTGCCTGATGGACCGTACACGGTAACGGGTACGACTTTGAGTAACGCGGCGGGAGACGCTTGTTGCAAATCGCGTGGTGAGACTGTATCTGTCGATGTGGTAGAGATGACCACTTGTTCATCCTGTGGTGAATGTGTAAGTACAGGTGAAACATCATTGGCGATATTATTGACCGCAACGCTAGTTTCGTTTGGCCACGGGCTACCATGAAGTAAAGGATGATGGCGTAAAGTGCAACCATCGATGCCACAAACGTTGACTTTACACGTTTTCCATTTGTGTGGCTTGCGACGTAGGCATCTGTAACATACTTTTGCTTCATGTTGCCAGCGCCATCTATCTTCTACAGTAAGTGCTTTAAAGTCGGAGCACATTTTTAGGCTATGTAACTTTTTACAAAATGGACAACTTTTACTATTTACATTATTAAAAGGAGCAGTATTTACCTCGCTACTGCTGCTATTATTATGTACAGAGCTATTTACAGATTTGTTTTTATATTGCGTGACAGCATGTACGTACTCCCGTTTACTTTGCCTGTCCTGCGAGGAGTTTGATGCTACTATAAAAGAAGCGTGTTCAGGCGACAACCCAAATCTAACGTGTCTGTCAAATTCTCGCATAAGGAAACTGGACAACAGCTCTAACTTTGGTTGATTTGGTGTACAGTTATCGACTGCGAAATCCGTCCATCTCATTTTTACTAAAGGATTCAATTTCCCTAGTATAGTGTGATACAGTTCGGGCGAGTACAAATATTCGACGTAATCTAACATACGTATTGTAGACAAACTGTTACGAACTTTTGTCGCGAACGTTCCTATATCACGTAAATCGTTACCCAATCGAGGCAACGCTTTCAATGCAGCAACTTCTTGGAAAACAATCATCTCCGGGCGAGCGAAGTTTTGTTCAAGGACGCCGATTATTTCGTCGGGATCTTGAGCTGACACGAGAAGAGCTGCCACGGCTTCGCGGGCGGCGCCACGGAGTGCTTGCTGCAAACGTGCAACGTTCTCTAGGGGAGAAAAAAGAGCTTTTGTAGTTTCAAATAACCGTTTGAACTGAAGCCACTTAGTGGTTTCTCCCGAGAACTGCATTAGATCAATGGTTCTCTTTACATTATTGTTTTGAGCGGTTGCGAGAGCTTTCGCTGCTGCCGCTGTGTCTGCCACTGCTTGTAGTATTTTGCCAGAGCCAATTCCGGATCCAGACAGACCAATGTCTATGTGAGGATGTGGCGAAGTGCGTGCCACAGCCTCAGACCTATTTGTAGCCTGTGTGGGACAATGAATGTTTGGCTTATGAAAGTCAATATCCTTGTGAGACGGTTCTCGCTCGGATAAAACTGTGACTTCCTGCTTATTTTGAAAAAGAAAAGGTACATTGCTAACCGCGTCTTCAACCCATGCCTGTGTCCTACATGACTGATGCGAACGCTCGGAGCCACGACGACTGCTTCGCCTGCTGGAGCTCCTTTCTGCTTCAATCGCAGCCAGCTCCGCCTTCAGCTCACTCTCTTGAACTTGCTTCTCTAGTTCGAAGAGACGGCGTCTTGCATTTGCTTCCGCTGCAGCTTTGCGAGCCTTGATTGTCGCAGAAGATATCGTAGACGCATGAGAATTGATAGAAGTGGACACTTGCGGTGGATGATCACATGGATGGGGCGAGATGCATTTGCTAGTGGTAGCAATGTCGTGCATTGATGCTGACTTACCTGCTTGTGAACGGGTTATCATGATTACTATGAACTATGTGACGAACTGTAATGAAAATTGTACGTGAAAAATGATATAATTTAGGTAGCTGAAATTCAATGGGAGAAGGACCAAATGTTGCGGAGATAACCCGGGGAATGATAGGCTATGGTATAATGAATATATTTAATGGAAAAATACAATGATTGTTGGTGTGGCAGACAGAGAGAATATATTAATAATTTTGACAACTTCAAATCAACTAAAAAATATACATAAAGATTTGAAATCAAAGGAGTACGCAACAATGATCAATGACAAATATATCATCTTATGACATAAGCTCATCACCTGAGTACGCCCTGTCTTGTCTTTTTGACAGGTCTGGATATTATTTTTCTCAAGTTTTTAATGACTTTTTCCTTGCTAATTAACCTTTTGCGGCATTTGTGAAGTTCGCTTTTTATACAACTTTTTTGAGGTGTATCCTGAATTGACCCTATGCTTAGAGAAGTAGTAGGAGATTCAAATTTCTTTTCATTTTCTAAATCAAAAATTGAATTCACATCACTGACTTCAGTATGACCGCTATCATCCGGTACTTCAATCTGTAAGCAAAATCAAAATGATAAGTATCTGCTAGCGCACAAAATAATATTTTAAAATACAGCGGCACTAAGGTTCGTTTCGTTCGTTCTTCATCGCAGTTACTTAAAATCTTGAGTTTCTGTGATGACATATCCAGTAAAGAATAATCATGATTACAAAAAAATAATTGTATGAAGGTACGATACTACTAGTATTTGACAACAATATTTTTCTGGTCAATTTGTTACATACCACTACGCGAGGAACAGCCGTTTTATGAAGAAGTTTTATGCCCTTTGCAGTGACATACAAACGACGCTTGAATTATTCCTCTTAAAAAATTCTTCACGCCTTTGTCTTCATTCTTCACATCGTATAGGATCACGAGGAGAACTAAAATATAAAAATACGGTATTAAGTTTTCAAGAAGTCTTTAATGTGACGTGTTGCGCTAAAGCGACACTCACAGACTACGCGACACTTCTGACATTAGCATGCCGCATGTCGCGAACCCATAAGTTGTCCCATAATTAATCCATATACATTATAATATTTACGAACATTAAAGAAAAATGTTAATTTGACTACCTCTTCTCCTATATTAAATTATACAACGTAACCATATTTGTCAAAAACTAAATGCAAAAAAGTTCAAAAGTACATAAACTTATTAATTAAAAAAATAAACACAACAAAAAAAAAATCGAGTCCATTGACAAGAACAGGGTAATTTTTGTTATTCGACTGTTGAGTGAAGTTTTTAGACAAATTAAATCAAAATCACATATTGCTTCCTATATTCAGACATAAACACAACAAAAACTAATCAATAAACTCTTTACTTACCGAAGATATGATATACCATCTTTTTTTAACCTTTTTGACGTAATATTCTTGCAATTTGTGAGAGCATTTTTAACGAGTGCACCTAGAGGCGGGCGACGGGAGACTATTTTGAAATGAGCGCACTATTTAAAATGTTGCGCTCATTTTACGGGGACGGTTTTGAGGCGTTGTTTGTGCATCTTGGGTTTTTTATATATCAATGATTCCAGTGAAATTATGTATTTAGTTGGTTAATGTAAAAAAAAAACTTATATAACTGTAGATGTTCCCTACGTTTACTAATGCAGCTATTAGATGGAGAAAAATTAAATTAAAAAAAAACTACAAATTCTTATCTTAGCACCAATGAGATAACGCATTTACTAGCGCTTTTTATGTAAATTGGTTACTTGAAATATGTGTGAACCTTATGTCAGTACTAGCGGTACTGATACACGTTGTCCTGCCTTGAAAAAAATATCTAGAATCCGATTCCAGCGCCACCTAGCGGGTATAATTATGAATCTAAACGCTCGCGTGACGCACTGAAACAAACATAAAAAAATCAGAAAATGCTGGAACCAGATTCCAGCGCCACCTATCGGCCCCAATCATAAATCTAAATAATTCTAGTATATCGTATGTGTCTGTGATTCACAGTGGACATCAATCATTACAAATAAGCTATAAGCATGCGTAACGTGAGTTGTCAATTGTGGACGAAGATGTAGTTTAAAAACTCGAGTCACAATATGTGCTTGCCTCTTGTTTAAAGAGCAAGGCATTAATACAGGTTACGTCGTATTATACTATCCCATCTCCCAAGATTAAAACTCTAAGGGCTTTACTTATAATAATCCCGTTAAAAAAGGATTAGCCATCTCTTAAATAAAAACTCTATAGCCCTTAATCAATGGCTGTTTCAAATAAAACTTACCATCTTGCCTCTTAGCAGTCACTTAAACTACCTCTCGATGTTGGTTATTTTTGACAGTTATTTATGAGTTACTTTACCACCACCTCTTATCCTTAAGAGGAGTTTATGGGTAAGATTTTCGTTAATCAGTTGCTGAGCAGTTTCTTAAAATTTAATAAACGGTTATAAGTAAGGCCATAAGAGTCTAAGAATGTCTATGTGTCAAGTCCCGTCTATCATCTGTAAACTACAAATATGGCATTTTTTATGGATGTGTAGGTTTGCGTTTGACCACTGTCTTACCTGAAGTTGAGTGATGACGCAGTCCATGATGGAGCACGCTTACCTAGAAGATACCTATTCACCCGCGATTTGAAGACTTCAAGATTGTATTTCTCAGGAAAACCAGACTCCAGAAAATTATTCCACTCTTCGGCAGTGCGCACCAGAAAACATGAAGCGAAACGCTAGGTTCTGACCGGTAGTGTTTCCACCTCGTAATGGTACGTGTGGAAAAAATTACGAAAATCACACCAGAAAAAACAAAATGTATCCTTATTTATGTGATGAATTTTCATTAATCTATCCCTTTTCCGGAATGAAAGTATCCTATGTCTATCTTAGATATTGAACTTATGTATATACCGAGTTACAGCCAAATCGGTCCAGTAGTTTTTCCGTGAAAGCGTAACATACAGACAGACAAAGTTACTCTTGCATTTATAATAATAACAGGGGTTATTTTTTGTATTTTTTCTGCGATTTTTCCACACATTCATAGCTATTCTGCTATTTTGAAGTGGAGACATATCCAAAAAATCAAAGATTATAATAATCGGTCTAGCCATGCTTGAGTTATAAATAGTGTAACTTACCCGACTCTAAAACAAAGTATACAAAGTACATAGATAATAAAAGTTATTATACTTTGAACTGTATCCATATCAAAGACACATTGGTTATGTGTTATTATGAAATAAAAACAGCGATTTCTTATTTACCAGCTTTTGCCCGCGGCTTTGCTGACGTTAATATTTCCCCACGGAACCTCACATTTTCCAAGATATAAAGATAAAGTAAAGATTTACAGTCCATTCGCATCTCCAACAAATGACAAAAAATATTTTTCTTCTAATGTTATTTTCATTGTTTTTTTAAATAATTATAAGGCGGGCTTATACTGTGAGCGATTAGCGGTATTCAAATTATAGCATAATCCCATCGTTACCTTCCCCCTTTTTTCCTTTTCCCTTTTGGACAATTAAAACAAGATCAAAGTGTGCCTGCAGCTTTATTTTATTTCCCTACAAGGGTATAAACCGCTGTAAAAGTAAATTATCGTTTTTAATTTTCTATCTCTGGGTAATTGGACAATGCTTAATGATAATGAACGGGAACACAATGGGTTTATTTAGGCTTTTAGGTAACGATGTTGTCAGTTAGAATGGGCCTTATAAATCGAATGTACGAAGATTAAGATTAACGCGATATTTTCGCGGCTTTAAACGGTTTTAAGCGCGATTTTTAATAAGATACTAGCTGTCCCGACAGACGTCGTCCTGCCCGGAAAAGCTTCAATCGATATGCCGACAGCAGCGCCACCTACCGGGCACAATTTTGAACCAACTCAGAAAGCTTCTCTGGCTCATGCACAACAACTTTGCTAAACATCATCACATAATTGACGGCCTCTGTGGTTGATCGGGCTAAGCCTTGCCGGCCTACCTCACTGCAACGCAGAGGTTCCGGGTTCGATTCCTGATATAGTGAATTTCGGAAACATATTTTCTCCTTATTTACTATGGTCTGGGTGTCGAGGATCCGCCCCAGAGTAATTTGTTGTATATTACCCAAAACACTAGGGTAACTTGCTTAATTTGGGGATATACAGTATGTGTTTGTCTGCCGATTATTATAATCAAATGTATATAGTTCACGATTATATAAAGGACATACAGACAAACATTCATTTTTATATATAAGAAGAAGATTTGATTTTTAATTCACCGTTTCTGCCACTTTTCAGTGAAGAACTGAACACATCAATGGAGAAGCTCGCATTTCTCCAACCAGCTTTGGTCTATCGCTCGTCGACATAACACTGCACAGTTGATGGTCTTCAAGTTACAAGTGCTGGAGTTGGAAGCTACCAATCATCCGCCGTACTCACCAGATCTTGCGTTGCGCCTACAGACTTCTACCTTTCCAGAATTCGGATAGTATCTTGGCGAGAAAAAGCTCAATATCCGAGAGGCAGTACAAAACGCCTTTGAAGAATTTGTTGCCTCTTGTCCAGCTGATTTCTTCAAGAAGGCCATCAATAAATAAACCGCTATTACTTTAGCAAAGATGTATCGGTTGCACGGGTGGTAAACTTTGTTTTATATAAATAAAAATAAAGAAAAAAATTACGTTAACTTATTTCATAAAAAAACAATTTTATAGGGAAAGACCTACCCTATCTATCTCTCCCCCCCTCTCTCTCTCTCTCTTTCTTTCTCTCTCTCTCTCTCTCTCTCTCTCTATATATATATATATATATATATGTCGCAGAACGACCTCGTTCTCACGACATCTCCTTTAGTTATTGCAGGTTAAGTGGGCGTCATCAGGATAAAATGCGAGCATAAAACATGATAGCCACTATTTATACACTTTTAATTTAGTTTTAAAAGACGATTTAACATAGTTTAGACTGAGCAGCGGGTTCCGGGCACCGCTCATACTTCCAACATCAATACTTTCTTTAAAATACTCCATGGTCCAACTCGACCTATTGCAATCAACCAAATGTGTCACAAAAACTCCTCAGTCTACCCAAGTAGATACTACTCAAAGTATAGAGGGCGTCTGACCTCGCTCCGCCATATGCTCTGCTCTGATTGGTCGTTTATTAAATTACAATATTCGTAACTGTAATTAGGTTAGAACGATTTTTAAGTTATAGAAACATTTTACAAATCAAATTAAATTAAGAATTCTAGAAGTAATTAAAATATAAACAAATGATATTGTGCGTTATACATCCAGTCAACAATACATCCAATAATAATAGCTTCCCTCCGACATATATATATAAAAATAAAATTCACATATTATATACTGACTCATCACGATATCTCAGGAACTATAATACATATAGACTTGAAATTTGGCATGTACCTTCCTTTCGCCAAGTAGAGGTCAGCTAAGAACGGATTTAACGGCACGTGAAACGGGCGGGTATCAGCTAGTATTAGTATAGTGTGAATTTATTATTGGAATTAAATAACAGAAATTGTTATTAAAAATAATATTACAATCAGAACTTAATAAAGCGGAAATGCTACAAAAACTGGTTAACATTTCTCATCACGTCCTGGTAATGAATAATCTGAATCCCTAGACCTTCAAAACAATTAAGTTTAACAACGTTAAGCAAGCACTGTTAAGCAGTTACACCTGTTACTTAGACCCTAATGAAGGATCGCTTACGTCTGTTAAGTGAGAGAGTAATTAAGCTGAGGGCTTTTGTAGGGCTTGTTTAAGCTAAGATTATAATTATTATGCATATAATGTTTCTAATATAATATATAACATGACGACCTGTATACTAGTATACTCTCTCTATACTAATATTATAAGGAGGTAACATTTGTATTTTTATCGACTTCAAAAAGGAGGAGGTTCTCAATTCGTCTGTGTTTTTTTTTACTTGATTTCTCCGTCGATTGTAAACCGATTTACAATTTTTTTTCTTTTAATTGAAAAGTTATACTCCCGAATTGGTCTCATTGTCAACATGTCAGTATCTCATGAGTGGATTCCAAAGAATTAGAGAAACTCAAATATTTAACCAATTTCTTCGTAACACGATATCTCCGTCAATTGTAAACCAATTTTCAAATTGTTTTCTTTAGTCATAAGACAATAAAATTGCAGTAATAGCAATGAAAACATGGTTAAATCGTCATCCATCCTGACAAAGTATGACATTTATATGATCGTAATTGTAATATGTAAAAATGAATAACAGCATCATTTAAATATGATTATAGAATTTGACAGATATAAAATCATATTTGTATGATAAATATCATCATTATCATCCGAGCGTTAAATCCCGGTTGCGTTCGGAGCGATCACTTCGACGCTCAGGATCCGCTTTGATACTTTTTCTTCTCCATTATGCGAGATATTCGGCATCCCTTGTATTGAAACCGTTGGTACGCACGCATCCCTCATAACGTCAAGCCAGCATTTCTTGGGCCTACCCCTTCGACCAGGACCTGGTGGAGGCGGCATGGATAGTAATTCGTTACCTACGTAACAAACAGTCAATCATAATAGATCTATCATATCATCTGCATCACAATGCAGAAAATTTCTACTAGTTTGCTGAAGAATTATTTGCGCCGCTTCTTCTCTTCAAGCCACAACATGTTGTGAAGCGGCGGTAAATTAGATTAGGCTCCCATAGAGTAAATAATATCCATAAACAAAATTAAAACTAAATAATTAAAATGAACAAACTGGCGGTAGGCTAAATAAAACTTTAACAAAACTCGTTGGACAATTGTCATATTTGTCGTCCGTGACCACGGCCACTGTAACGCGGTCGAAACGTCGGAATAACCAAAATCAAATAAATTACCGCGCTTAATACCGTTAAAACGTAGTTTTATTATCATATTTGTACGATAAATATATGCAAAAATGTATTATGATGCAGAAAGTCTCTATCATTTTTTTGGGTGAAAGTGGAAAAATTCTTTTCCCATATCAACGTCATGTACACGTTTTGAGTACAATGTGATGCGTTGTACACACAACTGTATACATGCACTAAGGAGTACTCATACAATGGTTTGCGGGATGACAGGCCATTTCGTTCACCGCATGATGTCCTAGACGTTTGCTTTGTGCATGTACAGAGTTTCACTACTCTATTATTAATAATGTGTCCTCCAGAATGTAAATACTACATTCTAGGTAAGCGTTCTCCATATTATACCCTATTTTGGTTCTACGTCGGGCGAGATTATGTGTTTGTGCAGTAGAAGTAAAGCTTCAGAGAATGTACTCACAGATAATTATTCTCTAACTATTATTAATATAAATATAATTCCTTAAGCCTAATCCGTCAACATAATTATGAAAAATTGATCAAATTGTATCCGGCAATTTGGAAATGAGGTTGGCACTCAGCATTTTGTTGTGCCGAAATTTATTTCGACACAGCGCTGGTTTTCAGTGCCCATTTCCTAAATCACATACGGCATGCGACCCGTGCTAAATATAAAAAAGACAAATAATCATAAAAAAATACGTCTAGTTATCGCAGCGGACAACGAACTACTGGCACGCGCAACGCGGAAGCGCACCTATTAATAGTTGCTCTATTCGCTCGCACATCATCCGCCCACTCACACATTGTGCTATATATTGTTCTAGCTGTACGACTTGTTAATAATTGTACTTGAAGTTACCGTTTCAAAAATAAATTAGTTTACATCAGCACTCGACAGTGAATACTATTCTCTGTAATCCGAAGTATCATTTAACTTACCTCTCACTGCTACAGTACAAATATTAAAATATGAGGTTCATTTTTTAATGGAATGAAAAACTGAAAAATGTCGGATCCGCTCCCCTATATTTTTACCTCAATCATCATCATGTCAGCCATCAAACGCCTACTGATGAACATACTCCCCCCGGAAAGAACGCCACAGTGACGGTCTAGCGTTGCTCTATGGTTTTTAACCTTTGCCTACGCGCCTGGGCAAAGTTATTTATATGCTTAAAGTACTGCACGTCTCAGTGGTCCAAGTTGTGTACCTGGCTGCCCGGGGCATGGACTCTGGGGTCTGTTCGAAATGAAGACCTACGAGAACAGCTTCTTGGAGAGCGAGATTTATCTCTTCTATTTCCGGCTAGTTTATTATAGGAGCATAATGTGAACTTGTAGTCTCGTCAAAGCTAAAAGGCACTTGTGACGACGGCGACAATGGGAGGGGTTCAACCATACAAAAGAGGGCTCGCTTCCGCGCCGGGCATACACCGATAACCAGGCTTTTTCAAATGTCGCGAAGAAACGTCTCATACAATGTCTATATATATCCTTTAAGTAAGTACCTTTGCTTTTAAGATTTATTATATAGAATCTATATATTAATACGTAAAGCAAAAATTTTGAACCACTTTGTACGAAATTTTCGCGGACGGAGGAGTATGAACTTTCGCACATTTATAGTTTATATACAGAAGAAGCGACACATGCTATTTTTTGTTAAATTATGCATAAAAAATACATTAGATAATAAAAAAAACTTTTTAAATAGTTTTTTGTTTTTGTGAGATGTGGTAGTTTTTGGCGCCATGGATAAACTGAAAATTAGTACAATTTTCGAATATGAGATCCTCCGTGGAATACCGCTGCGCAAACAACACGAAACATTAACAACGTGTACGGGCCTAACACTGCTTGCATAAACACGGTCCATTATTGGTTCAATCGTTTTAAATCTGAAAATTTTGAAGAACGAGCCTCGCGGTCGGCCGGTAACCATTGTCGACAACGACGAATTGAAGGCGACAGTGGAAGCGGATCCAACTCAATTTACGGCCGAGTTTGCTGCGGGCCTTGGAGTTAGTGTCAAAACTACATTGAAGCACTTGTGTCAAATCAGAAAGATAAAAAAGCTAGATAAGTGGGCGCTACACGAACTAAGCGACCAACAGCGAGATTTACGCGTCGACGCATCCATAGCACTAGTGAATCGGCATACGAAACGAGGGAATTCTTAATCGAATTGTTACCTGTGATGAAAAGTGGATCCTGTACGACAACTGTAAGCGTTCGTCTCAGTGGGTCGACCCGGGTACAGCACCTAATCAGTGCGTTAAAAAAAAGATTACTCATAGGAAGATGATGGTGACTATCTGGTGGACTAGTGTCGGACTTTTACATCACAGATTCTTACTGAATGGGACAACGGTGACGGCAGATGTCTATTGCCAAGAATTGCAAACGATGATGGAGAAGCTCGCAATTTAACAACCAAGACTAGTCAATCGCTCTTCCCCATTGCTTTCCACGACAACGCGCGAGCTCATACTTCACGACAGACCATCGCAAAGCTACAACAGTTACAGCTGGAAGCTCTCCGTCACCCCCGTACTCACTGGACGTCGCCCCAACAGATTTCTAATTTTTTCAAAATTAAACAATTTATTAAGTGGGGAAAAATTCAATACCCAAGAGGCAGTACAAAACGCTTTCGCTGACTTCATCGCCTCCCGTCCGGCAGACTTCTACAGTAAAGGGGTAAACAAACTGCCATCAAAATGGCAATGGTAGATAATTTGGGCCAGTACTTTGATTAGCTGACATAAAAAATTACGAAAATTTTGATATTTTAAAATTATCATAAAAATCTCCAATTTCATAGGTAAAGATCTAATATATATACACATACGTATATACACACGTAGAATATATACATGTGACAATACAATCAAATCAATTAATAAATATTTTAAAATCTTGGGTATATATAGGTATATATGTTTTCTAGCTATTGGGGTACGGTACCGATACAGTTCGGTTATCCCAATATCGAGATAACAAATATGTCAAACCCGCTAATCCGCCTGAGCCAAGCATGGCGGGTATACTGTTCACTCTGCCTTTAAAAAAGGAAATACCTAAGCCCAAAAGTGGGTCTTTATACTAATAAGGCTATGTTATTATTAATATTTATGTTCTCAAGTTACATAAATTCACAATAATCTGTATACTTACAGAACTTTCTGGGAATCCACACAAGCGTATTGCGAATACTAATGCAGTCTTAAATTTAAACCTAAATTATGCATCAGTTCGCAGTGTACATTGGGAAATCTTAGCAATTTGATTAAATCCCGTCCATCCTACACAAATGTGAAATGGAATATTTTAAGAGATTGCGATTGGATGGACACGAGGCTAATAACAGTGGTACGTGCTTTCACATAATGTGTTGTAAACTGAGGAAGCTTTGATGACGATATTTGATTGGGAGCTTAACAAAGTATACTGTCATTCTTATTCAATCAATTAATTAATTAATTATGATTAATTAATTAATTATGATTCATTAATTATAATATCAGCCCATAAATGTCCCACTGCTGGGCTCGGGCTTCCCATTATCCCATTATAGGGGGGGGGGGACGCGGGCAGTGTACCCGCCACGGTTGTCCAAGGCGGCTTTGCTGGTTTGACACATCGGTTATCTCGATGTGCAGGTTGCATCACGATGTTTACCTTCACCGTTATTAGCACGTGGTAATTGTAACCATATGCAAATTAGATCAGAAAACAGACCAAGCGGCGCATACTTTCCGGCCAGGATCGAACTCTCGCCCTTTGAATTTGGGACGCTTACGCTAGCCATTAAGCAACCACAACTGCGACGATTAACGAATAATTAATTAATTACCGATTAATTAATTATTTTTAATTTACTTATTAGGATAAATTAGTTAATTATGATTAATTAATTATGTTCAGTTAATTAGTAATGATTAAATAATTAATTTATTAATTGTGATTCATAAAAATACAGATAAATAATTGAAAATAAATCCTTTGGTAGTAGTAAGTTTTTTATTTTTACGAAATCGTGGACTTTAAATAGATTTTAAATATATCTATAATTAGCGTGCAACATGTTGTAACGAAACAAACATATATATGTATACTTACTAAATAAATACGTAAACCATATGTCTACTTATTCTTATGATGAAAATAAATACAAAATATGTATTTCATTATATTATATTTTAATATACGATAGTTGTTATTTATAATATTAATAGCATACGTATGTATATTTTTACTTTTACAAACAATGTCACTGTCTCTGTTATTTTTACATATACTGTCTAATAGGTAATGTTGCATTCATTCACTAATAGCTTAAGAGCCAGTGATCGGCTACCTTTTGTGTAATTACTGACTTTTAAAGGAGTTTGACACAATTTTTTATCTTTTTGTTATTTTTATCTTTTGGGTCGCGATCTTACTCTGCCGTAAGACAGTTTAAAACTACACAGAGTAATGATTGTCGCATAACGTTAAATTAATCGTAATTGTATAAGAAAAATACTCTGTATTGCATACCTACATAAAAATAGTAATACTTTTTTGTCCTAAGATTAGAAGGTTTAACAGCCTTATTGCTTAAAGAAATCACTTCCAGGCAACCTTTAGACCAACAAGGGTGTTTTGTATATTGTAGATTATTATAAATAGATTGCCGAATGTGCACAAGTCTTGCTTCACTCGTGGTTGTCTCTCGACTGCCTCGTCCCTTAATCGAGGCATTGCTTTATACTGCACAAATGCAATATGTCTGCCCGATCGCGTGGACCGAATTTCCTAGAATCAGTTTGTACTTTAAATCCGACACACCTGGTTAATGACTGCCATAAAAGATTACAACAGATAATGGGCTGTTTTCTAATCACAAATTTTAAACACAAAGTAAACAACAACAAGTGACATTTGGACTTCTTGTCCAAATGTCACAAGGTAATAAAAAGTGTTTTTACAGGTATGCAGGTGTGAATTTGTCTTTGTCGGCGTCTAGGTCGTAACAATAATATGAAAAAATTGATATTAGTAACGTGAAAATAATCGTAGTCTTTAAATAATGAGTTATTATCCAACTATGAGTTCGGTAGTGTTTTAATATTATCTTTGGACCCTAGTTTGTAAACACAAACTAGGGCATAATAAACATTAATAATAAATAAAGTTTGTAATTACTTTAATTTTTAGTGTAATTTTCCAAAAAATGCTTTTACTTTTCCCGCTTTCTGACATTTAGTATAACGATTAGCAGAGCTATATCTGTATTTGCTCGCTAACCCCCAAAGAGGATGAGCAGAGATATAGAGGGTTGCTGCGAGGGATGCAGCGCACCCCTTATGTTTCATTAACGACTGTTGTTTGTAGACTTATAAATTGATTAGAAATGCTATAAAAAAATAGTAGATAAACAGTAACATTCTCTAGCTAAACCATTAATCCTGGAAATTTTGATTGTAAAGTAGTAAAAAAGAAGTAAGCAAAACTTTGTCATCAAGTAACCGGTAGTCGGTGTATCGTGTTACTAATATATAAACCCAATTTTGCAACCTAAATAATTTTGTTTGTAGGTTTTTTGCTACCTCTTTACAAGTGCGATAATAACCTATTTGAAATACTGAAAATTAATATAAATAATCGAATATTACTATTGGTTTAGAATTTGAACTGATTCCCAAAGATGAATTAATTAAGTAAATTACTTAACTTTTTGAGAGAGGCGACGATTAAATTCGTATTAGTGTATTCGTTATATCTGTTGTTTTTATAATGTTATACAAAATGCGGCACATATAAAAGTCTCGATATATTTAATGACGTACATACATTCTTCCCAAATATAATTCAGATAGACGATGTTTAAATATTTTTTTCATAAATAAATTTATGTATAAGATGTAAGAATTAAAGTTATTAATTGACATAATTCATAATCTACCGCATTTGCACCGCCCTTACGCAAAACAGCTCTTGGTTTTAATTCGCCTATTCCTCGTTTATGCAGGTTATACAATAAAATGAACGGTTGAGACATATATCATGACTCCTTGTTCAAATTTAAAAAATACATTCACTCAGAATTAATGAATCAAATGTAAAATGTTCCATCCGTGCAGGAACGGAGAAAGAGTACAATTTCCTGCGGCCCGGCGGCCTGTCGTAAGAGGCGACAAAACAACCCACAGCCAGGTGGTAGGGCATTTGCCCAACTGGATGGCTACCACCCCTGGTCTAGAGTATGTCGCCATAACAACCTTGTGTTGTGTTCCGGCATTAGTGACCAGGTTCCAGGCTCCCTAAAGAGAGCAGCAGTGCATTCGTAGCACCTTTGGTGTTGCAAATGTCCATAGGCGATGGTAACCGCTGTCCATCAAGTGGGCCGTCTGCCTGTCTGCTGATCTCCTACAATAAAAAAAAATGTAAGTCTAGCCTTTTACCCTGATTTTTTGTTGTGTATTATATTTATATCAAGCAAGCTATATTTGCCTGTAAGAGACTGTACATTTAGCATAAGACCATTAACATGTATATTTATTAATCAATGTATCAGTTGTTGGCAAACATAATAAATTTTAAAAAAACTATATAAAAAATATGTACGCGAATAACTTGCGAATGACTTTACCTATTTTCAGGAAATCTTTTGTGTGTGTTTTAGTGGGTGGGTCCTCGAATACACAATTTGGATTGACAATTAGAATCGGTAGGTGTCGCTGGGATTATATTTTTTTTCAAAACAGGACTACGTCTGCTAGGACCGTTAGTATAATATAATTATGACAAAATATAATATGACGTGACCACATATAATACAGAGTATATTTACCAGAAACGTTGCTTAGAATTCACATCGATGTATTTATATGATGTTAAAGAAATACATCATAAATTGGTCCATTCATAATAAATACATAAATCCAATAAATCGATTATAGTTGATTAGTTACTTAAGCACCAGTCCTTCGATAACCGCATTTTAAGAACAAATATTATTAAAAAACTTCATAATTTAATTCATACATAATTATGTACTGTACAGTTCTATAATTCATAGCTCTACGCTGATCCTAGGGTAGGAGCCGTCGACACAATGACCCCGCGTAAATCTCCGTGAGCCCCTGCCTCGCAAGCGGACACCGGAATTCATAAATTATGATTCACTTGCTCACTGAAAACCTTTTTTATGGTAACGCTTATTCGGTGAAAGGCAGCCATTTTTATTTCACTCGTTTATCGCTTAACGTTTCGTGTTTTTATATTGGATATGGGTGTTAGCTCCTGTACTATATTCTCGTTTTTGAGATTTGAATGTTCCGATATTTAGGACCAAGTTATGTATTGTAAGATAACGCAGACTTTGTATAAAAAAAATAAAGAAGAGGTGTCAAGTTAATGTGTCAGTTCTTATGGTTTGATGTCTTGGCAAATAACTATATTTTCTATCTATATTAATACTATAAAGAGATCAAGTTTGTGAGTTTATTTGTAGGAATAATCTCTTGAAATACTTAACCGATTTGAAAATTCTTTCACTATTAGAAATCTTAATTATTTCTGAGTGACATAGGCTATATTTCACTGTGATTAATGAAGTGGGCACGAGTCAACTAGCTAGTTAAATTTAAATATTATATCGAGGGCTTCATAACAAATGAACATATACGCAAAAATGTCATTTTTTTGTTGTTTACTAAAATCCTTGCATGTTACAATTTAGAAAGTCTTACCAGTATGCAAGTGTACCTAAATAGAAGAGTAATCCAAATTTCAGCCTTGTACTTGTAAAATGAAATACTTTCTTTTTTTCACAATTTTTAATTGGTTAAACTTTTGATAATAATGTAAGTTAACCCATTGATACCTTTTCAACAATAAGTTGCAGGCTTATCAACAAGAAATAGATAGCTCAGATTGTCCAGATTTAAAGGGCGTAGAGGATACACTTGCTAAGCAAGTCCAAAGTGTATTGCCAATGTTCACATACCCGTTATCTCAATATGTAGATTCCTTCTACCTATTTCGCTTAGCTGTCAATACATAGTAATTTTAACAATATGCTTATTAAACCAGACGAACTATTTATTATTTCCCAGGACTGTAAACAAAAAGTAAACAGGCACGGAGTTACTTCGATTAATATGAAAATATGTCAAGGCTGTGTTTAATGTTCTTATCAACATATGTCCAAAAATACAACAGCTGGTTAATACCAACCCTTTACAAATTTGATCCAAAATTATGATTACACATAAAACTTTACATAGATAACCATCACAGTAACATATCAACAACTTTGTATGCGGCCATAAAAATATGTCGTATATATTTTTTTAACTACTGCTCACCCCTTTTACGGCTGCAGTGATCTGCTGATGTCAACGTTTTGTAATAAAAAAAAACAATATTCGTTTGTGTACTGCAGACTACAATACTCTTTAATATTGATGAGAATTAATGCAGGCCTCGAGACCGGTATCAACTTAAAATGACACTTTTTACTTAGAACTGTTTTGTGTCCGATACTGTACATTTTAAGAAAATTAATATATTTTTATGATAGGTTGCACGTGTTTCTTCAATATGTATGTAGCATATAATATATAGATTTTATAATATGTTTGGATTGATATACGTGTTTAATTAATACACCAGTTTAAAGTATTTAAATTATATAGGAGCCATTCATCAATTACGTAACGATGATTTTGACGATTTTTGAGTTTTACGTCTACTGTTATATGTACTAAAATAAGCCGTAGCACAATCTAGCTTGTTCTGCTTGAGAGTATACAGCGTGTATACCAATTTATGTATATATACTAGTAAAAAATTTTTAGGCCTTCTAAAGCACTACTTTTTACTAAAAAGTGGTGCTTTAGAAGGCCTCCCGAATTTTTTCACTTAGTAATAGTTAATTAATTACTGATTATTTATTTGTGCTTAACCAAAAAGGGCATACTTTAACATAAAAAAAAAATCTGTTTAGATGTTAACATCAATACTAGTTCTTCAGGTCCAGCTCTCTTTAATGGTCCACTTGATATTACACATGTCTTATTGGTTTTATAATTTGTATTACATAATATTTTTATGATAGATAATATCTAAATAAATTAAAATTATCGTGTCAAAGCCTTAATCGGAAAGTTAATACTTTCTCAGACAAGTGTACAACAAAAATGCATAGACTGTGGGATAGTGTTAGTTTTAACGTTTAATTGAAGGTATTGACGTACTTACAATGTGATTGCGTTTTGTCAGTACTGAAAAACACCGACACGTCTTTTACATTGTGCCATACATTGTACATACAAATGCGAGAGGTGAAATTGTCATAAAATTTACGAACTGTAAGAGAATTTACGCCAGTTTTTATGCGACATCCCGTTTATGGGTTTTCGTCTTTTGACGCGTAGTACAAGTTGAAAGAAGAAGCATCAATGTTATAATGAAGAGACGCATCTGAGGTCTACCTTATTAGACCAGAGTAGATCATTTGAAACAAAACAAAATTATAGTACGATGAAACTCATTGGAAAAGGAAGAGAATATAAAATCTGAGGTCGAGATCTGGAATGGGGTGAGTTTTAAGGGTGAAGAACGGTTTATCTCGATTTCCGGCAAAACTACAAGTCCTATGAAAAAAAGTTCAATGTCAAAATTGCAGGTAATAAAAGATCTACAACTTTTGTATTTACACTTTTTTCACCTCAAAATTTATGTGAAAAATTCAAATAACCAATTTTTGGTTTTTTATTTTTATCTTTTACAAAAAAAACGACCCATAATTTTCAATTGAAATTCTCGCGTCAAAATATCAGCTTTAAAAAAAATGTCGGTGGGCTTTTAGTTCGTTAAAATCTCTAATTTCATAAATAAGATATACATTACTATGATAAATGTTCTCAGAAAATGCAAAGAAATAACCGGTAGTAAGGCCCGAACCCTGCTTGCCCGTTCCCTAATTTTCTATGAAATACCTTTTACAACGTCTTCGGTGTTGGAAATGTTCATGGGTGGTGGTAACCGATTTCCATTAGGTAGACCGTCTGCCTGTGTCTAAACTTTTAGGGATTAAAAAAAAGTTAAGTTTGCTTTTATTGTATTGGTTTATAAAAGTCTTTATATTAAAACAAGATTTAAAAATTAAAAGAAAGTAAATCACCTACGTAATTTATACGTGAATAGTGACCCATCACGATATCTCAAGAACTATAATACCTAAAAACTTGAAATTTGGCATGGACCTTCCTTTCGCCAAGTAGAGGTCAGCAGTTGGATTTTACGGCACGCGAAGCGGGCGGGTATCGCGGCTAGTATAAAGATAAACGCTGGTGGCTTGTAACTTGTACCCACCTATTGTTTCGGTTCAAGAAACTATTGTTCAAGAATGAATTAAGTCCACATAGCTATACTTTAGTATCGAGTGTCGACACTCGGCTGTAATAAAAGCGGACGTAAAATAATAATAAACATTCGTCATGCTATTATGACTTTTGTATGGGCATCAAGTTAATCACAGTAAGATGGTTTCATGATTATACTTGCCTCTGTAATATATAAGTTATATCTAGTTATTTTACGGCCTCTGTGGTTGAGCGGGCTAAGCCTTTACCGGCTTAAGTCACTGGAACGCGAGAGAGAGGTTCCGGGTTCGATTCCTGGTATAGTAAATTTCGGAAACGTATTTTCCCCGTTATTTACCATGGTCTGGGTGTCTGGAATCGGCCACAGAGTGGTCCGTTGTATATTACCTATAACACAAGAGTAACTTGCTTAATTTGGGGAATACAATGTGTGTGTTTGTCTGCCGATTATTATTATTATTTTTATTTTAGGTCAGATTTAAATTACTCATTAGTCATATTTTCTAGATTATATTGTAATTTTACTGTTGTATCACAAGATACACCAATCAGGCGTAATTTTTTTAACGGTATACGTATCGTGAATGGTAACGTTATTTCAAGTGATGTTGTCATTTTTAAGCGTTGGTTTTATTAAGACTGCATGTTACCGAAACAATCGGCAAACACAACTCTGAATATTACGTGCGCTCTTAGTACAGTCCTGTTTGACAATTTTTGCTAGTGAAAGAGAGCGAGGATGGTAATAAAACCGAGTTATAAGGGTAAAATTACCACAAAAACAGTTTTAACTATATATTTTAATCCGATAGAATGGCTAGGAGTAACGGTAAATTTCATTACGATATTTATTTTTAAACGTTATCTGAATTTAGTATAAATAACGATACCGCCTTTTTACCGGTGTTTCAAGCCCAGCCACCAGCTACACAAATCCTAAAAATAAAACTACGAGTGCACGTCTGAAGTGAAAACTTAGTATCTGAAGGCGATGGTTTATAGGCGATTATAACCACTTTCCATCAGATGGGCTTTTATCATGTCTGCTGTACTTCTGTAATAATAAAAACTGTTAGTCATAAGACTGCACAAGTGAAAATTTTGCAACCCTGCGTGATGGTAACGCAGTTCAGTGTTTTAAACCCATCCCAAAAGTGGCCAACGTATCTAAAGAAGATTCCACTTAAAAAAATCATTTTGTATTTTTGTGGGTAGTTTTTTAATAAACAGCGATTACGAATGGTATATCTACACATTGTCACAATATCCATCGCATGATATTACGAGCTGGTAAGTCTTCTCACTAACAAAGTTTTAGTTTGAGTAAGTCTCAAAGGAAATACGAAGTTAGTTCCTTTAACAACAGACGATGCACCGCATTCATGCTCAAAGTGATCGAGTGCAAGCAACTGACTTTTTTATATTTGAATATAGGTTCGCGATCTACCTAGAAGGTATCTATTCACACAAGACTCCTGGCTGCCGACTCCTCGTGATCTCATGCGCTCACCTAATCAGGGCGATGGCGTGAGGTCGCAAAACCCACAAAACTGCTGACAGGTCACCAGAAGCCACAGATGGCCACCTAAAGCCCGAGATGGCCACCGAACGCCAATGAATGGCCAACTAAGCCGCGGAAGTAGCCAGCGGAAAGCCCGTGAAGGCCACTGAACGCCGCAGATTGGCCAACGAGAGCTGCTGAGAAGCCATCGCTATGCGGAGAAGCCTCTAGCAGCTCCAACCTCAGTTACCTGTGGGTAGTTGCCCACTGAGTTGCAGCCGGGGTAAAAAGGTATACCTCGAGGCCCCAACCTCCCCATCACAAACCGACGAAGAAGACCCTGGAGATGAGAAGGCGCAGTGTGAGACTTGAAGACACCCAAGTTATAAGTACCGGGACAAACTTCAGCAATGAGTTCAAAACCTTTGTGGTTGGAAGAAAATCGACGTCTCTTCCCAAATATAGCTACTATATTTTCGACCGTCCAAGGTCTTCTTCCTTTTTATCTATAATGAAGAGGTTGGCGCCTCGAGGTTTAACCTCTTTACCTCGGCTGCAACTCAGTGCGCAACTACCCACCAGTAACTAACTGGGTTTGCAGCTGCTGGAGTATTCTTTGCATGGCGATGGCTTGGCAGCAGCTCTCGTTGGCCATTCGTTGGCGTTCGGAAGCCATCTCGGCCTACATTTTCAATGTGTATGCTATAACTATATAAATAGATTTTTAGACAAACAGACACCAAGAGACCCTGAAACGCCGCAATTATGCATCCATCGCTGACGGATACATATTTGTAGCTTTCGGGGTCGAGACTTTGGGGCCATGGGGACGTGAGGCTTATCAACTTTATCGAGACGTTTCAAGACGATTGAAAGAAGTCTCGCGTGACCAAAGGGTTGGCCTATATTTAGCGCAACGAATAAGCGTTGCCATACAACGAGGGAATGCGGCCAGCATTTTGGGAACGCTCCCCACCGACAGCGATTTGGACTACATCTTTTACTTGTAAATATGTTTATAGTAGTATTTAATTTTATAGTCTAGTTTAAATATACTTTTATTTAACAGACACTCCTTATTATATTAAGGCATTACCTCGACATGACCTTTCTGTACGATATCCTAAATTCTGTTATCGATTGTTCTGCTCTCACTTCGTCTTTGAATTTCAACGTACCACAGCGTTACCCTCGTAATTCTTCCTCACGTTGACTCTTTGCTAGCCCTGTTTCCAAAACTAACTACGGACAAAATGAATATCTGCGTCGTTGTACATATACATTTTTAATTATTCTATTTAAGTCATCAGTTACTCGTAAACTTATTAATGAGATTCAAAAGGATTGTAATGTTTGTATTTAGATTTAATCATTTAGTTGTGTTTAGTTTTACAGTTAGAAGTGTCACAGTATTAGATAAATTGAATAATTAATTTTGAAGTAGTGTAACTTACTATTTATGGTTCTGTTCTTTTTCTAGATCATAGATATCAATTTCTGGTTTAGATTTATCATTATGTATTGTTAGGCCTTAAATTTATGGAAATACTATATTAATACTTTTTAATAAATAAATATTTTCAAACTAGGCAAGTTACGATTGTATTATGGATATATGATGGTATACGACGGACCAATCTGGGGCAGTAACTTATTCTCAGTTATTTGAATTATTAAAAAACTGAGTTCAGCGAATTTTACTTTTGTTTATTCAACTAATAAAAAGTACATAACTACCTGTTAAGCACCTCTAAGTTTCGTAACTTTAAGTTATGCCAACTTAAGCAAGTTGGGTCACTTGCCAACTATGTTCCGTACTTAACACAAAGGAATCCAGCGCAATTTCATTGTTTGCAAAGGCTTTTAAGTTAAAGCAACTTACTAAGTTATGTAATTTAATATTAGCTACGAATATAGCCGGTTTCATTGAATTTCCGCTCTTGTGTTAAAGTTTCCTCATTTTGAGGGAATAGACGTTTTATCCACAAGGCTTTTTGAAGGCTGGTTGGCGGATTTCGCATATATGCAATTTGATTTTTAAAGTCTAACTGCAGTTGCCGTTTCCAACCCTAAGCGAAGTGGGTCAAATATGCGTTGAAATGTTTTCAAAGTTGATGTCTTTTTGATTTCTCCGTCACTATAACAGATCCCTTGTTCCACTAGCAGTTCATCCCACTAGCCCAGTTCCTCTTATTTCCTTTAATAGTCCTGCACTGACCGGGGCTTGTCTTTGGGTGTACTTTTATATGATGTACACAGTGGTAATCGTCGGTCAGTGTCATTTACATCTTTGTCAAGGGGCCTCTACGCGTAGGCCTTCCCATGGCCCCAAGTAAGCCCTTCAAAAGTCTAAATCATTTTTATGGCCCGTGGTCTTCAAAGACAATAAATACAATAAATTGCCTTATATTTAAAATGTTTTAAAAATAAATTTAATTCACTGTTCAAACAATAAATAAAATTAATAAGCGATCACATTATTGAGTTGCTACAATTAGGACTTAATTTACTACTCTCATATGAAATTGAGGAGAGTGTGACTTTAGTAAGATGCTGTGAAGTTGCTCAGTTGAACTGACTTTCGACTTTTGGTAAGACCTGTAATTAGATTATTTTCTTACTTTATATTTTCTTTTAAAAATATACTTAGAATATGCCCAATTTAATTAAAATCGGCCTTGTAAATAAAATGAAGGAGAAAAAGTCAACGAAATAAGAAAATTCTTTAAGGATTTTTTTTACAGAACTTGTTTGGCTAAAACCTCGAGCAGATCGTACAATCTTATAAAAACATTAAGATAAAAAAGGTCTCATAACAGTGTCGTGGCCTTTGGAGGTGTATTTGCGGGCGTGCCCCAAACAATATGAGATGAAGATAGGGCTTGCCTTGGAAAAGGGTTTTTTGGCCTAAATACGTTTCGTCAAAGGGCCCATGACAAACGGATTCCAGCCCGGGGCGGGCCCAAAGGTGGGTGAAATTCACAGGACGAAAACCTGTGCGTGCCATCTGCATTTATTTTATGTAAGTTGAAAATTTTTCTTTGTGTTTTCAGGGATTTCAGGGAGGGACAGTTGTTTATGTCCATCTTATGAGAGCTTGCAAGAAATAAAAATAGTTATTTAGGACAAGATACAAAAAGTAACGTTGATAGATTTTACAATTAATTGTGGTGTTCTAAAAAGGCTCTTGATAAGAATAATGCTAGTTTCACAACCAGCGCTGATCTTCCGCAAGTACCTCTAAGTGACGCTACGGCTTAGCTTCACAAAGCAAATCAAAAACAATCAACATATAATATAAATTATACAATCAGTACTTCATATGAAGATTGTTATAATTAAAAATAAAATGAACAAAAAAAACAACAGACAGAAGCTTGAAAAATGATATTGAAGAATTTCATGCATATTCCATAATCTTTAAAACTGCACACATTACACAATCCCTATATAAGAAAATAGACATTCACAGTGTTCAAAGGGGTTGCAGACAAATAAACTTATTCTATTTGACCTTGTAGGTGGAGCCTGCTCTATTATGGGCTAGCTGCTTTACTTGTTTATACGACACGGCATCCAATTTATCCATAATTTCATTCAGGAATGCTCGCATTGGCCTTTTCTTCTCTCTCCTTGCTTCCATTTTATCTTCAATTAATGTGCGTAAGATGTCGAGTCGCACCAAAAGGTAAAATATCATCTATAGTCCTATCTGATAAATCAAATTTAAAACATTCCAAAATATTTAGGTACATTTCGTTTATACATTTTTTCGTTGATCGATTGCTTCATTATGCGCACAATATTTATTTTTTATTCTTTAGAATCGATGTGATTTCAAACTCGATGAATGAAAAAGCGACACCAAGAAGAGAATCACAGAAATTTATGGGACTATGCCTGCGAGAGAATAAGATAGAATACATAATGTAATAATTTAAACACTATGCTCATATAGCTAGAGTTGGATATGTTTTAATAGTTCAAATTTCGTGTTTTCAAGCTTAAATAAAATATAACGATATAATAGGTAATATGAAATGTGAGGTCACGAAATTTAGAATCCTTTCCACCCCTTGTCCTCACTTTACTTCGCCTCTACTACGTGTGAACTGTACTGACACACACAATTTTTTCTTTTATAAAAATACATCCAATATTAAATGTTTAATAAAAAAATACAAAACCTTGTAGTCCGTCGGCAGCAGAGCTTTGGATCCAAATTACTGGTGGTTAGGACTCGAAAGACAGGAACTTCCTCACAATTCGTGCTGTGTCCAAGCCAGCATCCGAGCAAGAGCTTTTCTAGGTGACAGTCGAGGCTCTTCGCTATAAGACCGTTGACGGTGACAACTATCGTGAGCAAGATCGAAATATTTACTTAGTTTTCCTTTTCCCTTCTTCATAAGGTTATTGTCATGCGGGATACTGATGTCAACGAGCATTGCTCGTCGTGCAGATCGTTTTAATATCACGACATCATGTTTATTGGTAATAATGGTCCTGTCCCCTGTTATTATATTATTTTAATATTAACAAACTGAAAAATTTCCACTATCCTTGATTTATATTATATCTTATATATATAAAAATCTTGTGTCACGATGTATGTTGCCAATAAACTCCAAAACTACTGAACCGATTTCAATCAAATTTGCACACCGTGTGCAGTTTGATCCAACTTAAAAGATAGGATAGCTTACATCTCAATGGACCCTTTAGATGGCGCTGCAATCGGGTTCTAAATTTTATTTCTTCAGGGCAGGACAACGCCTGCCGGGACAGCTAGTTAATATATAAAGCTAAAGTTGATTAAAGAAAACAGACGCTCGGCATATTTCTGACCCGTGTGTGTTTAACAAAAAGACCTTCAGACATCTGCGGCACTTTTGGTCGAGAATGGAATTCTGGCACTTTTCTTTTGACACTATTATGGGCTCACTGCTATTTCGCCCTTTGTTTAAATATAAATAGAACTTAGAGGGATATTCTCAAGATGTGCATTTCCACTTTTTATTAAATTTGAAAAGTATTGTTACGAGTGCGGGATTCGATTTAAAATGCCGTTGGAATTGGTTTGGAATTTATTTTAACTATACAAACACGTAAAACACAGGTACAAATATAACGATACAACCAATGCAAACTGCACGATTTAATAACACGCCCAAAGTCCGTCACTATATAGCTTATCGAATGTACACGTCTTGATCGTACCATAATCGTCGCTTGACTGCCTCACTGTTCGGACATTGTTTTATACTAAATACAACAATCAACCGCGTGGACTGAATTACTAAGAAAACTTTATCTGCACACCTGCGGCCACAAAAGAGTACAATAACAATAAGATATTTTTTTCTTAAATACAAATTTTAAACACAAAGTAAACCATAGAAGTCCAAATGCGGGAAAGGTAATAAAGCAGGTGTGCATTCGCTTTGTGGGCGCGTAACAATATTAACCTCGTGGAAAAAATACACACACATTACATCTATACTCTGATTTTTAATCTCCTAGACTGCTGACAGCTGCGTTCGATCTTTTTAAACGTTGCAAGCTTGGAGCAACTCACCACTGTTAATCGAATTATATAGAAACTAGCTGTCCCGGCAGACGTCGTCCTGCCCGGTAAAAAATAAGGGTTGATCGTAGAAGGGTGAAAATTGAGGATTGTATGTATTTTTCTATGTTGTATCATAAAAAAAAACAGAAATTAAAAATTTTGTCTAAAAAGTAAAATAAAAAATTTAGGGGTGGACTACCACTAACATTTAGGGGGATGAAAAATAGATGTTGGCCGATTCTCATAGATACCGGATAAACACAAAAAATTTCATCAAAATCGGTCAAGCCGTTTCGGAGGAGTATGGCAACGAAAACTGTGACACGAGAATTATATATATTAGATTCTGTAAGATTCAAATCACAGCGGTGAGTTGTTGAGTCAACTCAATTATGAATAAAAAAAAAGGTAGATAGCCGCTATTATTTCAGTCCAGGTAATTACAAATCTCTGTATCAATCATGGGTGAATCTCCTGTATCCATTCTCGCAGGTTCATTGACTGCAACCAGGTTTATTTAAATCTTATATCTTCTTAAGAATTCTTCCGTTTCAAGTGCCTTGTTGGTAATTATTTTATTTATTTATGGAAAACCTACAGCTAGATACATTTGATTAGATAAATATAATTGACACAAAGAAACCAATGACAGGATTTCACGGGTAAGCTATTGCTTATAAAATAAAAAAACTTCGTTTAAAAAACCAACTTCAAAAACTAAAAAGTCTAAAATAACTTATTTCTAAAGCTATTATTATTAATATATATCTTAAACATCTTAAAGTCGGTGCTTAGTAATTTTCAAAATATAGTAAGTAATTTTAATGTTTTACTTTGCACCGACTTCAAGATGTTTTATATAATATATATTAATAATAATAGCTTAACAAATAAGTTATTTTAGACTTTTTAGTTTTTTAGTTTATGAAGTCGGTTTTTTAACGAAGTTTTTTTAAATTTTATTTGTTACTTTTTAGTGTCTAGATGTGTATGGGTAGATCTACGAAAGGTGCCGCGCTCCTAAAAAAATATAGGTCCCAAGAAACGGGAACAAAAAAATGTTCGCAAAATGAAAACTACTGGGCTACTACTACTTTACTATGTTAAATTTTTAGGGGACCAAATAGCAACTATTCCGTATCAAACTAAATAAGAATCGCGTAAACCGGATCATAAATCTCAGCGTAATCGGTGTACATATGGAACGGAATGGAAAACTTTTCATAAAAAATGTTCACAAAATGAAAACTACTGGGCCAAACTATGTCAAGTTTTTAAGGGACAAAATGGCAGCTATTCCGCGTTGAACAAAAAAGAATCACGTCAATGGGGTCATAAATCTCAGAGTAATCGGTGTACATATGGAACGGAATGGAAATTTTTTCACATTTTTTTTATAAAATGTAAACTACTGGACCAAACTATGTAAAATTTTTAGGGAACCAAATGGAAGCTATTTCGCGTCGAACAAAAAAAGAATCACGTAAATCGGATCATAAATCTTGGAGTAATCGGTGAACATACATAAAAAAAACCAAAAAAGATCCCGACGAATAGAGAACCTCCTTCTTTTTTTGAAGTCGGTTAAAAAGCAACACGCAGACGTAAAAAAGGCACTGAGATGTTTAGTTACTGTTGAAAAATTTAAGGCTTAGACACCGCTTGGCTCCTGAAATACTGACTGCAAATGGGTCGATGTCATCGTATTTACTTACATTATTTAAATAATTACTTGTTGGTGCTAGAAATGAGTTTTGTTCTGTAATTAGTAAAACTTAAAGGTACATTTATGGGTTGAATAAATCGTATAGACTTCGATGGAATATTAAAGTGGACCTTACTTAGAAGATCTGGATAATCAATATCAGAAGGTGATAATCGTGAGATAATTTTTTTTTTAATTTTATTGCAGGAGATCAGCAGACAGGCAGACGGCCCACTTGATGGACAGCGGTTACCATCGCCTATGGACATTTGCACCAAAGGTGCTACGAATGCGCTGCTGCTCTCTTTAGGGAGTCTGGAACCTGGTCACTAATGCCGGAACACAACACAAGGTTGTTATGGCGACATACTCTAGACCAGGGTGGTAGCCATCCAGTCGCGCAATGCCTACCACCTGGCTGTGGGTTGTTTTGTCGCCTCTTACGACAGGCCGCCGGCGCAGGAAATTGTATTCTTTCTCCGTTCCTGCACGGATAATATCATGGATAATGAACATTGCTTAGTGATATTGCAACCAAAATTGAATGATCTAGCACGAGTTTTTAGACAACGTGGTGCGGACCGTGATGCCGCTCAGGAGACTCACACACATATCAATTTTGGTATTTTATTTTCACATATTATTTATGAATGTGGCCTATTTGACGTGGGATTTTCTTAATACTCGTATTATTCTCCATTTTTCCCATGTATTTTAAAGAGTAGATCTTTCATTCATCGTCTATCTTTATCACTCACACATTGCACACATCGTCCGGAAATACTCTCAACTTCGCTGAATAATCATACATGCGTTTTTTTTTTTTTTTTCTTTATAGCAGGAGGTCAGCAGACAGGCAGACGGCCCACTTGATGGAGAGCGGTTACCATCGCCTATGGACATTTGCAACACCAAAGGTGCTACAAATGCGCTGCTGCCCTCTTAAGGGAGACTGGAACCTGGTCACTAATGTCGGAACACAACTCAAGGTTGTTATGGCGACATACCTTAGACCAGGGGTGGTAGCCATCCAGTCGGGCATATGCCCTACCACCAGGCTGTGGGTTGTTTTGTCGCCTCTTACGACAGGCCGCCCGGCCGCAGGAAATTGCATTCTTTCTCCGTTACTGCACGGATAAATCGCGTTCGGAAATATTCATAATCCCACAACTATATGATATATCGCGAGATAAATAATATAAAACTTTACTAACAACTGTTAATTAAGTAGTAATACTAAAGTCTAAAATATTCGCATAATGACTCAGGGCCCCCGAAGCTCATGCGTAATTAAGTCAAGTTTTTACGTGCAAATGATTCACGTCACATGCCGCGATAAAAGCGATGATATATTTTACGCGCATCACGCGTGAAATGCGGGAACCCTAAAATGTCATTTGCCAGCGTTTATTGCGCACAGCCACGTGCCCCCCTCCAAGGGTTTCAATGAGCATGATTCATAAAGTCGTTTTGTTTTATAGAAATTAAAATTTATTGCGCGTTCTATTCACGTATTTACAGTCTAACTCCTCGTTTGCAATACTTAAGGAACTATTGGGTTCGCAAGTAAGTGATTGCGGATGTCCAATAATAAATAATATTTTGAAAAATATTTTAAATACAAGCTTTTGAGATCCTGGATATCATGTAGCAGCAGAGTGCTAACCAAAGCAAGTAAAATGAACCCAAACACGACGGGTCTATATTGTTTAGTACAGGAGTTCTTATGGCCACCTTCCGAGTCCATCATCAGATCAGATCCATGGTACCATATTATTTATTGCATTGTCACGCGATATACAGATGCGGCAAAATTTCAGCTCAACCAGAAACCGAGAAATTGGTCAAATTTAACTTGCAAGATTCCACCCGAACTTACATGCATACGTATATCCATTTCAAGTTAATAAAAAGCTTGTAAAATTCAAAAAAAATCTTACAATACAGCCCTCTTTATTATATACGTGAGAGAGAAATAATCGAAAATAAGCTTGAATACTTATAAGGTATACAATGGGCGGCCATATTGCTATAAGCAATCCCTTCCAGCCATCCTTTGGATCGACAAGATCTAATTGCAAATATTGCGTTAGCGTGCAGTTGAACTAGATACTAAAATAATACACACAGACACCCACCTGATGGAAAGTGGTTACTGCTACTACTACTAATGCTTTCAATGTGCTATAACTCTATAAAGGGAGACTGGAAACTGGCCACTAATGCCGGAACACAACTTGAGGTTGTTATGGCGGCATACTCTAGACCAAGGGTGGTAGCCATCTTACGGACAGATACCCGACCCTACCATCTGGTTGTGGGTTATTTTGTAGCCTCTTACGACAGTCCGCCCCAAAGCAGCAAATTCTATTCTCTCTCTGGTCCTGCATGGATGAAAAATTGTGTAGGCAGCAATTTATAAACCTCATCTGTGGGCGTGATGCGATGGCCGGGAGAAGGCAAAGGGACGTGGAAGAAGAAGCAAGGAAGGACTTACTTCGCTACCAGTCCGCTGCTACACTGCACTCGTCCCCCGGGGTTCACACACTAACTAGGATTATGGTTTCATGCGCATTAAATAAATTTATAACAGTTTACTTTCTCCAACAATTTACGTATTTATTGCGGTGACAGCACTGACACTTACTGAATATGTCTTGTAATGCGCATTCTTTATTTAAAGTTTTATTCTTTTCTTGATGGCGAGAATGGGGAGGAAGAATTTACAAGGTTCCTCGGCGCAACCACTCATCGACATACACAAGCAAAACATCAGTCTGTCTTTTACAAATCTATCAAACCACTTTATCTAGTCAGAAACAACTAAAGCCAGAACTTTGCACCCAACTTATAACAGTGATGGCCATAAACTATTAATAAATGGCTTGTTGGCTGCACTAATAGTGCGTGACGTCATAAATTCGAGATTGTAGGGATGCATTACGGAATAGTTCGGTGCAATGGAGGGGTAGAAAGTATCAAACTCCTTTGTTTGTACACGTTTATGTTCAAGAAAGTATTGTCACTTAAACGATGTTGTAATGACTAAATACAAGTGGTATAGCAATAGAAGAAAAATAGTACCATATAAATGAGGATCGCCCAGTAAAGGTTTTTTTTATAGATATACTAGAGTATTTATACACGTCCACGGTGGACAAGTTATAACAAAAATCACAGTTAATTTTGCTATCGATCCACAAAAATCGTATCGAAATTCCCTCCTGTACTAAAACTGTGCAAGCATTGCAGATTTTTGGTCGTTCGAGCCGGTTTTTTTTCTCTTATTGTTATTATTATACATGAAGGTCCATAATTATAATAATCTCGTTGAGAATGGATTAACCATTTTTTAAATAAGAGACTTAAGCCTAATCAATGTACATATATTTTTTTTACTTACGACTATAATCGTGTACTACCTATTCTTTATCTAAGAGGAGGGAGCACAAATAAATGAAATTTGAATGATTAACGTAAATCGTACCCGAAATATTCGACTAAACAAACAGCTGACAGCTGAGTTGTTTGTGTTTGTTGTGTGTAAATAGAAGATAGTAGAAATGGACAAAAAAAATCATCACCATGGAATGCCAGGGTGCATGCCATGCCATGCACTCTGCATTAGAGCACGTAACTAAATCATTCAATCATCAATTGAAAAAAGTCAAAGTATGATATAGGCTGTGTCCGTTTAAAGACAGTTCATATCGATCTCACTCTACAGACTCATCCAGCAAGTCGAGCACAAAAGCAAAATGAGCTACAAAAGAATCCTAAAGCACCTGTAGATGCTCGAGATGTAAGTGCCTTAAAGTCGAGCGACTTCGCAACAAAGTCGAGCCTTTGTGAGTCGGAACAAGTTAAGCCGTTGCTACGCTGCGTGCCCATCGATTCCTAGTTTTAAACTGCACTCGAGCGAACTTCCAATTGTATTATGTTGTACTTTGTCATTAGGAGACTAAGGAAGGAAGCTTATTTTTATATAATGTATAAGTACACGTATGTAATTATTTATTATTAAGGAAGTGGAATTAAAATTTATTCACACAAACAGAGTTACACTACACGGTCTGATGGTGGTATGTATATAGACAGATATGTCTAGCCAATTTCGGCACGTGGTTATTTGTTACCCAGCACTCTGTTAACCTTTAAATAACTATTTATTATAATGTATACATACGTTACAAGTTTATATATAATTCTCCTAATTTATTATTTTAATTATACAATATTAAAATCACAAAGTAAAAAAAGGAAAAATCTTAATCAAAATTTTAGTTTTTTAAGCCATTTATTAATGGAGTATATAATTTTATTGTAAAAAATGGGTTCATAACAATTTTCATAAAAAGACGCAACCATCACGCAGCGATACATTTTTATAGAAGCGAGATAAATTATTTGATTTTATTACTCTACTTTATTCACAATAAAATAATAATGCATCTGAATAAAGACCACTTCTATGGAATTCCCGAAAAGTGTTTAAGGACGTTGTCATTGCTATAAGCCTTAAATAAAATAACTTTTCCATTTAAAAAAATGTGCGGGACGCCTGACGGAAATAATAACTTAAACTATTCTAAGTTGAACTATTTAATATTGAAATTGTATAACTACATACATACATTAAATTTAAGTAATAACCTAAGCTTGTCTTAAAGCTTAGGTGTGCAATCCCCAATGCTGAGATTGTAACTACACATTACAAGCGGACTGTATTATTGCGAATTGTTTGCGAATTCTATGCGAAAAAACGGTAAGTTGGCCAGTGAGAATAAAACTACAACGAGTAGGTCAACTCACCTTGCAAAGAACGGGTTCGAGTCCAAATGGTCGGCGCCGACTGCTTTCTTCGAGAACACAATTTTGTTTGTAACGAGTAATTTCACCACTCGTGACAACGATGCAGCACTGATGCACTGGTTGGCGACAATTGCGAATATTTTTTTACAAAATGCGAAACGAGTCTCTTGTGAGGTGAATTTAACAACGAGCGATTTCGAGATATCTCCGTACACGGCGAGCGCAGCGAGTGACTCTCGAAGCAATTTCTACCCTCACTGGCTCACGCGACAAGAAAATAATACTATTCTAACCCGAACGAAAACTATCGCTAATTTAGCAAAGACGAATTAAATTAAACTATTAAATGCTAATTAATATTAAAAACTACTATTAAAAAAAAGGAAGCGGTTTGTACATTAGGTTATTACTTAAATTTAATGTATGTTAATATGATAATGTAAGGAAGGTTTATTTATTAATAAAATCTTTTGTTGATTATAAAATATATTTTATTCTTAGTTAAAATTCTTGAATATGTACATTAGAATTTTGTGTATGCACATTATTAAATCTAATTACCGAAATACGGCTAGCGCTGTGGGTTAGAGTGAGAGAGGAGGAGTCTGCTTACTGCTGCCGTATGCGTGAGAGAAAGGGAAGCCAGACAGACTCGCGACGTAACGCGTTACGCAACGAAGCGGCTTACCCTTACATAAGTAATTATCACTTCAATAAGGAAATATTTATGAAGCCTTGACTCTGCCATTTGCCCACATCAAAATCAAACTAATTACCCCCGAATTTCAGAACTCCAACCACTATTCATATCCAACCACCTCGCTACCCATAATTATATAATTCATTGTGTCCCAGTTTGTAACAAACTTTCATCGGCGCCGCGTCCTCGTTTGGCAAACAGCCTTCATCTCTTATGTGTTTGTACACATGGGTAATTACAAGAGCGACCGCGGTTA
Source organism: Dendrolimus punctatus (assembly GCA_012273795.1). Lineage (NCBI taxonomy): Eukaryota > Metazoa > Arthropoda > Insecta > Lepidoptera > Lasiocampidae > Dendrolimus > Dendrolimus punctatus. The sequence goes on along the minus strand of CM022534.1, from coordinate 2,411,318 downwards.
ACGCATTTCCAGTATACCAAGTTCAAACGAGTCGTGGTAGCGTAATGGCTAGCGCAAGCGTCTCATCTCAAACAAGGGTGTGGGTTTGAATCCTGGCCGGAACGCATGCACCACTTAGGTAATTTTCTGACCTAACATCGTATTTACCACAAGCTTACAACTGTGAATGAAAACATCGAGATAATCGATGTATCAAACCTGCCAAGCCGCTTTGGACAAGCGTGGTGGGCCTGAGCCCAGCAGTGGGACGATTATGGGCTGTTTTCATATTATTTATTATAAGATCAAACGAATAGACATATATTACATATTCAAACATAAGATTAATGAGCCCAGCAGACTTTGTTCTGCCCTGAAAATATAAAAACCTAGAACCTGATTGCAGCGCCACCTACCAAATTCATTTTTTAATCTAAACACACACAAAAATATACAATAAATTGTATTATAGGTATTTATCGTAATCATAATATGTAGCCTTACATACATACATACATAATTTCACGCCAGGTCCCTTGCGGGGTAGGCACGAACAACAGAGCGCCATTTAGGCTTATTCTTACACACCTCACTTGCTTCTTTGACATTCATAGTTCTTGTCATGCACGCTCGTCTGTTCTTAAGGCTCCTGACATCACCTTCTGCTAGTACATGATCAATTTGATCATGGAAGGTGTGTCGTGGCCTTCCGCGACTCCTGCATCCATCCACTTTTGCATTGTATATCTGTTTAGTCATTCTTTCGTCATACATTCTTTCCACATGCCCGAACCACCGGAGCATTCCTTTCCTTACCTTCACCCCGACACTCCCTTTTAGACCAACTCTCTTTCTTACTTCGGTATTACGAACGCGGTCCGCGAGCGTCACTCCGCAGATTTTGCGCAGTGCTCGCATCTCGACCGCGTTTACTCTATTTTCGTGCTCTCTATTCCATACCCAACTCTCGCTTCCATACGTGAGCGTAGGTACCAGCACCATATGTAGCCTTAAGTACCACAAATGGCTTGAAATCAAAACTATAAAAAAATGTATAATTGTCAAGGGCAAAATATGTAGCTATAGTCTGTACTTATACTTTGTACTTTATATACCATCTGTAAAAATGTCCATGTTTCAAAAAAAAAAACAAATGACTTGGACTTGACTTTGACCGACTTTAACTGTCTTTGGCTTGACTTTGACTTTGTTTTGACTTTGGCTGAACTTGACTTTGACTGGACTTGACTTTGACAAAAAAATTAACCGAAATCCTGAAACCCAATTCCAGTGTCAAATACCAGATCCAATTGTGTCCAAACAGTCCCAGAACCCACTAACTTAGAAAAAAAATCATCAAAATCGATAAAGCGGTTTAGGAAAAGTTTAGTGACATACAGAAATAAAGAAGAATTATATCTACATATGAGAGTGAAATTTAGTTCAGGATTTGTTGATTTTGAACATAATTTTCTGTTCTCTTTGCACTTAAACATTAAATTGCGCCGGTTATTTGACCGCACCTCATTTTATTCAATACGAAAATTGCAAAAATATCCTAAATTTAATCTGTAAATTAATATTCGTAACACACGTTATTTTACTCCAATCAGTAAATGTGTAAACATTAATTGCGTTAAAATAAGGTGCGGTCAAAAGACTAGCGCAATTAGATGTTAAATTAATTTTTGACTTTGGAAACTAATGTATCTCCACTAATAAAATAAGAGTCAATTAAAAGGGTTTCGTTTTTGCAAAATTGTTACGGAACTCTAAAAAGTCAACTTTTAAAAAATTTAATAAATCATTTTTCTGTTTAATACTCCTTTAAGTTTACGGGTGCGGTAGGCAATTATATATTGCTACGACGCTACGCCAGTACGCTACATACATAACAAAGAAATCGTAGCCTTGCTGTATTCGTAGCAGCTACGCCGCAGCCGCGTCTTCATTAAAGTTAACAAACTCATTAGTGTAGTGAAAGGCTTGTGTTGTTAATGTATAACGTTTATTGTTCAGATCCGAGGTGTTTAATGTGTGCCAATAAAATGACACATTAATTAATGTTTTACAAAGTGATCATGGCACATTTTCGACTTTGTCAGCGATTTGATTAATGTACGTTTAACGAGGGAATATTAGGGCAATATTACATTTTGGTAAGTTATGTTGTTACGAGTTGTAGGACTTGAATTAAAATGCCATTAGAATTACTATAGAGTTTATTAGAACTATACAAATACGTATAACACAGGTACAACTATAATAACACGCGAAAATTCGTCACTAAATAGATTACCGAAACAAAAAAAAACAAAAAAAAACTCTTTTTATATATTTATGCTGTTCGCTTTTGTTTCATCGCGTTTCAAAATAACGATTCTAAAGAAGTTTCACTTAAAATTTTTAAAAATAGTGAAGAAAAATATAATATAATAAAATAAAGCAATAAGCCTTGAGAAATTCGTGTAGAAAGTATAGACAAGTTCTGGGTACCGTTACACGGGGTTCGCTTCGCTGCGCTAATAGCCCGTGACGTCATAAATCGCGAGGGATGCGCAATGACGTCACCGGGGAAGTTCCACGAATTTTATCGTTCAAGTAATTCTGGGACAGATTTAACGGGGAGTTTTGAGTTCAAAGTATCATGAATCATTCTAGTCCAATAACAGGAAATTCATTCATTCAATGCACTAGTTTTAACAAAAATATAAAATATAGACTTATCAAAAATAAATTAAATAATGACCTAGAAATAAACTATATAAACAAATAAAAATTTATTTACTCTACAAACAACTTGTATATACATTATAAGCTAGTAAGTACAATGAAGAAATTTATAAATAATCGAATACAATAAAATAAAACTTAATATATTTGTATTGCGTATTCTACCCATAGTCCCTCTAGCTAGACTATAAGTAGTATACTGGGCTTAGATCACCGCCTTTCATGGGTAAGGTGCCCAGAAGGCTGGCTACGTTTGCTCGCTGGATCGCTATTCTGATGCGTTCACCGACCTAAGTACCAGCCCTCTGATGGCCTGCAGAGTAAATGAGTCATAACAAATTAAAATACATACATACATAACTTCACGCCAGGTCCCTTGTGGGGCAGGCACGAAAAACAGAGCGCCATACAGGCTTATTCTTACACACCTCACTTGCTTCTTTGACATTCATAGCTCTTGTCATGCACGCTCGTCTGTTCTTAAGGCTCCTGACATCACCTTCTGCTACAAATTGAAATAAAACTAATATATGCAATTAAAAAACACCTAACAAATATATACAAACCAAAAAAATTTCAGCCCAACCCAACAGCTGTCGTTGGGTGAATGAAAGTTGGCAAAGAAATATATTATTATATTTGATGAACAGCTTTTATTTTCCCTTAGAAAATTATTTTAGTACTGTATATTCACGATTTTTGCAAATAATTAATTACAGTATTTCATGATTTTTGTATGCCTCAGAGCCGATTTATCAAGGATAAGATAAAAGTTATCTTTCGAATAAATTATAACTTGACTCAATATAAAAGTGAATCAGATCAAACGTTTCATTCACGAAACTGTAAGTTTAATTTATTCACGTTGTATTTTATTCGATAAATAATTTTTATCTGACAATTGAGAAATAGGCCCTCACTGAACTTAAGGAACATCTAAAGGTAGATGTTAAAGAAGTAAATATCTTAAATAAATTTCTTTAATTGTCTTACACTGTTAGTATGAAACACAATCCAATAACCGTTCTTGAAGATCGTTGAGTACTGTTAAAGCTTTTTATTGCCAAAGTTCGAAGGGCAGTATCTTAACGTATTAAATGAAAAGTGAGTTTCACTGTCCTGCCTGTTGTCAGTCTCCACATTTCCTAAGCCTATGATTACCATAAACACAAACAAAGTGACACTCCCCAAACGTCAAGATATCCCGTACTCGCTGAACTTTTCCCTGCGAAGGGTGCACACCCCATGAGTTTCCCCTGCCATTTCCGCGAAAGAATGCACCACTCAACGGGGATATTAAACTCAAATCATGCTGGATGGTGGCTTGACTTGGGGTCGATGCATTCCTAGGACAAGAGCTAATTGACAATTGTTGTTATGTATAGGAAATAGTAATGTTTTATTATTTTTTTCAATATTGAACGATAGTTATTTTTAAGCCATTTAATATGTAAATATTTATATATATATAGAATAATAAAATATTTTAAACGCGAAGATAGACTCACTAATGCCGTAACACAACGCGAAGTTATTGCTTCGGCAAGAATTAAACTAGGGCTGGTAGCACTACATGGGTGTGGATTGTTTAATGACCACTGTCGACAAGCCGCCTAGCCAAAGAAAATATAATACAGAAACGTCAAATTTATAGAAGCAATAAAGAAAGTAAATCTATTATAATAAATTCCCATTTGTGTTAGAGCACAAAGCAGGAGTATAATATAGGTATTGTTACAATTTATTGATCACACCTAAAATATTGATACTTATTTTGTCGACATACATACATACATACATAACTTCACGACAGGTCCTTTGCGGGGTAGGCACGAACAACAGAGTGCCATTTGGGAATTATTTTTGGGAAAATATATTATAGCTCTCGTACTATATTCCCAGTTGTAACCGATATGTATTTGGCTACACAGTGCAGCTAATGACCGAGGGGAGACATCGAGTTGTCATCGCACTTAACGATACCTAACTTATATTGAAACTAGCTGACCACCGCGGATTTGTATGACGAAAGAGAATAATATATATCAATAATTCAAACTTATACATATATTGCTACTTCATAATGATTATAAATTTAAAAAAATAATAATTTCATTAGTACATTTAAATAAATCTGCGACCAAAGAATAAAAAATTTAAACTAAATTTAAAATGGTTCTGAATTAGGTATTAGTTTGAATATAGCGCTTATATAATTGCCGCCAAGTTCCGGTTTCCATTAAGAGAGCAGCAGTGCATTTGTAGCACCTTTAATGTTGCAGGCGATGGTAACCGCTTTCCACAAGTTGGCCGTCTGCCTGTCTGCTGAAATCCTGCAATAAAAAAATCGACACACATTAGTTCTATTAAATCTAACATACATAATACATATACATACTTACACCATTGGAATAAAGCAGCTTTCCATAACGGATTCAAAATTTAACCTTCAAAGCTACGGTAATTTCAGCACCAGAAATCCAACTTCAATACAGATATACAACTCGTAAATCTTATCGGAATTTAATATAAAGACTATGGCCACCATAAATCAGCTGAAGCTCAAGCCTTCGTATTTATAAGTTGAAACCCCGCGGCTCGAGCGGTTTACGTCATCGCTCCAATCCATACGACTGGCGTAAGACGCGCAATGAATGTTGTAGGTTCTAATAACTGATGAAATATTGCACTGCAGCCACTGTGTTTTATGGGTATTGATTTTCATAACTTTAATATTGCTGTACATAAAATACGGTAAGGGGGTTTCGTCTAAGTTACCTTTATTTTCATATCTTGCGGGAATTATCCTTACTAAAGATAATAAAATTGGGCTAGTGTTTGGCAGTCCGTGGGCTATGAAGGCTTCCTAGATGACAAATATTTTCATCGTTTGGTTAGAAAACAATAATAATTTGTTTTTTATAAAGGTTTTTTAAACACAAACTTTTGAGATCCTGGATATCATGTAGCAGCAGAGTGCTAGCTAAGACAAGTAAAACGAGCCCAAACACGATGGTTCTATCTTGTTTAGTACAGGAGTTCCTAAGGCCACCTTCCGACTACATCATCAGATCAGCTCCATGTACATATTATTGCATTGTCACGCAATGTACATATGCGTGCAAAATTTCAGCTCAATCGGAAACTGAAAAGTTGAACTAATTTAACTTGCGAGATTCCATACGAACTTACATACATACATACATCCATTGCAAATTAAATAAAAGCTCGTAAAAACATTGAATTGAAAATATTTCATTTCTCAAAAATTTCTCAATATTGTTCAAATCAACTTAGAACCATAAAATGTAACTTTGTAATAGTTACCTTAATAACGTAATTAAAAATCAGAGATGTAAAAATAAGTAAAGGTCATATATTTTACGTGGAGCTATAAAGCGTCTGACAAAAGTTTTGGTCAGTGTCTGATACTTATGATACTATTTTAGAATAATATCTACAAAACTATATAAAAATCAACCATATAAATTTAAGTACCTCTTATATTTGGTTACCTTTGTTAGCTGGTACCTGCCCGGGTATCACAAGGTGAGCTCTACAGGTATTCAAAGAACATGAGAGGCACTAAGGTTTCATCTGTTTGAAAATAAGTTATGTCTAATTGCTCTGGGATCCTGGAATACTAGTATAATCTCTCAACAGCCAAAATTTTTCAAAATTTACATTTCACTGGTTTGAATGCTACAAACTCCCGAGATCGAGGTCAGGTAAGAAGCATCCCTATTAATATTATAAATGCGAAAGTAACTCTGTCTGTCTGTCTGTCTGTCTGTCTGTCTGTCTGTTCCGTTTTCACGTAAAAACTACTGGACCGATTTGGCTGAAACTCAGTATATATATATTTTCGATACCGAGGATGAACATAGGATACTTTTTATCCCGAAAACTGGGATAGTTTCCGGGATAAAATGATATTTGTCTGTTTGTTTGTTATGCTTTTACGGAAAAACTACTGGACCGATTTGGCTGAAATTCGGTACGTATGTAAATTAAATACTGAGGATGGACAAGGGATAATTTTCATTTTGGCCTTTTTGGTAATTTTGGCCTATTTGGTCATTTTGGCCTTTTTGGTCATTTTGGCCTTTTTGGTCATTTTGGCCTATTTGGTAATTTTTCCTTTTTGGTCATTTTGGCCTATTTCATCATTTTGGCCTTTTTGATCATTTTGACCTTTTTGGTCATTTTGGCCTATTTGGTCATTTTGGCCTATTTGGTCATTTTGGCCTATTTGGTCATTTTGGCCTTTTTGATAATTTTGACCTTTTTGGTCATTAAGGCCTATTTGATAATTTTGGCCTATTTGGTCATTTTGGCCTTTTTGATCATTTTGACCTTTTTGGTCATTTTGGCCTTTTTGATCATTTTGACCTTTTTGGTCACTTTGGCCTATTTGGTCATTTTGGCCTATTTGATCATTTTGGCCTATTTGGCCTTTTTGGCCTTTTTGATCATTTTGACCTTTTTGGTGATTTTGGCCTATTTGATCATTTTGGCCTATTTGGTCATTTTGGCCTTTTTGATCATTTTGGCCTATTTGGTCATTTTGGCCTATTTGGTCATTTTGGCCTATTTGGTCATTTTGGCCTTTTTGATCATTTTGACCTTTTAGGTCATTTAGGCCTATTTGATAATTTTGGCCTATTTGGTCATTTTGACCTTTTTGGTCACTTTGGTCTTTTTGGTCATTTTGGCCTTTTTGATCATTTTGGCCTATTTGGTCCTTTTGGCCTTTTTGGTCATTTTGGCCTTTTTGATCATTTTGGCCTATTTGGTTATTTTGGCCTTTTTGATCATTTTGACCTTTTTGGTCATTTAGGCCTACTTGGTCATTTTGGCCTATTTGGCCATTTTGCCCTATTTGGCCATTTTGGCCTATTTGGTTATTTTGGCCTATTTGGTCATTTTGGCCTATTTGGTTATTTTGGCCTGTTTGGTCATTTTGGCCTAATTGGTCATTTTGGCCTAATTGGTCATTTTGAATTTGTCATTTTGGCCTATTTGGTCATTTTGGCCTTTTTGGTCGTTTTTGCATATTCTGTCATTTTGGTCTTTTTGATCATTTTGGCCTTTTTGGTCATTTTGGCCTTTTTGGTCATTTTGACCTATTTGCTCATTTTGGCCCTTTTGGTCATTTTGGCCTTTTTGGTAATTTTGGCCTTTTTGGTCATTTTGGACTTTTTGGTAATTTTGGCCTATTTGGTCATTTTGGCCTTTTTGGTCATTTTGGCCTATTTGGTCACTGTTGCCTTTTCGGTCATTTTGGCAATGTCGGTCAGTTTGGCCTCTTTGGTCATTTTGATTATTTTGGCCATTTTGGTCGTTTTTGCCTACTTCGTCATTTTGGCCATGTCGGTCACTGTGGTCTCTTGGTCATTTAGACCATTTTGGCCTTTTTAGTCAAGTTTTGTAATTTATTTTGTTGACAGATAGACGGGGGATGGTATAATTAGCGATATAAAATGAAGTGAATCTTCCGTGGGCAAATACATAAAAAATGTAATATAATATAACCTTTAGCACTTGCTCTATAAACAAGAGATACGCACTAGAGGTTAACCCGCGGCGCAGCCGCGGGGTAATCTCTAGTATCAAATAAACGTGCAAATATTAAGAGGTTAATGAAAGTAGATGAAGCAAAAGTTGTTTATCAGGATCGTCGCAAGTGGAGATATATAGTCTCTGCCTACCCCCAAGGGAAACAGGCGTGATAATATTGTTACAACTTAAGCCCTGATAAAGATAAATTCCACGTACAGATTTGTATAGGCACATTTTATTATCTGTCGGCATTTGAACTAATTGTAATCCTTTTATGATCGTCTTCTTTTGTTCACTTATTTATTGCCATCCGTTTCTAGTTATTGTGCAGAACAGCCTATTGTTCAATTGTACTCGTTTATGGGCGCTTTCAGGCTGCATCATTAGCTAGGTGCAGATTACAATTACAAACTAATACTAGGAAATTGTGTCCATTTTGTCGGGGGGCACATTTGCATTTGTGAAGTATAAAATGACGGCCTGATTGAGAGAGGAGTCAGTTGAGCTACAACTACGATACGGGCGTGACGTGTTTACATTCGGGAATCTAATAGTGACGGACTTTGTGCGTTTTATTGAATTACGACCTTCTGCATTACGTTTGGATTTGTTGTGTTCGGTTATATTTGTACCTGTGTTATGCGTGTTTGTATAGTTCCAATAAAGTCTATAACAATTCTAACGACATATTAATTCGAGTCCCGCTAACTCGTAACAATATGTATGTGGTATGAAAGGAACAAGCTCGTATCTGAAACATGAAAAAGATTTCGTATAATTTATTAATCGATTTTACACATATTTATCACAAGTCGTAAGGTTAGTGATGTACGCACGGTGCCATATATAGCCGCACAGCGGATACCCGCAGGGAGTGAAGCGAAGCGTGCGGGATGCATCGAAATTGGAACCCCGTTTGAGACGGTCTAACGGTCAGATGGTCAATACTCCGCTTTGTGGGGGATGAATTTGATTTGGCCCTGATAAGGGATGTTTGGAAATATTGAAATGTGAGCTATTTTTCATCGCAACCTAAGTGAATATTTGTAATATCGGAGAGTCGATTAATGGCTGGGTTGATACTTAGAATGAAGAGCAAAATGAAAAGATTTGTGGCAAAACAGGTTTATATTTTATTACGAAATTATGTATATAAATATTGTTACAACCTAGGCGCCGACAAAGACAAATTCCACGTACAGATTTGTAGAAGCACATTTATTACCCGTCGGCGTTTGAACTAATAACTAACATTGAAAGCATTGTAATTCTTTTATGATCGTCTTATTTTGTTTACTTATTTATTGGCATACGTCTAGAGAACAGCCTATTGCTCTATTGTTTACGGCCACTTGCGGCTGAAATTATTAGCCAGGTGTTACGGATATAAAGTACAAGCTGATTCTAGGAAATTCGGTACACGTTGCATCGACACATTGCATTTGTGCAGTATAAAACGATGGCCTGATTGAGGGAGGGGGGGGGGAGTCGAGCGAGAGCCACGATCAAAGCGGGACCTGTGTACTACAATCGGGAATCTAATAGTGACGGACTTTGAGGGTTTTATTGAATTGCAACCTTCTGAATTACGTTTGGATTTGTTGTGTTCGGTTATATTTGTACCTGTGTTATACGTGCTTTTGTAGTTCTAATAAACTCTATAGTAATTGTAACGGCATTTTAGTTCGACTCTCGCACTCCTAACAATAATATATATTTGCAAATAATAAATTCGAAAACCCCAGTGGTGTATTCAAACTTCTTATTTGTAGTAGTTTGTAGTTAGTTATATTTATTGTGTAATATTTATATATCTTAGGTGTATATGTTTGTATTTCATGTTCACATCGTCATACACTTGTGGTTCCGTTTATAAAACCTTATAGCCCGGGTTGTCTGGAAGAGATCGCTTTACAGCGAGAAGACCGCCCATTGTTCCTGCCTTTACTATTTAATGTGACTATTGTAAATTGTTGATTTCAAGCGTATGTGGTGAACCCAAATGCATCAGTGAGGTATGATTAATGTACCCTGAAGAACAAAATCCGTAAATAATATATGAAAAAACATGTCCAACATTACCATCATTTTCATTATGTCAATGTAGTGCCAGCAAAGTACGCTTGTAATATGAAAACAAAAAGCGATCTCGTATGAAATGAAAAAAAAATATGCAGGAGAGCGCCTACTACGAGCAATTTCATTCTGTGTCGTGAAATAAAAAGAATCTGGGTGAGGTGGGACGCAGAGTGCCTGCAGGTAGGGTTGATATATAGCATTACTAGATATGATCATCTTGCTAATTTTGCGAGCTATGTCGGTTGCCTTCGCTCTCTTACGGATGTCCTCATTTCTGATTTTATCCATAAGAGACACCTAACATAGCTTGTTAATGTACTTGTCCAACTTGAAACCTGCCCGTAAAACTTCAAGTTAAATTTTTGTTGCGATTCTCTTTGTCACTTGTCAGTTGAAGTTTTTCCACTTGTACGTTGCGATTCGTTTTTCCACTCGTCCGTTGCGATTCATTTTTCCACTTATCCGTTGCTATCCGTTTTTCCACTCGTCCGTTGCGATTCGTTTTTCAACGTGTCCGTTGAAGTTTCACTTCTAATATGTGTCCCAGCACACATTTCGATTTTTCGCAGTTTGACTGCAAATTATGATTTGGTTAGGTACATTTTAATGAATGCAGTTTTAATTTAAGCATATTTTATTTTATCAAACAAAAAACTGAATTCGGTCCGGAACCAAAAAAAACATTCATAGTCTACTTTAAAATTATACACATACAACGGAACATTAGCAAATACGCATCTTTCGTCATCAACTTAATTCTGACATCAAATTATATTAACAGAAAAATATTTCCAAAAAAATAACTCAATAAAATTTCGTTTGCGCATGTTTTGATGAAGAGGCTCCGAAACAACGGAACTGATTAAAAAAAATCTTGCACTGTTGGCAAGCTACACTATTCCCGGGTGACATAGGGTATATTATATTTACAAATAAATTAGGAGTCCTTACTAAAACTCCAATAATGTAACCCAAGATGTAAAAAATACCTAAAATCGCGTGCGCTGCGAAAACTATTGATGATAGAATAAAATAATGTAGAACGACTTTGCAGAACACATCATTATTTACAAAAAGTGTCACGACACTATATACCTAACTATTATAGTTATGCCACAATAAGTATTCTTTTATTTTAAAACTTTAATTAAAATGCCGTCGCTAGAAAAGGCTCTTTATTTGTATCGTGGTATTAATCCTTATCAAAATAAATTACTTTATATTCAAGACTGCTTCAATACCTTTATATAACTTTTTGAATTATTCAATTTCGACATTCCATTCGAAAGATATCACGAGTTTAAAAATGTAAGAATTAGACCACGTGACTGTGACGCTTTCTCTTGAGCGAAAAATCGTAAGACCCCCTCTATATAGAAGTTTCACTTCAATAAAGAGTAAAATCGATTTTTCGAAAATTCTACAGTGGCCAAACCCCTTAAAATAACCACATCTAGTGTAACATAAGTACGTGTTCATAGAATGTAGGGTAGTAGTAACGTAACTGCAATTGGATGCGGCATCACGACTGCGCCAGTCGCCGCGGCATTCGGTTATGACGGGCAACTCTCGCCAACAACTGTAGCTTGGTATTCCAAGAATGTTTTCAGCAAGGCAGCTAGTTCAATTATGAGCTGGCTTCAATGGGAGTTGTTTGTTTGGGCCGTTTGCTGTTGCGACGCTTGGATTATGAGGTTCTAAGGTCTCAAGATTCTACAGAGTTCTTAAAACGCCTAATCGACTTTTCTGGTGAACAGGGGGCTAGTTCCTACCTCAGACAATGGATCGATAAATCGATCGTGTGTGGTATCGTAACGGGATTTATAGGCAGTTTACCAATCAGTGACTTAGGCGGGGTAATTCACTTCAAGGATTATAGATAACTAGATAAATTTAACTTTCTCCCCCAATCGACGCCCACTGTTGGACGTAGCTATCTCTTTTGCGTAATTATTTTTACTAGTGTAGTCGCCCGTGGTCGAAATTCAACCATAATGATTAATGTCAAAGACTATACTTTTATAGTCACAGATTTCGTCAAAGCAAAGGCTATTAATTTTACTTGAACAATAATCAAAAGTGTATATATGTATGTCTCGAATACATGATAGTGTGTGTAATGTGTTCTTTATTAATTCACTGTATTTTTATGCATGATGAAAAAATTTGCATTCGTTGCTTCTTCTTTGTATAAACTATAATGGCCTTACTTATAAACGTTTGTTAAATTTTAAGTAACTACTCAGCAACTGATTAATGAAAATCTTCCCATAAACTCCTCTTTAGTCGAATATTTTGGGTACAGCCTACGTTAATCATTTAAATTTTGTTCATCTGTGCTCCTCTTAGGTAAACAACAGGCAATACACGTTTATAAGTGAAAAAAAAAGATATTCATTGATTAGGGGACGATTCTGATTCTCTTACTTAAGAGATGCGTAATCGTTTCTTAACGAGATTATTATAAGTAAGGCCGTAAGTGTGCAAAATTTCATACTCCTCCGTCGGCACAATTTTCGTAAAAAGGGGTACAAAGTTTTTGCTTCACGTATTAATATATGGATTAGTATTTGCATAACGTAATTTAAGATTATACGATTTTTAATTAATAGCTCATAATGTACTCTGCTGGGCATGGGCCTGCCCATTTTTAGGGGGGAACGAGCAAGGAAGAATAACAGGTTTGACACATCGGTTAGCTCAATTTTCAGGTTTTATTACGATGTTTTCCTTCACTGTCTGCATGTGGTAGGGTAGTTTTGAGACACAAGATTAAGCTACGCTACCTAGCTTAGTTAAGAATTTCTTTTAAGTATGGTTGCCTGGAAGATATCGCTTTTAGGGATAAGGCTGCCTGTTGTTTTGCCACGAAGTATTGTAATTACGCAGTTAGTTTTAGGATTTGTTTATTTTGTTAAGCAAGAGTGTTATCTATATATCTATCTACTACGGCTTGGTTAACATTTAAGTAAATTCGAACTTCTAAATCATAACTATACAGAATTTAAACTATCTTCACCGCTGAAGGCGGAATAGGGTAAGGTATCCGTCCCAACGGGATTCCCCAAATACCACAGATTCTCGGCAATCCCCGGACATATCCCTGCGAATTTGAATATACTTGATATCACCTGGGCTTAGTTCAAAAGGTTTGATTGTTGTGAATGATATTCACGACATTTTAAATGGGTAAAGGTTACCTGGAGGACTTATGACATTGAGAGAAAATTTAATATGTGACCTCTGAGACTTTTGAGTACTGTTACGAGTGCGGGACTCGAATTAAATGCCGTTGAAATTACTATAGATTTTAATAGAACTAAACAAACATGTATAACACAAGTACAAACATAACTAGACACAGTATAAACTGGACGATTCAATAACACGCGCAAAGTCCGTCACTATATAGTTTATCGAATGTACACGTCTTGAATGTATCGTGATCGTCGCTTAAATGCCTCACCCCTCCGTTCGGGCATTGTTTTATACTAAACTGTACAATACAATAATCGACCGCGTGGACTGTATTTTACAAGAAAACGTAATATGCACACCTGCAGTAAACGAGTACAATAACAGGATGTTAATCTTATTTACACATTTTAAACACAAAGTAAACAAAAGATGTCCAAATGTGGAAAGGTTATAAACTACAGGTGTGCATTCACTTTGTCGGCGTGTAACAGTACAATACAATTAAAACCTATAATACTTCCTTTCTTTTCTTTCACCCTCTCCCAATTATTTGGGGTCGGCACAATGTATTTTCCTTCCAGACTTCTTTATTCTGACGTACGCCCTCCGTCACACCACAAATAATAATATCATCCTTCACACAACCTATCTATCTCTTTTGTGGTATACTTTTCGTTTGTACCAATCAATCTTGCAGTTTAAGATTTTTTTTGTCACTTGACAATCATCAATTTACATACATACATAACTTCACGCCAAGTCCCTTCCGGGGTAGGCACGAACAACAGAGCGTCATTCAGGCTTATTCTTACACACCTCACTTCATCAATTTGATACAAAAAAATTGAACCATCAAAATTTACGGCCTCTGTGGTTGTGCCGGCTAAGGCTTTAATGGCTTACCTCACTGCAACGCAGAGCCCCCGGGTTCGGTTCCTGGTGTGGTAAAATTCAGAAATGATTTTTCTCCGTTATTTTTTTTTTTATTGCAGCAGATCAGCAGACAGGCAGACGGCCCACTTGATGGACAGCGGTTACCATCGCCTATGGACATTTGCAACCTCAAAGGTGCTACGAATGCGCTGCTACTCTCTTTAGGTAGCCTGGAACCTGGTCACTAATGCCGGAACACAACACAAGGTTGTTATGGCGGCATACTGTAGACCAGGAGTGGTCGCCATCCAGTCGGGCAAATGCCCTACAACCTGGCTGTGGGTTGTTTGGTCGCCTCTTACGATTTACTATGGTCTGGGTGTCTAGGATCGATTCCAGAGTAGTCCGTTGTGTATTACCCATAAAACAAGCTTAACTTGCTTATTTTGTGCATATACAATGTGTGTGTTTGTCTGCCAATTATCATTATATTAATTATGTGAAGCAAAAACTTTGTACCCCATTTTACGAAACTTGCGCAGACGGAGAAGTGTGAAATTTCGCACACTTAAGTTTATACAGAGAAGAAGCGGAGAATGCTAATATTTTTTAAAAATTAGGCATACAAAATATATTAAGTCAATAAAAAAAACATTACACACACTACCATGTATTTGACACACACACGCATAATGCTCTTTTGTTTACTGTTAAAGTCAAATTAACAGTGTTGACATGGCGAAATCTGTGATTATAGAAGTATAGTCTTTGACAACAGAACCTTAATAATGTTCAAACTTATAATTTAAATTAATTTTGGTCCAATTTCGACCACTGGGCGACCACTAGTTATTATTAAAATGGGGGTCGAGAAAAGTTCAACAGCGTACAAACGTTCAACTAATTTTAAACCTAAACAAATTGAAAACACAAGGGATGTAAATAAAATGGAAAGCCAAAAATTAAAAATGCGTTTTTCGTCAATTAATTAAGGGTGGAAAGAGTCTCGGCCCTAAATAATATAAAGGTCGTTAAGGACGAGTGCAGCTAAGGGATAATTATCTTTCGTTTGTATCGGGTGCGACCTCAGTTTTAGCGGGATGATTTAAGAAAATCAATTAATTTTACTTAAGCTGCTCATTTCTGTAAAACAACTTTTTTGTTTAGAAAAAAATCTTTGTCATTTTACGTGTCTCTTGAGAATGTTATTAATATATATAACATTATTAAGTACAAATTCTATCTTACACTTTTAAATACATTTTTACTATTTCATATACTTTTTAATAGAGTTTTAAATAGTGAAATTTATAATTCATGCGTAGAAGGTTGCCGATGGTTGCCCCTCTACGACTGGAACCGGGGCTTGTTTAAGTAGTACCTTAGTACTGCGACCTGCGGTCGTCTATTTCTTAAACTAGACGACCGCAGGTCGCAGTTGTAAGAGGTGGGAGACTTTTGTCATCGTCAAACCTTATGTTATATATATATATATATATAGCTTTGACTGGAGCGATACACATTTCTGATTAATAAAATTAAGTCTAGATTTATAAAAAAAATTAAGAATCTATCATACTGGAAAAGAAATGCATTGCAGACCCATGATCAAATGCGTTAACTGGCATTTATCGTAAACTAAACATTCTTGACCATCGCAATTATTACTAAATATTGACTGCACATACTGACGGTTTTTCTTTATATGAAGTCTTGTTTCTACTTAGCATATTACATAAATAAATGAAGTTTTCTTAATGTAATAAATAGGCTTATATTACAACCCTACCGCAAAGCACAAACGGATAATTCCTTTTATTTTTTGAACGAAGCAATTAGAAGTGGAGTCCTCTCTAAAGGGTATGAGGACTTCGAATTAAAGCCAAGAACGATATTGGTGTAAGGAATTAATTATTAACTTTTAATGATGTCAATGACCTACCCATGTTTTGAAAACATTTGGGTAGAAGAAATAAAATTTGTTTATTATTAATATTTAATAGTTTTAGCTGACGACCTCTGTGGTTGAACGGGCTAAGCATTTGCCGGCCTACCACACTTCAACACAGAGGCTCCGGGTTCGATTCTTGGTATAGTAAATTTCGGAAACGTATTTTCTCCGTTATTTACTATGATCTGGGTGTCTGGGATAGGCCCCAGAGTAGTCCGTTGTATACTACCTATAACACATGCATAACTTTCTTAATTTGGGGATGTACAATATGTGTGTTTGTCTGCCGATTATTATTATCAAAAGTTTGATACTGCTTGAAACTTTAATTCGTTTTGTGAACTGTAATTAGTACTTCCTGCTTGAATGATAATATATAGGCTACTTTATAATCATTGAATAGATAGCGAAATTAATTTAATTAAATTTAATAATAGTAGTAGATTTGATAATAAAAAACAATTGATTACTTGAAATCGTTAAATAGTCAGCTAAATGGCTTCCAAGAATTCACATAAAATACCAAGAGAGGAAAGAAGGTTTTATGACGCGAACTATAGATCAATAAAATTCAAAGAGGTAATAAGACACTTGCAATGGATTAGTACCGGCTTGTAACAGTATGTATATGAGAAATTCAGTATCTATGGTACTATGAGTGTATTTGGAACTATTGAGGCGAACCGTCTTATTCGTGCTAGTTCCATTCCTGCTTGTATATTTAATATCCCGTTTAAATGTATTTTGGATGATTTTCACTCTTACACTCAATAACTACTGAAAGGATATTGATAAAACTTTAAATTAATACAGCTTATACATCAGATAGAGATATTGGCCAAAATATATAACTCATCATCATCATTATCATCATCCGAGCGTTAAATCCCGGTTGCGTTCGGAGCGTTCACTCCGAAGCCCAGGGTCCGCTTGGCCAAAATATACAACTCTCTATTAAAAAAGGTACCGGTATGTCTTACGTCATGGTGTTGTCGAGGTAAATAATGCGCGCCATCGCCGGGTATGCAACTTGAAGGCGGACAAACGTTATTCAATAGCTGTATCTATATTGAGAATTTTATTAGACATTGTAGACGAAGTTGCAGGCGTTAGTACGACGTATTTTAGTATACAACTATGTACTGTTTTAGTATTTGCAAACAGAACAAAATTTATCTGAAAGTCGTTCTTTTCACTATTATTATTAAAATAGGGATCAAAGGCGACGAAACCAAACATCATTAAGTTTACAATGTGATAAATAAGCAACAAAGTGTGTTGGAATCCAACTGCGGGATAGCCGTCGCAATAAAATGTTATGCCCCGGCCGTAACATGCGTCTAGTAATTCAATAGTCTTTGTTTGATTATTGTATCCATTGTCATGCACGATACGATGTATTTATCGTTATTATTTTTATGGACAAATATTGTCCTAGCTATATATGTGTGAGGGGTGTGGTGGTGACGTGGTTGTTAGAAATTGGCTCGTTTGAATCAAAAACATATCTTCGAATAATCTTCTTTAAACTACATATACCTTAGACGTTAAAAACAACTTCGTTTTAACATGCAACAGACCACCCTCTTCCACTTTCAACTCACGACTCCTAGCTTACCGTTCATTCAAGTTCAAATCTTTATTCATCTCATTTAATCTAAGCTTGCGTTCCGTTACACATAAAACCATTTTTAACATTCCTACGTATGTATTGGTCAGTGATAAAGAAGACTATGTTTTTGCAACCCCACTTGGCCTATACCATGATTTACCTTTGTAATATTTAAGTAATTAGATGACTAGCTATTAAGTCCTTATTATCATTTTATTGTATACCAACATCAAAAAAGTAAATACACTTTATTGTTTTATACTTAAGGTTATCGGGCGGCCTTATTGCTTAGAGCAATATCTTCCATGCAACCTTTAGATAAAACATATGCTGATCTACTTAATCGATAACTTATTACTTAACTGGATATTTTCTGTCCTAACGATGATAAAGAGTTAAGTCACAAGTTTCTAATGCGAATATAAACCAGGTTTATAAAACACTATTATCAAGAAATTTTATTTTTGAGCATTATATCGTCTGCAAATAAAATAATTTTATGTTTAGGGGCGAGAGGCATGTCGTTTACATATAATAGAAATAATAAAGGGCCCAATATGCTTCCTTGATGCCACTCGATGAAACAAAAAATATTAACAATAAAACTTATAAAACTAAGGATTATCGTGTGACAGTCACCGTTTGGAGTTGTAAAAATCTTAATATCGTGTGACAATGCAACCGCACAATGCACATCAATCCACACTATATGCTATGGCTAGTCGTATCTATAAAAGTTAATGAGCCGCTCCAAATGCCCAGAACGTTCCCGGACATGTGTTGCAGTCTCCAGATTACCAGGAATACAGCATTTGATAGTGTTAATAATGGAATAATGAAATAATATTGGATTTTCAACAGTTTTAGGTCTGAATCAGCACAATAATCAAAACTTCAATATTTTACCTAGTATCCGGTTTTCGCTGATGTTTTTTACATAAATTACTCTTCTTTGTCTTCAAAAATAGTCTATGTACAGTCGCGGTATGAAAACGTTCGTCATCTTAAAGCCGACTTTTGCTAGCACACGTACGTAAATACTCCGTTTATAAAATATAGAAGTGTGACAAATAATTGCAATTTTGACAAGGGCGGAGTGATTTACCATAAGAAAAAGAGGATATATGCACTACGTTTAACATAAAATATCATATATAAAATATCAATATAATATCATATATATGTCAAAACAATCTTTTAAGACAATATAGAAAATCAAACAACTCTGATCTAAGTAACTTTAAACTGTCAAATAGTTAAACATAATTTTCTATGGAACATTCTGTTCTGTGCATCAAGTATGCGCGCTAAATTAATCATAGAAAACTGGCGAACCTCTTCATGCCACGACTGTACATAAATACGAAAAATCTCTTCTAGTATTTGCACTGTTTACATACAGATCTTATCTTAAGTAGCAGTGATCAGAAATCACTTTTAGACGACATCGTATTGCGTCTATAGGTTTAAGGGAACAAAACGTGCTAATTTGACTATAAAGCTACTGAAAAACATTTCAAAATGCATAAAAATATCCTTTTGAAGTTGCAAACACTTAAAGCAATTGGGAACAATTCATGCATTAAATAAATTAAAAACTGCACAATGAATCCTCAAATTATTTTTCTTGCGCTCAAAAAGACCGGTAGTGCTCGGAACTATGAAATTAAAAACTGTACTCCAACTTCCTTGCTATTCTAAAACTAAGAAAGAGTTTCGTCTGTATATTGTAATAATAATATTTGTTGCCAACGATTTATTTCTTACCAGAAGCCTAAATATTAATGTTCATATTCTTAATTTGAGAATAATACTGTTATGACCTAGGCGCGACAAAAATAAATTTACACCTGCATACCTGTAAAAACACATTTTATTATCTTTCGGAATTTGGACTTCTTTTGTTTATTTATTTATTAGCATACGTTGACTAATTATTCTAGAGAACAGTCCATTGTTGTTTTGTATGTAATCTTTTATAGCACTTATTAGCCAGGTGAGTCGGATTAAAATCGACTTAGATACGGGAACATTGCATTTGTGCAGTATAAAACAATGACCCGAGTGAAGGACGAGGCAGTCGAGCGATAACCACGATCGAGGCGAGACTTGTGTACTACAATCGGGAACCCCAGTGACGCACTTTGCGTGTTTATTGAATTACGACCTTCTGCATTACGTTTGGACTTGTTGTGTTTAATTCGAGTCTCGCGACTCGTAACAAAACACTCTCAAATTAAATTTTACTCTTAATTTGAGAATGTAAAATTTCTCAAGCTGTTTTAGTACAGCTTTTATATCCATCAAGATTTATATATTAACTACCTTCTGCCCGCGACTTCTTACACGTAAAATAGTTACTTTGGGCTGACGCTAAGTTTTCTGTCACATATATTTTTTGCGAAACTTAATCCAAAGGGAAAAAACCCCGGTTTGAAACTTTCTTCATTGGTACTCCGCTCCTATTGGTTTTAGCGTGATGATGTATAGCCTATAGCCTCGATAAATAGGCTATCTAACACTGAAATAATTTTTCAAATCAGACCAGTAGTTCCTGAGATTAGCGCGTTCAAGCAAACAAACTCTTAAGCTTTATATATTAATAAGATACGATGAGCGGATTTTTCTAACTTTTACATACGTAATTAGTATAACTACACCCTTATCGTTTCCTACATTGATAAAAATATTTTTGACAACAAGTGAAATCAAATGACAATTCTAGTTATTCAATATTTATAGTGGTTTTCATTCCATCCATACCCAGTATCATGGTAATGAGGCGTGAAACAAAAAGTTCTGGTAAAAACTAAATGATTCGCGTCACTCGTTTTCTACTGATACGGTACGGATCAAGTAAAGAGCGCTTGCGTTGTAAAGAAAGAAAGAAAACATTCTGCATCTTTTATCTCTTTCTCTCTTGTGTAGGTTACGTAGAAATCAATTATCTAAGAAATATCTATATTATAATAAGATAATAAGAAGGCCATGGAAAGTTTAAAAGGTTAGTAACTATGAAAAATGCTTAGAATATATTAAAAACAACAATTTCGCTTTCCCTTAGAAAGTCTTCCTACCTGTCAAACATTTGATGTTCGTCCCGTCGTTCAGAAATCAACGTTTTTTTATTTCTTGAATCTGAGGCGGGACGAAGTTTGCCGGGTCAGCTAGTCTATAATAAATATTTTTCGCTATTTTGTCTATTCTCACCAAAAATATGTTATTTTGCGGGATAAAATTATCCCAAGTTCTGACTCGAGTGTAAGCTAGTTCTGTGTCGAGATTCATTTAAATCATTCATAAATCACGCTCTAGCAGATAGATATACATATATTTAAAAAAAATTTTGGGAACCTACTACTCCTTATTAGCCCCCAGATTGTTTTCACATTTTTAAACGCATTGTACATACAAACTCCGACCATTTGCCGATTGCTTGTATGTATAGCTTAGGATTTCCTTGGACTTTAACAGGTAACGTAGATTACAGTTATGTTGGCAGTATTTAAATTAAATCGTATCATCAGCATTATGCTATGAAAATAAAAAGAAAGTAAGTAAAAGCCTAAGGATAAGTAATGTCACTAAAGTCATACACAATTACATATATTCTACTAAAGATGTCTAATAAATATAGACACTGTCATATCAAGCAAGTACTAACATCAAGTGGTTACGAAGTTATTAAATCTCGGAAAAGTTTTTTTTTGTAGATTCTACGTACAGACAAGGCATTTTTAGAATTTTATAATATTACAATTAAACAAATGATATTTTTTCAAAAATCGTGTTTTGATCTCTTTTTTATTAAAAACGCTATTCTTTCGCATCTTGTTCCACAACCAGTTCATGCGAAAGAAAAATGCTTTTCTCGCGTCTGAGACACAGGAAAGCACTCAGAATACGCCATTAAGATATTAATGGGTGAATTTATTATCTGCCCTGATGAATTGGTTCCTTTGTTGGCGCAATTCGCAAAAATAAACAAGAACTAGTTGACAAGACTTGAATTTTTTTAATAATTAATTCCTGAACACGCTTGATATATTTTACAAAGTACTTAATGTAGATATTATAGCGCGCGCCGCTAATCTTGCGGAGCCCCACGCTGACCCAGTGCCGTGTACCAGGAGGTTGCGACAGGTCCCGGGGTGACCTAAGCTTGTGGCGCGATTCAACAATGGGTGAATCACAGCTGGTCAGTCTTCGCACACGCTGCGCGGTGATTATCGCCGCGGTTCGGTCTCACCCCCACAGTTAAGATGGACTCAGCATGGTACGAAATGTATTTTCCTGCGCATCAAAAAAAAAACAGAGGGATGGCCACCCCCTCCTATACCCTGCGTCCCCGCAGGAATCTCCTGTATATAAAAGTTTAGTCCATATTTAGTCGAATAGAGATTGCCATAAGGAATGCTCCCGTGCGCAGTTGCATTGTTGTGTTCTGTTTGTTTAGGGGTTTACACAGTAAGTGAGTGGCCAGTCACCATTTCCCCTTTTTTCCATGTTCCTCGAACATTGCGACGGGCAGACGTCATAGTCCCCATAGATCTGTAGCTCTGCTAGCAGTTCATCCCAATAGCCCGGTACCTTTTGTTTTCGTTCCCTAGAATAGTCCTACACTGACTGTGGCTTGTCCGTGGGTGCATTTTTATATGCTGTAGACAGGGATAAACGCGCGGTCAGTGTCATGCCACAATTAGATCAAATTTGTCAAGGGGCCTCTACGTGTTGGCCTTCTCATGGCCTCATACAAACCTTCCAAAAGTTGGGTTTATTGTTATGGCTTGCGGTCTTGAAAGGCATACAGATAAATAATACTATTGGTCTAAAATATAATTGTTTGTTAAGTTTTAAGAAACTGTTCAGCGGCTAATAACGAAAATTTTACCCATAAACGCTTAAGGATAAGAGGTGGTGGTAAAGTAACTCATAAATAACTGTCAAAAATTACCAACATCAAGAGGTAGTTTAAGTGACTGCTAAGAGGCAAGATGGAAAGTTTTATTTGAAACAGCCATTGATTAGGGCCTTAAGAGTCTCTTATATAAGAGATGGCTAATCCTTTCTTAACGAGATCATTATAAGTAAGGCCCTATACGTTTAAATGATAAACGTTCGACAAACGTTTTGTTATTAAATAAGAAGTTTTGTTACCGCAAACAATACGAGTCAAACAAACCAATAAATCGGAAAAGATGGCTACAATTCCCTCAGTGACGTCACAGCGTATTATTTCAAACAAAAGAGGACCAGGGAGGACGTAACGTCAAATGCCAAAGTAAGATTAGTGTCTGTATTTAGTATCAATGAATCTAATCGAAATTAAGTCTTATTTCAAGTAAGTTAGAGACCTTATTTACTTGATTTTTTTACTTATACAGTTGGAAATGTAGTATATTTATGTTTTTTGCAAAAGTAGGAAAGCTGTAGTAATTTTATATTTCGTTCATATTATAACGTTAACATAAACATATGTTATGCCCAGTTTCTGAGGTTACCGGTTATGAGTTCAATAACAATTGATGCCATAAATTTATAAATAAATAAGCTTACTTTAACTGTTATGTCCTTACTTATAATCATTCGTTTAATTTTATGAAACTGCTCAGCAACTGATTAACGAAAATCTTACCCATAAACTCCTCTTAAGGAGTAGAGGTGGTGGCAAAGTATCCATAAATAACTATCAAAAATAACCAATATCGAGAGATAGTTTAAGTGACTGCTAAGAGGCAAGATGGCAAGTTATATTTGAAACAGCCATTAATTAGGGGCTTAAGAGTCTATTATTTAAGAGACGGCTAATCATTTCTTAACGAGATAATTATAAGTAAGGCCCTTAACCTACATCTTGTATCAAAACTAGATGGATCTATTTAAGAAGGAATATCTTATATTTATTTACGTTAAACAAAAACGTCAATAACAAAACATCAAAAAAAATATGTGGAATAGATAAACGACTAATATTGGTCAGTTAAGTTTCTTTATATATTCAATGTACTCTTTGGTTAAGTTGAACCTAAACTATCGTACGATAGTGTGTTCAAAAACGCAATTTTATAATTGTTGAACCGATAGCGCTAACGAACAGATAAACTCCAGTTAAAAGTACATCAGAAATCGGGCATTAGTCAAATACAACATGCATTCTAATTTTAATAGTTTATTAAGATTAGAATGCATGTTGTATTTCAGTAATGAGGAATACAAATCCATTTTTCCTAATTGATACTCAAATTATCTCCACTTGAACACATTGCAACACTCGATAAGAGGCTTATAAGCCTAGATCGATAGCCTATCGATATAGAATCACCAGTTTATGGGCGGCCTCGGAGAGTGTGCGATGGGCAGTGGCCCATCGTACGAGGAGGAGGAGGGGAGGAGAAGTGTCTCCTTCCCTGTATTTCATCCATATCTATTCTAAATCTCATTCTTCCTGTCTATTCCATCCCTCCTATACCATCCTCTGTTTCTCTTTCTATAAGCTGGTAACAAGTTGGCTGCTTACCTGGTCTTACAAATCTCCATAAGCGATGGTAACCACTTTCCACGAGTTGGGCAATCTGTCTGTTTGCTAGCTTCAAATAAAAAAGAACCATTGCAATCTGACAATAAGCTATAATAACAGACTATAAACGTACCACTGCTGGGCTCGAGCCTCCCACTATAGGGGAACGGACACTATACTCGCCACGCTGGACCAAAGCGGCTTGGCAGGTATGACACATCGGTTATCGTGATGTGCGGGTTTTGTCGTGATGTTTTCCTTCACTTTTGTTAGCGCGTGGTAATTGTAACAATATGCACATTCGATCAGAAACTAAGTGGTGCATGCGTTCTAGCCAGGATTCGAATCCGCGTCCTTTGAGCTAGCCATTACGCTACCACGACTTGGCAGTAGCGCGAAATAAAGCCTCTGTGTAACATCATACAAAATTCAGTATAGGATAATCCCGTCCCAATCGGCAAATACCTAAGCATACTGTGAGTAGTTAACCATTATGGGTATCCCAGATTGGCCTATCAAACGGGTCCATTGTTGTCTTCCCTATAATATTATCTATGTATAACACAAATTTGCCAAGCAACACAGGAGCGTTTCCCGGCAATAATAATGCAGCTAAATTAAAGCACTTTCAATAGCGTCGGTTAATAATTGAGATTGGTATAGACTATTGATCAGTGAGCTGTAACTCTGCAATACAGGAATATTGAATTGAATTCCTAAATGGAATCCGGGATACATTCATTAACAGACAGCTATAACTCTTCTATCTATAATTGTTGTGGTCGTTGAACGAGAGATATAATTATTTTTAATAGAAGTATTTTATGAAATCGGTGTGAAGGAAAATATAAAATTCAAATTTATTTAAACAAATTTCTCTTGCCATGTAGGCAAAGCATGTAATGAGAATACGAGTATAACAAATATAACCAAAGGTTTTTATCCTGATTGCCACATTCTGAACGAGATATGGCCTTCAAAGAACCTTGTACAAGCAAGCTTGTATTTCAGGATTACATAATTTTTATATTATATAATTTAATATATATGTATGTATTTATTTATAAGTAGTTTAAGTATGTGTATTTTTTTTTATTTTTGTTTAGTTTTTTTTATGATATTTCATATTTATTATCTGCACCACCTACATCGCCAGATTAGATTTTATTCCTTAAGTTAGGTTGCCTGGAAGAGATTGCTTTCAGCGATAGGCCGCTTTGTTCTACTATGACAATATTGTAATTGTATATTGAGATGTGTATTGGTGAGCAATAAAGTGTTATCTATCTATCTATAATTACAAAACGGACGTTATTTTTTTAAAGAGGTACGACAGTTCCTCCGTGATTACACCGCGAGTCAATCCTCAACGAATTGTTTCTATTTCAATTATATTACATAAAAACTTAATTAAGTTTTTATAAATGTATATATAAACAGTATTATACTATAGCAATTGTTTGCGATACAAAATTGGTTTCGAATAAATTCTTTAAAAACATTCTGTGAAAAATCATCAAACTGAAGTTCAAAACCGCTTAAAAATCCATTACATGATTTAGGAGGAGTTAGCGGATATACAGACATACAACGCCGAAAGCGACTTTGTTTTATATTACGTAAAGATTATAAAATAATACTGGTATATAAAAGTTGTATGGTATACTAAAAGAAATATTAATATAAATTAATTTTTGCAGGTCAAAAACTGAAGTCAACGAGCTAAACCTTCTTAATGAAAAGGAAGTCAATGCATTAATTCGGGCCCCAAAATGAGACGGCGATAACATAGCCCCAGACACAGCTGAACTGAGTGAAGAAAAACCTCTGGCAGTCATGCCTGTTATGGAAGTTGGGAAGATCAATGGTGTATATTATATAAGATTATTAGGATTGATATAAATATCAAAATATTTTTTATTATACAATATTTTAGAGATCGTAAAATTAAAACTTCATAAATGGTTAGTTATTTTCGAAAACGGATATTGTTGATCATAATCTACTTTTAATCCTTACAGGAATGGCGAAGGAATAATCATTCTTGTGCTGGGCGTCCTGGCGTAATACAAAGAAACACAAAACAACCTACCCTCCGTCACCACTGCCGTCTCTGGCGGGAGGGTAGTGTGGTGGTCTGCTCCCTCTCCCGTTCCGCCGCCTCCTTCGCGGACATGATGGCCTCGCAGATGGAGGCGTCTGCTCCGACGTGTGGGCGTTCGACCATAGCCTTCAGCACGTCCGGGAGGGACAAATCTGCACCAATAGCCGCGACGAGATCACAGTGCTGCTCGTCCTAGGCTTGACACAACTGGAGGGTGTGCAGCGCCGTGTCTTCATCGCCGCCGACGCAGTAGTGCCATCCTGATATTTGCTCACTTCCCGTACCTCCCGAAGCATCCGTTGCCGTGACGACCTGCATAAGGCGGAACGTGATGGTGCCAAGGTATTAAGGTTTTGGTGTATCTTAGCTAACATACTGTTACGACTGACAAAGACCAATGCACAGCTGTAGTTTAATACCTTTTCGGAATTTGGACTTTTGTTTACTTTGTGTTTAAAATTTGTAATTAGAAATACAGCCTATTGTGTATTGTAATCTTTATGGTAGTCATTAGCCAGGTGTGATTCTTGGAAATTATTGTTGCACGGTCGAGGATTGTATCATATAAATTAACATATTGTATTTCTATAGTATAAAGCAATGCCCGAACGGAGGGGCGAGGCAGTCAAGCGATAACCGCAAGCGTGGCAAAATGTGTGTACTTTCGATAAACGACTTAGCGTGCATTATTGAATCGTGCGTTACGTTTGTACTAGTTGTGTTCAGTTATATTTGTACTTGTGTTATACGTGTTTGTATAGTTCAAATAAATTCCATAGTAATTCCAACGGCATTTTAATTCGAGTCGTGCAGCTCGTAACAATACCATAAAGAAACAAATATAACTTACAAGTGTACGGTATATACCTATACACATTGGACATTATACTATATATCGCGTATTCCCGACACATTTATCTCCAGACCAACTATCACAATGGTAAGACGGATCTCGTATCTTCCAAGATCGTCACAGCTATAATTCACAGTGCTCTATGAATTATTGATAGATCCGCATTATGGCGGCTCTCAACCGCCTTCAGTTGAAGAAATACGACAGAAAGGATGTATACAAACGTTTATTTAAAATAGTCTTTGGTGTTTCTGTATAGAACGGTTTGAAATGATCACAAAATATATTGCATCAACACCAACCATAGACGCCAAAAATTCGAGTTATAGAGTTTTCGACTTATGGAAGATTTCAACTTTAGCGAATTCTGTAAGGACATTCGACTTGTAGAGATACTTACTGATTTTGACAAATAACTGTATTTACTTTACATTTATTTCTTAGAAACAATGATGTACATTATCGACATATTGTTAAAGTCGGTTTTCAAATAATCGAGTTGCCAATATTGCTATGTTCGAGATACAGAGTCCAATTTGTCCAAAAAAATAAGTACTGAATACACTAATTATTTCAACTTATAGAGAGTTTAGATTTCGAGCAGATGAGGTTTTTGGGTTGAAGAGAGGGACCATAATTTTTTTTCCAGTTAGTGAGGTTTCCGGTTTATCCAGGTTCTACTGTATATTATAGATTTACAATAGATATAATAAGACATTCAAAAATCGTTGTTACATATTTTATAAAAAAAAAAAATATTACTAAAGAAAATATTAATTCCTAAGATATTGTAACGATCTACACAGGACTCGAATTAAAATGCCGTTGGAATTACTATAGAGTTTATTAGACCTGTACAAACACGTATAAAACAGGCACAAATATAACTGGACATAGCCAAACAAACTGCGCAATTCAATAACACACGCAAAGTCCGTCACTATATCGCTCATCGAATGTACGTCTTATTCATATCATAGTTGTTGTTTGACTGCCGCACCCCTCCGTTCGGGCATTGTTTTAAGGTAAACTATACACAATTGATTGCGTGGGCTGGGTTCTTCCCAGAAAATGTAATTTGTACACCTGCGAACGGCCAACCAAGTCAAAAACAATAACAATAAGGATTAGTTCGACACTAGTGCCGGCCATAAAATAAGTAGAAAAATAATAGCATGTTTTTCTTAATTACAAATTCTAAACACAAAGTAAACTAAAGATTTCCTAAATCTGGAAAGCCAATAAACTGCGCTTTACGACAGGCAGCTGCGTTTATCTTTGAAGGCATGTAACAAAATGTTGAAAATGTTTAAGTGTGGTAAGCATCATTAAGCTAAAGTATATACTCTCTCAGAGTGTGGTTGCTGTTATTAACACTCGAACATTTAGAAATTCATAGAAACAGTCAGGTATATAAACAAGGGCATAATGTCAAACCCGTATACAACTTTAATCAACAGAACTACGACTCCTTACCAAGAGAAACTATTTATCAACAAATCAGAAACTTGCTAAACGTGTAATACCCAAACGTGAGTGTAACGCGTTATACAAATTCAACATCCTTATTCTGTAATATTCGCCGTTCATTTACCAACTTTGTTATCATTACGAGCTGACGGTGATGGAAACTATCGTAATGAAATCTAAACATTGAGATGACCGATGTGTGAAACTCGCCACGCCGTCTCGGATAAGCGTGGCGTGTATACTGCCTGTTTCCCGAAGAAATCGGGAGGCCGTTCATACTATAAAAACAGGAAGCCTAAACCCAACAGTGGGACGTGTGTGTACATTACGACCAGATTATAGTAACCGTGTTCATGAAATTAATTTCATTTATTGTTATAATCTACCAGCACACTGAATTTTCGAGAATATGCCGCAATACTCCGAAACGTAGTATATCGAGTGTTGCCACGAAGTTTGCTCGTAATTCGTCTCTCCACATCCCTTTTAGGTCACGTACGGTGCCCTAAATTTAAAGGAAAACACTCCAATAAGTTCTGCGCCAACTGTGCTGAACACAACACGGATTCGTATTTCGTTTGAAAACGAGGCGGTTTATTTGATAATAAGTGGTTGATTGATTAGATTTATAATGTGTCAATTAAATAATAAATAAAAATAATTTTTGTGTCACTAAAAATATGACAAATTTTGCCTTAAAATTACGACTGGACTAACACATAGACTAGGCCAAGCCTATATCCTTAGGTTTAAGTTGTATCCAGTGACTTTATAACTAAATTTATATAACAAATTAAATGTTCTATACCACAAATAAAAGTTACAATAAAAATTTGGAGGTAGTTTCAAAATTGGCTGTGAAGCATTACATACATACAACTTTAATTGCCTACAGAATCAGCATTCCATGTAGTCCCTAGACTTAAAAACATTTTTTCCTCCAGTAAGTGTAGTGAGTTTATAACATTAGTATTGTACAGGCATATCTCCATAATGGATTTCACCTTAACGAAATAAAATATATAAGTAACAATAATTACGTTACTTTTACAAACAAAAAGTTTAAATGATTGTTCTTGTATATTTATTTCGTGTATCTTGGAAACGGCTGTAACGTAAATTTGTACTGTGTAAGTTTATATAGCTCTCTTCCCTGAAAATATGTAATTTTACACAATAAAATATAACTGATTTATTAGAGATTTTTTCGCAAACGTCTTCGCGTAATTTTTTGTAGTACCTTCATTATTACCAATGGACGATAACCTATGGATACTTAAACATTTTGTTAGTAATGTGCCTAGGTTACATTCATGTTACAAGTACCCTCAAAGTTGTCTACCTTACATCTTTGTAAGTTGTAACTCTAGCCATCTATTACTTACAATAGTGATCAGGCCTGTATTCATTTAAGAAGTAGAGAGTATAAAAAACAGTTCAAGATCCCAAAATTATCATGATTATTTGACTAGTAATTAGTACAACAAGTCCGTTTGTGAAGAGGAAGTGAAGTGAAGAGCTGAGGAGCAGTGCGTCTATACTACATCAAACAGGTACCTGCGTGCTTTTCTATCCTTATCTCTTCGAAATTGTGCCTATTTTCCTCCAATTTGACACAATCCACAATTATCATGAAAAGCTAGCGCCGCCGCATAAAAGCGCGTAGTGTCTTTGGCAAAATACTCCCGTATATTTTCAAATTTTATTACATCTTACAGAGGACCTACTTCATGTCCAGCCGTGACTTGGATAAAGTCGGCCATTGGGAAAATTCTTCTTAGCCTTCACTTTATACTAGTACATATAAAGTATTTCGTTAGGAACTTGAAGCGCTTACATCTTTTTAAAATCTTCATTTATATGTAAGTTATAAAGGATTGTTTAGATCTTTTATTGCAGACGGCCCAGCACCGTCGCCCATGGATAATCAGGGACTATGCGACAGGGTTGCCGGTATTCCAAATGTCTGTATGCGGCGGTAACCATTTTCCGTGAGCTTGAATGTGGGGTATTGTTCTGATAAGACGCTGTTTACGCTATAACTGCTAGATTTATTATGTATCCATTAAACAATATACAAGTTTCCTTATGAACTAAAAGTGGTTACTTGCTAAATATTATATTGCAAGATCCCTGAGCGATCAGATATAACTTATTTTCACATAGATGAAACCTTAGGTTCTCAGTAGCATCTCAAGCTCTTTGCATACCTGCGTGCTTTGGAGGTCGCCTTGTGACACCTGGGCAGGTGCCAGGTATGAAAGGCAACTAAAAATAAGAGTTACTTAACTTAAATTTCAATGGCTGGTTGTTATATTATGTTTTGTAGAATATTATTCTAACATAGTATCATAAGTGCCAGACACTTTCCATGGACCAAAACTTTTGTCAGACGCTTTAAAGATCCACATAAAATAAATAACTTAACTTTTTTGCACATGTCTCAGTGTTCAATATGTTATTAAGGGAACTATTACGAAGTTATATTTCATTAGTCAGACAAATTGTAGTGACCAAACATCCCCTTTTTCACTTATATACATACGTGTATTACACGTTGCTTACCCAAGAGGAGCACTGATAAACGGAATTTGATTGATTAACGAAAAACTTCAAAACATTCCCAATTCTATCAGTATGAGCATAGTGTTTAAATGCATACATACATACATAACTTCACGCCAGGTCCCTTGCGGGGTAGGCACGAACAACAGAGCGCCATATAGGCTTATTCTTACACACCTCACTTGCTTCTTTGACATTCATAGCTCTTGTCATGCACGCTCGTCTGTTCTTAAGGCTCCTGACATCACGTTCTGCTAATACACGATCAATTTGATGACTTCCGCGACTTCTGCATCCATCCACTATTGCATTGTATATCTGTTTAGTCATTCTTTCATCATACATTCTTTCCACATGCCCGAACCACCGGAGCATTCCTTTCCTTACCTTCACCCCGACACTCTCTTTCAGACCAACTCTCTTTCTTACTTCGGTATTACGAACGCGAGCGTCACTCCGCAGATTTTGCGCAGTGCTCGCATCTCGACCGCGTTTAATTAACGTTAACGTTAAATGATTAAATATAATGTATTCTGTCTCACTCTCTCGCAGGCTTTGTCCAATAGATTTATGTGTTTCATCGAATTTCGAAACACAACCATTTTAAAGACGTTTCACGTCAAAAATTATTTCTTATCAAAAGAGCTAAACATTAAAAATACTTTTGGAGAACATTGAAGTTGCAAGCACTATTAACGCTTCATCCAGCCTTTTGATAAACCACCTTCCTTTTTGTGTGGTTAGAGCCCAATGGCTGTTATCAAAGCAAAGCCATGGTAACGTTACGTAAACTAGACAATAAAACTGAACCGTTTGACCCGCTTTCCGGGCCTCGGTCGGGGAATCCTAACCACGAGGTGAAATTATACACAATTTATAGACCACTTTATTCCTTTTCCGATCGGCTTTTGTAATGGCACGCTTTGTTTTTGTAAGGAAACTTTGAAAGTATTTAAGTCGTTTGAAGGTATTTGAACGATACTAACAAACGGGGAAAATAATTTTAGTATTTTATAAAGTCACCCAACAATTTCTATCCGTGCAGGAACGGAGAACCAACAACCCACAGCCAGGTGGAGGGTGTTTGACCGACTGGTTGGCTACCACCCCTGGTCAAGAGTATATCGCCATTACAATATATCATCCTTTTTGTGTTCCGGCATTAGTGACCAGGTTCCAGTCTCCTTTAAGAGAGCAGCAGCGCATTTGTAGCTTTGGTGTTGCAAATGTCCATGGGCGATGGTAACCGCTTTCCATCAAGTGGGCCGTGTGCCTGTCTGCTGAACTAATGCTATTAAAAAAGTGTGCGTCTCGGGACGCCTGACAGAAGTGATAACTTAAACTAATCTAAGTTCAACTATGTAATATTTAAATTGTTTAATTTGAGAAAAGCTTGGGTTATAAATTTTGTGTAAATTAATATGATAATGTAAGGAAAGGTTATTTATTAATAAAATCTTTTATTGATTAGGAAATATATTTTATTCTTAGTTACAATTGTTGAATATGAACATTATTAGTGTCTATTTTATCTAATTACCGAAATACTGCTAGCGCTGTGTGTTAGAGTGAGAGAGGAGAAGCCCAATAGTTTCTTTTAAAATATATAAATTGTAAAATATAATATAAAATACCTTATCATAAATAAATTTTCAGTTCTAATCAATCTGAAAGGAGGTTCTTATTAATTCCTGAGCTAAATCACCTTCACGACGAAAGCAAAAAGATTCAAGCCATCAAGCGACGTTGCAGTTTTTGCAAGCCTTTGCTCCCCTACCATGAATACAATTCTCGATTTACATGCAACACAAAGATCTTGTATCAAGAATACTCAGGATAACATTCTACTACTCGAAATCAAAATTTGAAATTAGATTCAAATGAATAAACTTAGTAAGAGAAGTTTTTGTTAGCTTCACAAATCATATAAAAGTATTTTGTTAAATTTTATTGTACAATATGCTTACATTCATATACATTAGAAAACACATTTTAACTGTGGCACATACATCTAATGGGTTCGAGTGAGGTACTGGATAGTGAATAAACGGTGTATTTGAGAGCTGTATATCAATAAATAGCTGCAAAAATTACCTTTATAGTATTACTCTCTCTCAAAATCATTTTTTTTTGGAAGAGTTTTATAAAGAACTAACAGCTATAATGTTACTATATTAATATCCATATATTTTTTTTTTTTTTTTTTTTTTATATATATATATATATATATATATATAATTATTTTTTTTTTTTTTTTTTTTTTTTTTTTATATTATTTTGCCGATAGTTGTTGTCAAAATTATGTAAAAATATTTTTTTTTTTTTTTTTTTTTTTTTTTTTTTTTTTTTTTTTTTTTTTTTTTTTTTTTTTTTTTTTTTTTTTTGTTGTCAAAATTATGTAAAAATATTTTTGTTACTATATTTTGTACTTATTGTACTGTGAATCTTCGTAAAATAAAATACATTACATATAATACTATTTTTTGTCTGTTATCAGACATAAGTTAACCTTGGAAGTTGTTTAGTTTGTGCTACACTTGCCGATCGTATTTAAACATAAAACCCTTTTTTCCCAATTGCCAAAGCATACTTTAGGAACTTAGAATTGCACGAGCTGGTACCTCCATCCCCATTTTACCATCGGACAAATAGGCAAACCGGTTTGCGCCACCGTTACATGGTGGAAACACCACCAGTCACAACCAAGCATTTCGCTTCATCTTTTCTGGTGCGCACTGCCAACGAGTGGAATAATTGGCTGGAGTCTGTTGGTTGTGACAAATACAATCTTGATGTCTTCAAGTCACGAGTGAATAGGTATCATCTAGGTAACTGTGCCCATTCTAGACTGCGTCATCACTCAATATCACGTGAGATAGTGGTAAAACGCAAAGGATTGCGGTATAGTTATACTACCGTAGACAATAAACTACATGGCAATTTCTTGTAAACTGACATGACTTCGAGTATGTGTAGTAAGTCCCCTTTAATCCGCCGTCAGCCAGCGGTCGGGCTCCGGAACTCATTAACGAGGAAATAAAAAGGTTTTATTACATATTTCTATTTGATGTCGGAAAATCTGGTATAGACCGTAAATGTTTAAACAATTCCCTGGACTATCACAGATTTTTCACTTTCAAAATGATTAAAGTTGCAAATAAAACTTAAAGAATACGAAAATGTAAGCATCATTGGATTTTTTCTCCGTGGTCATTGTGTTAGAAAACGCACAATTGATTTTATTTATTTATTATAAAGTCAAGAGTGGCTATTAAACCTTTATAGTGATACTAGCGGCCCCGGCAGACTTTGCCTGCCGCCACCTACCGGTTTCAATTGTGGATTTAAACCATCCGGGAACCCACTCAAACACAAAAACAAAATCACCAAAATCGCACCCGGTGATTAGGAGGATTCTAGAACCCGATCTCAGCGCCACCTACCGGTTCTAATTGCGGATTTAAACCACCCGGGAACCCACTCAAACACAAAAATAAAATCACCAAAATCGGTCCAGGTGATTAGGAGGATTCTCGAACCCGATCGCCGATCTCAGCGCCACCTAACGGTCGCAACAGGATAAAAAGTATCCTATGTCTCCTGGTTCTAAGCTACCTTCCCCACCAATTTTCAGCCAAATCGGTACAGCCGTTCTTGAGTTATTTTTATATTATATATATTAACTGATCTACATGCAAATTCATATTACAAATTTCGTCGAATTCATCTCACATTGCCTATTAACTTCTCTTTTTTAATTTCTTTATATTTAGAACTTATAGCTATTAAAGCCTTATATTTTTATTCTTCTTTAAATTAATATATTATATTTTTTTGAATCTACGAAATATCAAATGGCATGTAGTGTTTGCCTACAAGTGATTACTGCTTTTGTCATGTCTTTTTTTATAAAGCTATGTACATTCTTTGTATTAGTGCAAGTTATTGTTGGTAAACCACATAAATATTCATTGGAAATTTCTTTCAATTTGTCACTGACCAGCGGCCCGTCCCAGCTTCGTACGGGGGGGGGGTTATGGCAATTTTTTACACCTTGGGTAACTTTATTGAAGTTTTAGTAATGAACCCAAATTTTTTATAGTCATAAATAAGGCCCATGTTATTCAGAAATAACTTAGCAGTCTAATTATGAAAGAATTTTTGAAACCGGTCCATAGGTTTTTGAGTTTATTTGAGGCTCCACTGACAAGAGCATAGCTCTTAAATGATAGATAGATTAATAAACAGGTAGTAATGGATAGATATCAGTAAAGGTAAAGGTGACGACTGGATGGCTACCACCCCTGGTCTAAAGTATGTCGCTATAATAACTTTGAGTTGTGTTCCGGCGTTAGTGACCAGGTTTCAGTGTCCCTTAAGAGAGAAAGAAAAGAAAGAAGAAAGAAAGAAACAGGTTTATTTTTAGGACATATACAAGCGAAACATTAAAATTAATAAATAAAGCACAATAAAAAAAGACAATACAACCACAAAGTAACTGAGGATATACATAAATTAAGTCCTAAAAATTGGATCAGGCTCAGCAAAAATGTTGATCTTTCAGACCAACGCTTATCTTCCGCTTGACCTTAAAGCGACGTCACGGCAAACTACACATTATATTATTAATAAATAATCATATAATTGTTGCAATAAAGAGAATATTAGTACTGAGTTCAATGAAATTACAAATATTTATAGCAAAAAATTCATATACAACACATACATATCGATGGGTGAAAGGCTATTTGTTTTAAACGACACTTTTATAAATTGTCGAGAGAAAAGTTTAAAGTTTCTAATGACCCAGCAAAAACACATCACTAACAATATTTTCTCAAGTTTTCGCGACTTGTACACATAATAAAACTACATAATACACTATCATACATTGGGCAAACAAAGAGGAGCATAAAAACACGGGTAAAAGAACACATTGCTGACATGAAACACACAAGGTCTACGAAGTCTGCGATCAGTGAACACACGCTGGATAAACCCAACCATTACATCAGATTCGATAACCCACAAATCCTCGCGAAAGAGAATCGTTTCATACCAAGAATGATGCGTGAGGCTATTGAAATCAAAAAACACCCAAATTTCAATAGAGAAGATGGTTGGCAGGTACCACCTGTTTGGGATCCAATCATCAAAACTATTAAGACCCAAACCCAGCAAAAACCAACTGCCAGACCTCAAGACACTGTGAGCTCTTTCTGCGTGCAACGAAACAAACCAACTTGACTAATGATTTCTTTTATTTTTCCTTCCACTCATTTTAATATTATATAAAAAAAAATTTAGAACTAGGCATGTTTGCTGAAGAGTTTCTTGCGCCGCTTCTTCTCTTCAAGCCACAACATGTTGTGAAGCGGTGGTAAATTAGATTAGGCTCCCATAGAGTAAATAATATCCATAAACAAAATTAAAACTAAATAATTAAAATGAACAAGTTGGCGGTAGGCTGAATAAAAACTTTGACAATACACGTTTGACAACTGTCATCTTTGTCTTCTGTGACCACGGCAACTGAAAAGCGGCCGGAACGTCGGATAAACCTAAATAAAATAAATTACCGCGCTTAAAACCGTTAAAACGTAGTTTTATTACATCACTAACAAACTATGTCCCATATTTAAAAAAAAGAACATCTGTAGACTGAAACTAGAGATCAGGTTCTTTATATTTCTTTAAGTTGAGACATTAGGATTAAAAAATCCATCGTGTTGAGTATCACACAAAATGTCGCTTAAAACAAATAGCCTTTTACCCCTCGATATAATAAATTTAACGATATTAAACAACAAATTATATGGTAAACAAGGTAAATAAATAACATAAAAAACAAGCCTTAAAACAATACTAGAATGCTGGTGTCGTGTCTTTGGCCCGCCTGTGATTTTTGATGGTCAACAAGAAACTTCTCGAGTTTGAGAGAGAGCAGCATCGCTTTTGTAGCACCTTGGTATTGCAAATGTCTATAGGCGATGGTAAACGCTCCCCATCAAGTGAACCGTCTGCCTGTCTGCTGAACTCTTGCAATAAAAAAAGGAAATATGAAAATTAACGGACAAATAGCAAAGCCGTATCTACATTCCAAGGATAAGCAGATTGATCGAGGTAGCCTCAAGAAATAAACAGCCTCTTTGTATAGAAATAAGGGCCATCCCACCCTCCGTCCTATTAATGGGTATCCTTCATTACTGTCCGTCCATCTCCTTTCCCGTATATATTTGTTTTGGATGAAATTCTTGTTTCCGGGGGAAAATCCTCGTCGAATGTTTATTAAGAAGGAATTAAAGATTAGGCATGTGTTCATATTGGAGATTTTTTTATTACGTGTTTGCTGTCGTACTTAGAGAGGTTAAGCGATAATTAACTTAAATAAAGATAAAATCTTATTTCCAAACCGCTCGAAAAGACATCAAAAGAAAAGTATCTTGAAAAGTCTGCAAGATATCGAAAACGCAAAAAATTTAAATTTCAATGTATGTCTTTCAAGACCGCGGGCCATAGAAATGGCCCCGACTTTTGGAGGGCTTGCGCAGGGCCATGGGGAGGCCAACACGTAGAGGCCCCTTGACAAATTTAATGTAAATGTGGCGTGACACTGACCGGCGATTATCCCTGTCTACACCATATAATAATGCACCCAGGGACAAGCCCGGCCAGTGTAGGACTATTGTGGAAAATGAGGACAAAAAGTACCGGTCTGTTGGGGTGAACTGCTAGTGGTACTGGGGTTCGGGGAACATGGAAAAATGGGCAGACGGTGACTAGCCACTCCCTGCATGAGCCCCAAAAAATGCCATAAAAGGCAAGGGCAACATGGGTATGAGTGGCCAAGGGGTATAGAGAGGTGGGCTGCAGGTTCACCTAAGCTACTTCTGACGTTAGGCCATTTATCACTTCCACCCCTGGAGCTGAGTCTTAGCTCTAGCGATCTCCACTCCGTGCCGGCTGGCTAAGGCAAGCACGGAGGCGGAAGCCTTGCCTTGGCCCCGGAGTCAGGTACGAGTTGTCGCTACTCGCCTAAGGCTTCGCCACAAAGCGCCCCTGCGGAACCACAAAGCCCTCCTGCGGGATTTATTATTTTAAATTCTTGAAATTCGTTCAAGCGTTTCGGAACTACTCAAGACAAACATTTTTTTTTTATTGCAGGAGATCAGCAGACAGGCAGACGGCCCACTTGATGGACAGCGGTTACCATCGCCTATGGACATTTGCAACACCAAAGGTGCTACGAATGCGCTGCTGCTCTCTTTAGGGAGCCTGGAACCTGGTCACTAATGCCGGATCACAACACATGGTTGTTATGGCGACATACTCTAGACCAGGGATGGTAGCCATCCAGTCGGGCAAATGCCCTACCACCTGGCTGTGGGTTGTTTTGTCGCCTCTTACGACAGGCCGCCGGGCCGCAGGAAATTGTATTCTTTCTCCGTTTCTGCACGGATAAAACATTGAGATAGACTGAGAGAAAAAGTATCAAAAATTCATAAACATCATTGAATTTACGAAATTGAAAAGAAGCTAACGAAGACTGTCAGGACTATTGACTGATAAAATGATTTAGGTTAAAAAAATGTTTTAAAATAGTAGCTTTAATAAGACGCCAATTGAAAGTTTTAATTGAGATTTTATGTATGAAAAAAGAAGGGACTGTATTATTATTTACATTTTTTATAAGGCAATTGTCATTCTATTTATTTATTTATTCAATGAGTGGTTTGTATTATCCGCAAGAGTTAACTTGAGACCTGAGCGGAATGCGCGCTCCCCTCCCGAGACTCGACTTTTTACCACTCTCGACATCGACGCGTACGATCAAGTCAGTACCTCGCGTTTACGTCATCCGAGCGAAGTTCAAGTTAACTCTTGCCGGTTGTAGTATGTCAATGTGTGTGTGTGTGTGTGGTGTGTATTTATGCCTACTGCTGCAGTAACAAAAAAGCAACAAAAAAGGTGCTACAAATGCGCTGTTGCACTTTTAAAGGAGACTGAAACCTGGTCACTAATGCCGAAACACAACTCAAGGTTGCTATGGCGACATACTTTAGACCACTTTAGATTTTATTTCAGAACACCGCAGTTACTATTCTCCCCACGGTCCGTCAATTCGGTGTAATATTTCCGGCGCAGTATGTAAACAGCCGAGGTGGAATTAAAGGCGCGGGCATCCCTTTCCGATTGGGACTCGCCGGGCGGAACTCATTTACCTAAAATTGCTCCCAATTTATTAGGATTCCCTAAATAATTCCGACCGAGTCACGAGGTATAATTTATAAAATGAAATTTTGTCCTAACAAACCGACGAAAATGTTTGTGTTGAATACAAATTTAGGAATTACTAGAATGTGCAAGCGAAACTTCATTCCTAGCCGTGAAGACGCCGCGCCGTATTTGTTAGTGAATTGGGGCACCAAGAAAAAACGATCTGTTACAACCCTAGTCATTTTGCATTTATTGCCGAGTCGACAATTTATTAACATCAATCGCCAAATCATCGATCAGCAATAATGCCTATACATACCAAATCTTTTCCAAATTTACATGAGTCTAATGGTAATTGTACATGACAATATTGTAATCGTGCATTTTTGTTATTGTATATTTGATGATCGTGACAGTGTTATGTTGATTATATTAATAAGTGAAGAAAAACTTTGTACCCCTTTTTACGAAAATTGCGCGGACGGAGGAGTATGAAATTACGTACACTTATAGTTTATATAAAGAAGGAGTGCATAATATATTTTTTTATTATGCATAATAAATACATTAAATCAATAAAAGAAATATTACACACAATGCCATGTATTTGACACATACACGCATATATACACTTTTGTTTATTGTTTAAGTCAAATTAACTATGTAGCCTTGGCGAAATCTGTGATTATAGAAGTATGTTATTTGATAACAGAATCTTAATAATGTTCAAACTTACAATTTAAATACATTGAACAATTATAAAATTACATACTATTGGATACAATGTAAAACTTAACTTATTTGTATTGTATTCTACCCGCAGTCCCTCAAGACTATAAGTAGAATACTGAGCCCAGATCACCGTCTTCTATGGGTAAGGGACCCAGATGGCTGGCTATGTTTCCTCGCTGGATCGCCATACTGATCCGTTGGCCGAGGTAGGCACCAGCCTTCTGATCACCTGAAGAGTCAATGAGTCGTTTCGATAAATTTTGGTAGAGGCTCATGACCACAGGACCCCACTGTCCAAGCGTCTCCACAGCAAACGGCACAAACATATAACTCTCACTGAGGGTTGCATATTTGCGCCGTTGAGTGATTCCGCTGTTTCCGCCGCCGATCGGCCGATCTAGATGTGTTTGGTTATTAATTATTATGGTCGAATTTCGACCGCTAAGCGACCACTAGTTCTCATAATTATATGTGTATTTATAATTTTGTTTATACTTAACTGAGAACAGTTTAACGAAACGTCTTCAAAGAATGTATGTTACATGCAAAGTAATTTGAAATGAGAGCAGTTGGAAGGCCACGTAACAAAGAAATAAGCTTGAACAACATTAAAACTTTACCCAAATACACATGTACAGGTGGACTAAGACAAATTTAACTATACACTCATAAAATATTTAACACAACTCTAAAGGTAGTCGAAATAGGGTCGATTATTAAACAAAAGATAGTGATACTAGTGAAAAATAAAAGAAAAGAGTTGTAAGGAAGACTTGTATTTGTGACACACAGTTACGTAGTTCAGAAGTTGTTTGTTTAGGATACTGAAGAAGTTTACGAGTTAGGATTATTGTTTGGATGCGAACGCTTAAATCTACCTTTGAATCTTATTTACGTTTGTGCTTTGCAAAATTGTATGTAGATATAGAAATACATATTATAATGCTTGTTTACCATAATTTTTTATCTCCTGCGGCCAGGCGGCCTGTCGTAAGAGGCGACAAAACAACCCACAGCCAGTGGTAGGGTATTTGCCCGACTGGATGGCTATACCACCACCACTGTTCTAAAGTATGTCGTCATAATAACCTTGAGTTCTGTTCCGGCATTAGTGAACAGCTTCCAGTCTCCTTTAAGGGCGTAGCAGCGCATTTGTAGCACCTTAGGTGTTGCAAATGTCTATAGGTGATGGTAACCGCTTTACATCAAGTGGGCCGTCTGTCTACATTTCAACATAGTAGCAGAGCTATCACCGTAATATAGTGAACTGATTGTTGGAACATAAGATTGAAGTAAATCATTATAATAACTTAATTTAAATAATTCTCCTAGCAAGTTCTAGTGAGTGTGTGAACCCCCGGGGGAATACTGCAGTGTGGCGGTGAACAAGTGGCGAAGTAAGTCTCTCTCTCTTCCGTTGCTTCTTCTTCCGCGTCCCTTTGCCTTCTCCCGGCATATATCTTTTGATTTATCTACATTCATTAATTTCTTTTATTACAGATCAGCAGACGGCCACTTGATGGACAGCGTTACATCGCCTATGAATTGCAACCAAGGTGCTAGATGCGCTGCTGCTTCTTTAATACTGGTCATGGG
This sequence comes from Dendrolimus punctatus, assembly GCA_012273795.1. NCBI lineage: Eukaryota > Metazoa > Arthropoda > Insecta > Lepidoptera > Lasiocampidae > Dendrolimus > Dendrolimus punctatus. The sequence continues at coordinate 2,369,277 of CM022534.1, read as the reverse complement.
CCCAGTTGCTATGGAATACTCTAGACAGGTGACCAGTCCATGCCAATGTTGGGTCCCACTGGGGAAAGATGTTCTCCATACCGATTGGGTCTGAAGCATCGATGGTCACCACAACCTCTATCGTCACTATTATCATGCACTTGTTTTGTCGATCTCTTTTTATCCATTCTCTCCATATTTATAGCTATTTCATTTGGTGCCTACATCACCATTTCATCGCTGCACTGCTCGCCGGCAACTGGGTGTTTATCAACACTACCTTGACACCTGGAAACTCATCCACTGTATGAGGTGCTCACTCCTTTATGCCATACGTGAGTAAGCTAGGGAATGAAATCCCTCCAGCGGTTTTCCCAGAGCGCTGATATGGGTTTCTTCAAAAACGTGCACAGATATTTCAAGTTCAACGAGGCAGGTGATTGTAGATGTCATGGGTGACGGTAGCCACTTGCCATCAAGTGGACCGTTCGCCAGTTTGGCTAGAAGCAAAAAAAAAATGTCAAAACCACCTTAACCTTTTGTAACAACTCGAGTCGATACCGTATTAGGACATTACTAATTGATTCGTCATCGAGCTGTCAAAAATGGGTAAAATAAATGCTTCGAAAGGGCATTATAATTTTTAAACCGACTTTTAAAATCGAGCCTTGCTTAAGAATATTATGCGCTAGGATTTCAATCAAAATATTGTTACGGCCACCTGCATATCTGTAACAAAGCACATTTATTACCCGTCGGCATTTGAGCTAATAACATTGAAACTATTTCATTACCGTCTTCTTTTGTTTACTTTGTGTTTAAAATTTGTGATTGGAACAGCCCATTGTGTATTGTAATCTTGATGGTAGTCACTGGCCAGGTCGGATTCTTGAAAATTCAGTCCACGCGGTCGATCAGAAATATTGTATTTGTACAGTATAAAGCAATGCCCCAACAGAGGGGCGAAGGGTCTAGCGATAGTCATGGAGTCGTGCATTTTGTTTGGACTGATTATGTACAGTTATATTTGTATCTGTGTTTTACGTGTTGTATAGTTCTAATAAATTCTATAATAATTCCAACGGCATTTCAATTAGAGTCCTGCAACTCGTAACAATATCACAAACAATAATAGGGGCATAGTTAAAAGATAGACGAAACAAACGTGTAGTAAATTTAGTGAACTGAAAGCTTTGAATATTTCAATTGAAAGCGTCCACTTCTGTGTACAAACAGGGCCGTATTTGGACGTCTAAAGTTTTATAAAATTTACGATATCGGGTGGTACACTTAATGAGGTATGTAATTTATATTTGCTTCTGTATAACTTCGTTTAAGTTTCACATTTAATTGTAGTATTAAATTATTACGCAGATTTTGTTAAATATATTGATTAAAAACAAATGTAATTAAAATAATACAACATCCTTGTCATATTTGAATGTGTTACGATTGTGTTTAAAGTCGAAGGGAAACAATGATACATAAAGAAATTTAGGTTTAAATATGAATAAATAAAACCTTTCTCCAATTGAAAAATCAAATCAAGTTAAAAAAGTTCTTAAATTGCCCAAAAGGAAGATTGGCAACGTTATCTAATTAAATAATTGGCATGACTCGATCATTAAGTATTTGTTATCAATAATTAGCTAACACCTTCTCTTGAGAAATAACAAATCTTAGTTGCCTGGAAGAGATCACTTCTAGCGATAAGGCCGCCTTTTGTTTACATATTTGTAACTATTGTCTTGTTTTGGTGAACAATAAAGTGTTGTCTATGTCTGTTTTTAAGTTAATAAATTTTAATGTATACTTAGTACTGCCCATCTTCATTCCCGAACGAGCGTGCCATTCGGAGCTTCGCAAGGCTTTGTTCCTATACTCACTAACGCCGTGCAAAACAATACCAGCGAATGAAAATAAAAACACAAAAACACGTTGCCGACACGTGATATTTTATGAGTAAATAAAATTTCCAATAGAAATTTCAGCAACGACGTTGCAAATAAATGTTGACACTCTTTTATGGAATCCATCTGATGATTCATCTGATATGTAATGGTTATTATATTATCTATGATAATGTTATTTTAATTCTTAAGTAATTCTAGGTATGCATAAGGCAAATTGAAATATAAGTTGTTTTATAACATTATCCAAGTCTTCGAAGATATTATATAAAATTGCTAGTTAATGTGATTCAGTGTCAGTTATCATTTATCTAAATTGAGTAGACGATATAAATAATGGCTTGATAACATATATCATATCCGGATTATTACTTTTGCTGTAACATATATATATACGTAATATACCTCTTACAGCATGTACCGCAAAACAATTGTAAACGTCAAAACAGAAACCGTCAATTAATTAAAATCCAAAACAATCAAGTGAATTTAATTTACTAAACTTGTTGATTCGTCGTCATATAACGTGTGAATTAATTAACTGCCGATAACAGGGCCGCATTCGGAATGAGTTCTGCTCAAAACGCGCGTATTATCGCAAGGAGAGGTGAGAGCCACGAATTTATTAACGCTCACTCCAATGCTCGAGTGTAAAATTAAATGTTAAGTGCTTGGTACAAGTTTCAAGATGTATGCGGCTTGATTTTAGCCTCCTCCCGATATATATACAAAACCACATCCTAGTGGCTGAAATTCGACCATAATTATTAATGTCAAAGACTCTACTTTTATCATCACAGATTTCGCCAAGGCTAAACTGTTGACTTGAACAATAAACAAAAGAGCTGTGTTGCGTGTGTGTCTCAAATATATGGTAGCGTTGTATTGTTTTTTATTGATTTAATGTATTTTATGCATAGTTAAAAAAATATTAGCATTCGTCGTTCCTTCTTTATATAAACTAAGCGTGCGAGTTTTATACTCCTGCGTCCGCGCAATTTTGTAACAAAAGGGTACAAATTTTGCTTCACCTATTAATATATAGATTAATTTCGCCTTTACATAGGAACATATGAATCGTAATATATTATTTAATGTACAGTGTTTTAAAGAAAAATATGATTTTATTTAATATACAAATTTAACTTTTTTTTATAGTTTTATATTTGTCACTAAAATCATATTTATAAATAATATAATGATTTTAAATAAATGTACTATATGATTTAGCACGCGATTTAGGTTGTCTGTTTCTTTGATTTTTCTCTGAAAGAGATACTCTTTACAAAGTATTTTTAACAATAATCGCAATATCAAATAATCATGAATATAAAATTACTTTTGAACTGGAAAAAAATACTTGGAAACAATACTAGAGCAACCTGTTTTTTTTATCGTTGGAGTACAGCACGGCCCACGTGATGGAAAGCAGGCACCGTCGCCTATGGACGTTTGCAACACCAGAGGCGTCACTAACGCGCTACCAGCCTCGAAGAAATTAAAACCTGTTCACACGTTCGTATTATAGAAAAGTAGGTATTTTCGAATACCTCGAAAATACCTACAAAATACCTACTTTCGAATAAATTGAATTACCAGTTGATATATTTAACGATTTATGTTTATAGAATATTATAAACAATTAAAATATTTATAACAATCTTAACTGACTTTGGCTTACACCATCAGTCAACTTACATTTCCAGTACAAACAAAATTAAATGCAGCGTCGAAATTCGACAATGGCAAAATAATTAGACGCGATAATTTAGTGAATGAGACGCGAGAGGCCAAGAGAGGCTGTTGGAGGCCTCTTATCATTTTTACCTGCTCTCTGAATACGCCCCTTTGTTGTTTAATGATCAGTTAAAAGAAATAATGAGGACACCTTTTGTAAATTAATGGGAATGAACTGTGATTGCGTCTTGATTTTCTCTTTAGTTTTTAATCTTTATTATATGATTTTAATTAAGTAATACTGTAAAGTATATTAAACAGCAAAGTAAATAACACAAGGGCCGCTTGCATAACGATTGCCTTTAAATAAAATTAGTCAATCATATTAAACTGCCTAAATACGTTTTACATAAATAACGTATTGAAAGTTCTTTAAATATATTATCGGCAAATTTTGCGTGGTGGACGATAATCGTATTTAAGGGTGGTAAATGCGTTTAGTTTTTTAAATATATTTAAGGAACGTTATGCAAGCGGCCCTAAATAGCAAATGGACAGTAATTATAAAGTGGGGAAAAGGACCGATAGTAAATTAATTAATAATAATATATGAATTATATGAATAAATAATTATAATAGAAAACTAAACCCAATGGTTCGTTCGCATTCTTACGAGTATTCGAGAACCCGATCAACTTCGGAGCGCAGTAAAACTCAGAAAAATTAATGTAATTAAACGAATTTGTAGCTGAAATTATTTTTTATAAAACCCTCTATAAGATTGCCTGACGTCATTTTATTGTAGAATAACCTGACAAAAAGAAGCCCAAAAGAATTTAAAAAAAATCAGTTATTTTTGTTTACAACTTTTTATTTTTCATTAAACGATAAAAAGTAGTAAGAATAAAGTTGTAGACAATTTAATTTTCTACAAATTATGTTTTATAAAAAAATCTGTAGGGTTGCTAGTTAACGAGATAGCGCGAAACCCCTTTGTACCTCATTTTCCAAGATGGCGTCCGAGGGAGTGGGGGACGACCCCAAAAACTTGATCTTAAGCTTATCATAACTCAAATAGAGCCAAAAAATAAAATTGCATCCTGTGAAAAATGTAACATTTTAATGGACTTGCTATAACAGCCGTTTTTATTAAAATGACTACAGTATTCTACAAACTGCAATGTATATTTAGTAAACTTATAACAACGTATCAGACTATTCAAACAAACAACGGTATACATCGATACGAGGGCCTAGTTAAATTTTCACGAGTCCGTCTACCATCGAACAAACTTTTGTCCAATAGAGAACGCTTTCAAAAACAGTTTTTGAATATTTCAACGAACCGGAGATCCGATTGTTTTGGAACTCGTGTTTGTATGTTTTGTTATATCAGTTCTGTTTACATTTGAAATGTTTATTGGAAAGTTTTTGATGATTCCACTGTAGAGTTGAATTTTTTGGTAATGCATCAGATTTGTTTGATTGTGAGATTAGTTATCCAGTCTAAACTAAGTTTTCCAATACTAAACGAAGAAAGATAGAACAAAACAGGTTTGAAACAATACAATCTACTTAAAAAACCAAAAAATCTTGCAAAGCAAAAATAAATTTAACAAGAGGTACCCATTTATTATTTTGTATGGAGCAATAGAAATGATAGCATGAGAAGTATATGTAAGGTTGAGTTGAGTGAAATGATAAAGAATAGTGTGATATGAGAACGTTGTGGATTGAAAGAAGGTATAATACAATTTTCTGCAGCCGGGCGGATTATTGTAAGAGGCAATAAAACAACCCACAGCAAGATGAATACCCTACGTATTTGGTCGACTGGATGGTGACAACCTGGTCTAGATTATGCCACCATAACAACCATGCGTTGTGTTCCGGCATTAGTGATTCAGTTCCAGTTTTCCTTAAGAGAGCAGCAGCGCATTTGTAGCACCTCTGGTATTGCAAATGTCAATATGCGATGGTAACCGCTTTCAATCAAGTGGGCCGTTTGACTGTTTGCTGAACTCCTGCAAAAAATATAATATAATAACAACAGTTGAGAAAGAAATGTTAAGGATCCTGTTGCCGCAAAAGATCGAAAATGTAAACGAAACAACTTTTCGGTAGTATTCATTTATCGATAGTTTATCAAATTAAAGTCATGAATCATCACTATATGAAACGTTATGTGATTTTTACGTAATATTTTTGTAGTTATTTTAAATTAACAAAACATCAAATCACCTCCAAATTGTTGATGTGTAACCACATTGAACATCAGTTAAAAAACTTCGTTTAAAAAAAAGAAAATATTAAAATTACTATATTTTGAAAAATACTAAGCACCGCTTTAAGATGTTTTAGATAATATATATTAATAGTAATAGCTTTAGAAATAAGTTGTATTATACTTTTTAGTTTTTGAAGTGGTTTTTTTTAATTCTTATTAATCATTAAATTTTAAATATTACCTGTGCATGCTTTTGTTGTCAGTGAGTGCCAAAAACTAAAAAATGCCACCCATTGACTTGTTAGTGCCGTGCAGTCTCAGGAGCTGCCTTAGCTACCCCATTGAAGGTAGATTCGAAGGTGAAAGACGCTTCTTACCTTATTGATTTTAGACCAGGATTATACCACTCACTCTCATAAATTTCCTGAATGAATGTAGAATGCATTAGAATAAAAAATCTGGAATTGGCTACCAGCTTTACGGGTCCGTGATTCAGCATTGCATAATATTTAAGGGACAACATTTTCAATTTAAATGAAATTTTACATAAACTATGAAACTTATGAAAACTGCAACTTCATGAATAGACTTAATTAAAGTCGCCTTTTGTTAAAAGCCTTAGTGAATCTCAGTCATAATAGTTTGTCGGTCGCTGACGGATTTATAATACTGCCTGAATGAGTCACAATGCACTCGGTGCAAGTCAGTTAAATCAAACTTGCAACCGTTGAGTGAGAAATTTTAATCCAAATGAGATCGTACTGGTCTTTGTAGTTTTGTACAATGAACAAGGAATAAAATTCAATCAATCTATCTATTATACAGTTTAATAAATCTGTTGGGAGTATGAATTTAAAAATGAGATAAAACCAAGGAAGACAATTCGAACAGCAGATTTCTAAATTACACTTTTAGAATGTTTGTCTTTCTTTCAAGCTTAAGTCCTGGGTCAACATTTAGAACAGGTACTTTTTAACTCGATAAATGACGTCATTTTTTGTGGGATAGTTAAAAAGATGGCCTTTCTGTAGCTTTTATTAAATCAATAGCAAGTAGGTAAGTTATCATAATATCATAAGGAATTTTAGTTACATCGACGGCAATGTACTCTGTGTATTAAAGCATTGATTTTTGAGGCGAGTATGTCCACTATGAGGCTTAATGTATACGAGCATCAAATTAGATGAAAACTTCCTTACAAATGCTGGTACATTGGATATGATAGTGTAGATATTACCTTAAATTGTCCTATCCATTTACTTTAGTAGCTTTTTGTGAACGTCTGAACCTAGCAAATTAGTTTCATTATCACTGTGTCCCAGGTGCTCGAGAGCTGTTTTGGAGCCCCCTTCCCGCTCATCCCCTTAAACCGTCTCTATTAAGTTGAACTCCTTGGAAGTTTTCCTTTGGGGCTCATTACCGGCTCTCTTTGTTTCAGAAGATTAAATAGTTTTTTTCGTTACTTTTGTCTTAACTGTTTCTAACTGTGTCTTGAGTTAGGTCCGGATTAGGTTTTAGTCTAGCTCATTCTGTTAGTCTTAAACGATAATTAGAAGTCTGGATGTTATTTATGTTAGAACTACAGAATGCTATGTTGAGTAAATTAAAAAATTTCATTACGCATTTGTAACATGGATGTGTTGGTGTGTATTTTTAATGTTCCTGCTACATTTGGGTATAGGTTGGTGTCTGTGATCAAATGTACTACTACTTATAGCGTTAAAAATAACGTCGTTAGTGACTAGTCCTTTAATACAAAGGTTTTCTGTCAATGTTTAACGTCATTAATAAACATTTCAAATATTGCCTTAAAACCTTGACTACATATGCGTGACACAGTCTATCTATCCATATTCATTGTACTAACATTATCCCAGATGTAGTGCAACGGCCAGCAGTTTCTAAACTAACCGGTATCTTCAACACGAGACTGGTTCAAGATATAAGCTCTTATATATATATAATATATATATATATATATATATATATATATATATATATATCACGGGCCGATACAATTCTGTCTTCTCTTGTTTTGGGAGGCATTCTACGGTTAAATTTAAATAAATTATGTTTCTTTATATATCATAACGACTAAGGAGGTTAATCGTTACAGTAGCAACGTCATATATATGTGGGTGGATAGGTAAGTAATAAACAATAGACGTTTTTACTTTTTTTGTCGAGGTTTCTCATCATGAATGGGTCTGTAATATAACAAATTCGAAAAAATGATGGGGGCTATTCGAACCAGTACACTACCAAAATACAATTCATAGATACAAGTGAAAAAGTAGGTACACCAATAGAGAGATGTACAAATTGTGATGATGATTTTTAATGCGACAGCAGACGTAAGGAAAGGACATACTGTGCCGTCCTCAAATGATTGGGGTAAGATAAAAAGAGATATTAGTCTTTCTTTTAATACTGATTCGTGAACACAACTATTGAATAGGTTTAAATATTGTATTGTACGTATTCAGTAGGCCGTAACGAGTTATATTCGGCTTCGTGAATGATTTGTGATAAAACAATGCGAGTCTATAACAATAGTGTGTATTGTATTAACGGAATCGCGATATATTATTCAATGGGTATTCAAATAGTCGATATAAAGGATTATTGGAAAATGATTTCATTAGAAATGATCTTGCTGGTCACGTTCCAATGTTTATTTGAAATAATCTATGTAAGTCAAAGTTGCTGAAGAAAAGTGTATGAAATTTTCAATATTTAATTTTTTTGTGGCAGGTGCTTAGCAAACGGCCTTCTGATGGAAAGCGGCTACCATCGCGTATGGACATTTGCAATACCAAAGGTGCTAAAAATGCGCTACTGCTCTCTTAAGAGAGATTGGAACCTGGTAACTATTGCCGGAACACAATTCAAGGTTGTTATGACGGCATACTCTAGACCAGATATGGTAGCTATCCACTCGGGAAAATTCCCTACCACCTGCCTTTGGGTTGTTTTGTCGCCTCTTACGACCGTCCGCCCAGCCGCAGGAAATTGTATTCTTTCTCCGTTCCTGCATGGATAAAATTATGAAATTATAAATAGACTTATCATATATAATCATAATATTTATATTTTTAGGTAAAAGTATTTAATACATTTCATTCTATTTATTTCTGTCCTAATGGCGCCAACGCATAGGCAAAGATTTTTTCCAATGACACTAAGGGTAAAGGGACAGTAAAACCACATCAAAGTACAGTAGTATCGCGCAGAGTCCAGAGATCACAAAGAGGCATACAGTATACAGCGGTCACATTTTTCATTGCGGTTAAAACTTTTCTGGTCTAGTTCCCATCCGCCGCCATAATGTGTGATAAGGAACTTCATTTCAAAAATATATGATAGGTACTTTTGTCGATAAATGGACTAGTTGTTACGCCTGTCATTTGACACATCGGTCATATTGATGTGCAGTTTTCATCACGATGTTTTCCTTCACAGAAGATAGAGTTTAAGATAGTGTGCATACAATTATACATATGTTTGCCTGGTGGTATGGCATTTGCCCGACTGGATAGCTACCACCCCTGGTCTAGAATATGTCTCCATAACAACCTTTAGTTGTGTTCCGCCATTAGCGACATTAGAGCAGCAGCGCATTTGTAGCACGTTTGGTGTTGCAAATGTTCATAGGCGATGGAAACCGCTTTCGATCACGTGGGCCGTCTGCCTGTCTGCTGACTCCTGCAATAAAAAAAAAAAAAACAGTATACGATACATGTATGAATACTATCGCTTGCGTGCACAAACTTATGTATGTTATTATTAATTTGTATATTATTTTAGTATTTATATTATGGGACAAAGTAACGTGGAAAGTCCATTAAGTGATTAAAAGTACTTCAAACATTTTTACAAATAAATGTGTATTATAATTGTACTAATAACAACATAATTAACCTTTGTCATCAACAAATTAAAATAATTGCTTTGATAAAACTTCACAATCCAATAATTAGCATAATTATGAGTAGCCATAATTTTAACCGTATATTTTACATCATTACTATGTTGGTATCAGGATAGCGTCATTGTTGAGGCTAATTAAACTTCAAAGGCTATCCATTATTTTATCGATAATATCCAGGATATATTTCAAAATTCAACTTCAAAGCTTTGGTAAACGATAGCTAATTTTACAAACGTTCCGCAATCGACGCGACGCCATGTTTATTGTTTTCCCGCCAAATTTTGACAGAGCATAGACAACGCAGCGACCCGATAGCGTCACTCAGAACAGCCAGTTATAAACAATAAATGTTTTCGTTAATTTTTGGGCATCGTGTTTGCGAGTTTAATCGATTGTAAATACATTTGAATGGTTTTGAACCAGAGGCATGTTTATTTCGGTGATTTTTGTAACCAATGATTTCGATTTTGGGTTCTTTATTTGAATGAATGCATAAATAGATGAATAACTTTATTGCATACACAAGAAAGTCTGCGTCTCGCCACAGGCGATTTTTTAGGCTACATAACCTACATAATCTTATACTAATGTATACTAATATTATAAAGCTGAATAGTTTGTTTGTTTGAACGCGCTAATCTCAGGAACCGCTGGTCCGATTTGAAAAATTATTTCAGTGTTGGATAGTATATTTATCGAGGAAAGCTATGGGCTATGTATCATCACGCTAAGACCAATAGGAGCGGAGCAGCAATGAAGAATGTCTCAAAATTAGGGGATTTTTTAACTTACTTTTTTTAAACTACCTATTCCACGCGGACGAAGTCGCGGGCAGAAGCTAGTTATATTATAAACATTGACTTTACAATATTTAAAAAATTATGGAAAGATGCTGCTTCCACTGTTACCTGTTACCTGGCTGTCTGTTATATATATATATATTTTTAACTACGGTTATCTTTATATGATTATATTCTTATAGTTAGCCCTTTTACAGCAGTGTGTGGAAATTAAACTACAAGTAATTCAGTTCAACAATCCAACGTACTTTCATTTATTCAAAGACCTTAAAATAGATTGATTATATAACAATGAATGATACTATATCGGTAAATAGCTTAAAGCTAAAATAACCTTGGATTACTGTCTTTATCTGACAGGGTTTCGTTATATCAACAATAACTTAGTTGGTATTGCTATATTCTAGATTTCTAACCACACATATGAGAAGTCAACGCTCAGATTCGGAGAAGGTTTTGGTTCATAAAACCAAAGGTTACGAGACTCTAAACAAGGTACTAATCCTAATCGAAGTACCGATAGCAGGGTCGCAGGGAGCTTATGCTGGTCTACGTATGTAAGCTAGGTATAGAAATATTCGTACATAAAGCAACAAAACGCAAAACGATGGAAACACTTAGTGAATTTTATACTTAAATGATTTGAGGGCGCCACTGGCTTTTGAGGGTCTAAGCCAGAAACCAAACGTCCGCTACGTCCACGCGGGCGCGTTCATGGACCTGCCGTAGAAAGGCTGGCAGCGAGGTCCTGGTTACTGTTGTGGGTGGGTTTGGTCGTTAGGAGCTCACGGAAGGTGTGATAACTCTGTTCATCAACACCCAGTTTTATACCTGACACGATATTATATGATCGCCGGCATAATACTTGATTCTTTATATAACAATACTATACGAAGGTCTTTAAATATCCGCTATAATATAGGCGACCAAACCATTAAACCCGTATACTGGAATAAGAGAGAGTTTTTTAAGTTAATTAATTAATCCAGTATACCTTAAACTGGTTGGGAACAAGGAGACTTTAAACAATGAATTCCCACCAAAGATGAAATAATCTGTCCATAGGACGGTGAACTGTTAACACGTTTTAATTAAACACGGAGCTGCTACTCCATCACCAGACGGGTGCTCCGAGACACGTGGTGACTGTCGTGGTAGGTATTACGAATTTTAAATAATTTACATGCCTAAACGCTCATGAGTAACGAATAAAACAAAAATGCGTGGGTAACGTAGTACTGTATAAAGTATTATCAAGGTCATAGGAAGATAAATTAATAAATGTCATTACCTGTCTATACGGGTTTTTAATTAAAGTGGTCTCGATGGATTGTTAATATCTCTCGGGATTATAGTAAATATATATCCGGCCAACAATCGTGCCGTCTAAAATTGTGGATCCGCTTCCTGATATGACACACTGAAACGTTCAAAGAGAATACTATTCAATAACTAATTATAAGAATACGAAGCGGGGCTAATTAAAGGTTCAGCTACTTACATGATGTCGGAACGATGAACACTATTTAAAGGTTATTAAAGAAGTAAAGGGTTACGAAAGATTTATGTCTGGACTTCTCAGCTTGAAACGCACGCCGTATATGAGGCAAGAAAAATGAATTTAATAATGAGACCATGAGTGAATGAAAGGTTGAGACAAGGATGGAAGATTTCTTGGATGCCTGAAGAGACCTAGGTTCCTTCTCGAAACTTCCATTCTAACAGGAATGTTCTAAAAATCTAAATGTATGTTAGCCTAAAGGCTATTGGTGTAAACTGCCCTACTAAATAAACAACAGGGAATAACTGAACTCCAGTAATTAATTTGAGGCGAAGACGCGAGTCAAAACGCGTGCTATTTTAGTGTCCTATATTATGACAAGCGTTATTACACGGAGATGTTATTTTAATTATCTGTATTCTCGTGCGAAGGGGCGCGGCTACGATCGACCAACTATGAGTCTCAAATTGCACGAAATGAATCACGTGACCATAAGGTCCAACGGCGCGAATCTTTCAAAAATGCAATATTGATATTTTACGGATAATTTCTGTGAGTAGTATTTGTAATACCACGTAACACCACTTAATCTTTGTTAATATCTATACTGGCCCCTGGTTTCATAACATAGTAAAAGGGCTTACTAGGTTTTCTAATGGTTTTTTTGATATTACATGCAACTCAGTATGTCTCATGAATAAAATTCTAGTACGTAGTAAGTATTAGTGTAGAGTAGATAACCACAAAACATATTGTTACAGTTATTTAGTAGCATAATAATTGTTCTTGTCATGTTTCTTTTTAAAGTTCATAATACTTTTGTTATGTACCCACTTATTTCTAAACGATACAATCGTCCATTTCCTTAATTGAATAATAGTATAATATTTTTATTAATCTGTGATTAGCGCCTGTTTTGTATAGAGTGGTTGTCTATAATTTACCATAAATTATGTGACAATATTTATCCTTCATATGACGTGGTAATAATGTAGATTATAATGTAAAATATATATAGACGCCAATTGTATATAGACGGTATTCATTACATTTTATTTTCATGTTGGCAGACGCGATAGATATTTATTTAATTTGTTTGGGAAACATACAATAATTAATATTCTTAAATATAAAACACAAAATGAATACATATAACTATGGTGGTGCACTAAGCATCCACCATTTTTAACCAAATTAATCATAATCATGTAAATCCATTCTCCATAGCAACAACCCAAAAGCGGCCCTGCGTTCAGTTCGGTCCTGCACTGCGATGACTCAACGGCATGGGCCACCTGCGTCGTCAACAACAGGCAACGCAGTATATAAGGGCGTCCTCGGCATGCAGGAGACACACTTCAAGTTCAGCATCAAGGCTCACGCTGCTACGTACTCGCGACGATTCAACGGTGTCACTCTGCCCGTTGAAGCCCTATTATATATCAAAGAGCCATTCTTAAAAGTATCAATTTGTCTACCTCAAATAACATAAAAAGTGCTCCATAATACTGTATAGTAATAGTAATAAATAACATCTGCAACGAACCTGCGTCTCAATTTGAACCTGGGATAGAAGAGTAAGAAGAGGCTTTGCAACACTGCACGCAATTGTGGATGTGATCAGAGAACACACATATACGACAACTCTGGTCACCCCCACAATAACAATCAAATTTCCACTATAAAATAATTTACATAATAAAAATAAAAATTGGCTCAAACAGTTAATTACAAAAAAGAAAAGAAAGAATAAAGAAATATATACTGTGTTTGGTTTATTCTACTATATGTAAAACTTTAAGCACATAATAACTTATATAAAATATCATCTTAACTAAATTAACATTAGTTTATCAATGACATTAATCCGTTATCGGTTGTGTCAATATGCTAAGTTTGATAGACTGTAATTTTTTTGGAGGATGGCGAGGTATTCCAAAAATGTGTAAAGTGTAAAAAAATCAGTGTATGTAATATGTTAAAACCATAAATAATCAGAAAATGATGATAAGTAAGTGATCAGTTCCTGTTTTTATTACCACAAACCCTTCTGAGTAGATGCAAGTGTTACATCATACTCAGATGTTGAAATAACTCTAGAAAGTGTATTTATAAACGAAAACAAGGTAGAGATACATATTATCAACCATACACAGATAATACACTATAACTATGATATATTATGGCACCCCTATAAGGCTTCCATTATAAATTATGCGGGTAGTACAGAAAACCATGTGGCCCCTAAGCGAAACATCGCGTAATACTGCGGTATTGTTCATTACTCCAGCCCTTTGGGTAAGGGATGGTTGAGATTATACAGGCTTTTTAGAATTGCTCCTGTTGCTCTTAGGACGCAATCTTTTGTCATTATAATCTTGGCTTCTTGTGAAAAAACTAATTCATTTTGGGCATATAACTAAGATTAGTTTTTTTGATAGGAATTTCTCTCTTTATTCTAACTTTCTCCAATGATTTGAACTATGGTCGCCCGTGGTCGAAATTCGACCATAGTAATTTGTTGTCAAAGACTATTATTTCTATAATCACAGATTTGCCAAGGCTACAAGGTTAATTTGACTTGAACAAGAAACAAAAAGTATAATATATGCGTCTGTGTGTCAAATACATGGTAGTGTGTGTAATGTTTTTTTATTGAATTGATGTATTTTTTATGCATAATAAAAAAAATGCATTCGTTGCTTCTTCTCTAAATAAACTATAAGTGTGCGAAATTTCATACTCCTCCGTCGGCGCAATTTTCGTAAAAAGGGGTACAAAGTTTTTGCTTCACGTATTAATATGTAGATTTGGTACAATAGTATTTTCTTTCAATACTCCTCCATTCTGACCTACGCCGTCTGTCCACCACAAATCATCATATTATCCTTTGCACAATCTCTCTTTATCTTTTTTTAAATTTTCATTTGTGAGACCCAAAAAGAAAGAAGAGAACTATATAACCTTTTCTACAGAAACTTTCCCGATACACTGTGGTTTTCAGAGATACAGTTCCGTTGCAGGCCATTAGCGTAATAACCTGACCTGCCCGGTGCACCACTTATTGGCAGAATGCAGTGCTGCCATTTCATAAATTGAATTTTATTTTTAAAAATTGCAAGGGCATTTTCATTTCATGCCACAGTATATGATACGATGGATTGTATGGCAGAGTTTGCCATCAACTCTGCCAAAGTAATATAACTACTGAATGCATTTATATGTTTTTTGGCAGTTGCTTCTTGTGTGAAAGTTGAAGTCGATATAATGGACTGTATGATTATTATTAAACTATTACATAAATAAGAAATATACACAAAGAAGTACGTGTGATAAAGTAATTGTGCGAGAGTCGAGTGAGAGTGGTAAGTAGTCAAAGCTAATGTTATTATTAATTCATTCTTCGGCCTCCAAAGCCGCTCCTATATCCCGCAACCGGCCGACGCCTAGTTGCTAATTGCGAGAGCTATGGGCGTCGGCGGTATGCGGGGCGCGGAGAGAAGGTGTGCTCTGGCGGGCGGGTCAGGGGGTACTTTCTGTCCGCAATATGATTTTTATTGTACTAGAATATCCACCGCATCTTCACTCGCGGGAAGAACCAAACCGTATCCCGGGGAAACTATCCCATTTTCAATAGACACGAGTTGTTTTTTCAATCAGCAGGCGAAAACATACATTGCATACCCCTAAACAAAACATATTGCGTTTCAAGTCGTGGTAGCGTAATAGCTAACATACGCGTCCCAAATTCAAAGGGCGTGGGTTCGATCCTGGCCGGAACGCATGCACCACTTAGTCAGTTTTCTGATCTATTTGCGTATTGTTACAATTACACGTGCTAATAACGGTGAAGGAAAACATCGTGATCCAACCTGCACATCGAGATAACTGATGTGACAAACCTGCCAAGCTGCCTTGGACAGGCGTGGCGGGTATACTCTCCGTTTCTCCTATATAATAATCCCGAGCCCAACGATGGGGCGTTTACGGGCTGTTATTATTTATACATTTATTACCATTGAATTTATCCATAGAGATTATGAATAAGTATCCCGATACTGGATAATGTCTTTTTTTATTGCATGAGTTCAGCAGATAGGTAAACGGCCCACCTGATGAAAAGCGGTTACCATCGCCTATGGACATTTGTAACACCAAAGGTACTAATGCGCTGCCATTCTCTAAAGGGAGAGTGGAACCTAGCCACTAATGCCGGAGCATAACTCAAGGGAGTTATGGCGGCATACTCTAGACCAGGAGTGGTAGCCATCCAGATGGGCAAAACCATACCACCTGGTTGTGGATTGTTTTGTCGCCTCTTACAACAGGCCGCTCGGACGCAGGCAATTATATTCTTTCTCCGTTCCTGCAGAAGAAAAATAAGTTTCTCAAAAAATAAATACAATTTATATTTTTATACTAAAGATTCAAATCACTCCATCATCTGTAAAGCTTTAGTGGAACTAGATTAAAGCAGCTGAGAACTCGTATTCCCATTATGTATCGAATTTTCGATAATGCGTTTTCAAATAGACAAGATTGCATGTGCAGCTGAGTTTGGTACTAGATTGCACTGGCGAATGAAGAGAATAGAATGAAGCTTAAATATATCAGCTGTTTGCCAACTGTCCTACTAATATATAAGTTGTTTGAACCATCTTTTGCCTTATTTTTTTATTTTTGCCGCTATAGCACAAAAGGCATACTCACTACATAGACATTAGGGCGCATTATGACCGTGACTTTATAACTAGCTAGCTAGACTAACTCTGTCCCCCAAATTTCCCTTTACAAGTTGGAAGTCG
This sequence comes from Dendrolimus punctatus, assembly GCA_012273795.1. NCBI lineage: Eukaryota > Metazoa > Arthropoda > Insecta > Lepidoptera > Lasiocampidae > Dendrolimus > Dendrolimus punctatus. The sequence goes on along the minus strand of CM022534.1, from coordinate 2,352,447 downwards.
TCGTCATTTTGACGTCGGATTTTTCGCGGTGTTACAAGACAGACATGTGAGAAATAATAAGATTTTTGACAGTGCAGTGAGTTGTTGAAACAAACTAAATGGCGGCCGCCCTGAAAGGTGGTGGATGTTGGTGGAGGTGGTTCAGTTTCCGTGTATGTGTTATATCTAATTCTGACGTTGAAAGTTTTGAAGTTTGTGTGAGTCTGTATAATAGTCTATTCTATTTATTGATTGTTGTTTGACATACATTTACAAAACAACTAAAGGCAACAAAATTATATATTTTCATCAGCGGCTTCGTGTATACAGATTATCTAGGGTTTCTTTTACCCGCGGATTCCACACACATAGAGCTTATGACAAATTTTAACAGATAGTAAGACAGATTAACTATTGTAACGATATAGAAACGAGCTATGACACAATCAATATGATTTATAAATACAAACTGATAGACAATTCTCTTATCTTGTTTGTACGAAGTGACTTCTTGAACTGCCGACCCGATTTGAAAATTGTTTCACCAACAGAAAGCCCCATTAATCTTGAGTGACATAAGCTATATTTAATTGTGATTAATAAAAAAAAAAATGACGTCTAGCGAAGTGGGCATGGGTCAACTAATCTTGTATATGAAGATGGAAGCCAGGCTTTTCCGTGTTTCAACACAGAGGTAGGTTCGAACCTGCCAGACTGGCTGGCTGAACATTGGGGTGGTTTTTACTGGTTTCCCTGCAGTCACCGTATACACCACTCATTTTTTGCCTTTGGACAAGAACACCTTGCAAATACGTAAAGAATTTAGTCATTCAAAAGACAATAAAGAGACGATAGAATCTCGAATTTGGAAATTTCATCAATTTGATAATATTTTCTACCAGAAATCACATAACATGTTTAGAACTTGTTGTTATTCAATACAATTTAGTGCTTGTAATGATTTTTTATATCAAAGAGACACAATATTTCACCTACTCCAAAATATGTGGACCCAAAAAAAGTTGAGGAAAGAACTGCCCAATTGGAGACTTTTAAGTTTTAAATCATATCGAGGGCTTCATAACAAATGGGCGTACAGACAAAAGTGCAGTTTTACACTAGAGACAAAATTATGAATAAAACAATACTAGTTGATTGTATAAGGTTGAAATTTGGAATACTCTTCTATTTAGGTAAACTTGCATAAGAGGTAAAAGGAAGACTATCTAAATTTTAACATCTATAGATATTAGTAAAATTATATTAGTAAAGTATGTCAAAGAAGCAAGTGAGGTATGTAAGAATAAGCCTGTATGGCACTCTGTTGTTCGTGCCTACCCCGCAAGGGACCTGGCGTGAAGTTATGTATGTATGTATGTATATTAGTAAACAACAAAAAACAGCATTTTTGCGTATACGCCCATTTTTTATGAAGCCCTCGATATCTAGAATAAATCTTTTTAACAGCATATTTTTTTAACACGCTATTGAGTAGATATAGAAAAATCAAATATATTTCGATATATCCCTCCTGGTATAAAGCAAATCGCCGGTTGTTACCAACCAATCCTTTAAACAACTTCCGCCAAATGTTTTACAGCCTGCACTTCGCATTGCCTCGCCCTTCAGAGGGCAGGCGTGTCCATTAGCTAATGGCTTGTAGTGGCCGCTCCACGCATTTACATTGCAAATCTTACGTCAAAAGCACTGTGTTAGACAAACCGGAGTACCAGTCTTACCTAGTTACTTACATTTGAAGGGCCTTGTTAACTTGAAAGGGCTTGTAAACTTTAATATATAAATTGAAAATGAATATTTATTGTGTTTCCTTAGGCTTTTACAAATTTTCTGAAACCATTTAAAGGTAAGTAATGTAATTTTAAGGTATGGAAAGGTAACTCTTGATTGTATACCCATGGAAAAGAAATACAACAGGCGGTCTTGTCGGATTTAGCCCGTTTTAATTCTAGCCAAATCTAAATTCATCCGCCAACATGCCTTAAACTACGATTTTCAACGATATGATATCTATGGCAACACACAACTTACTCGGTTGGCTCAGCGACACAAAGTGGGTCTTGGCCTCCGAAACGAGAGCATGCTACTTTTCACTATCCTGCGCAGTTTCTTGCCAATTGTTTGCTTGTGGCTTCGACGAGTCTCCACTCTGGTCTTTCAGCGATATTTGGGACGGCCGACTGGACGCCCAATAGTCGCCGACTAGTCGGCACATTTCTATTTTGATATTAAAAGTTGAGAACACACATCAATGAAATGGTACATACATACATAACTTCACGCCAGGTCCCTTGCGGGGTAGGCACGAACAACAGAGCGCCACACAGGCCCATTCTTACACACCTCACTTGCTTCTTTGACATTCATAGCTCTTGTCATGCACGCTCGTCTGTTCTTAAGGCTCCTAACATCACCTTCTGCTAACACATGATCAATTGATCATGGAAGGTGTGTCGTGGCCTTCCGCGACTTCTGCATCCATCCACTTTTGCATTGTATATCTGTTTAGTCATTCTTTCATCATGGTGAAATGAAATAGTGATATGCAGAAAATTTCAAAGATATCTATTCTGTTTGTAATACCTATAAAATAAACAAAAGGGCCCCCGGGACTGTAAAGTCTAACCGATCAGACAGGCTGCAGTTTCGCTACTATCATTTTATTTCTCCTTTAAGGACCAAATCAAAGATCAAATTCGTCTGAGAAGATTTACGTACAGTCGTTGGTCCTGCGGGAAATCCGATGCAATATCGATTTGTAGAGATGGAACGTATCGATAACGTTTTTCATAAATTACTACATCGATAAGATTTGTCATTTATGAAGTTATATATGTCAAAAGCAAACGCATGATAATATGAACTATTTATTTAAATTATAAGTTTAAAATATTATTAAGGTTCTGTTGTCAAAGACTATATTTCTATAACACAGATTTCGCTGTTAATTGGCTACACTGTTAATTTGACTTTAACAATAAACAAAAGTATATATATATGTCGCAGAACGGCCTCATTCTCACGACATCATCTTTAGTTATTGCAGGTTTAGTGGGCGTCATCAGGATAAAATGCGAGCATAAAACACAATAGCCACGATTTACACACTTTTAATTTAGATTTGATCAACATTATGACATAGTTTAGACGGAGCAGCGGGTTCAGGGCACCCGCTCATAGTTCTAACTTAAAACACTTTCTTTAAAATACTCTAAGGTCCAACTCGACCTGCTGCCATCAACCCAATGTGCCACAAAAACTCCTCCGTCTACCGAAGTAGATACTACCAAAGTATAGAGGGCGCCGACCCCGCTCTGCCATATGCTCTGCTCTGATTGGTCGTTTATTAAATTACAATATTCATAACTTTTATTAGGTTAGAACGATCTTGAAGTTATAGAAACATTTAACAAATCTAATTAAATAACAATAAGAATTTTAGAAGTAATTATAATGTAAACAAATGATATTGTGCGTTATACATCCAGTCAACAATACACCGTCATATCGTCATAGTCATAGGGTCCCTCCGACATATATATCTATATATATATGCGTGTGTGTGTCAAATACATGGTATTGTGTGTAATGTTTTTTTTATTGATTTAATGTATTTATTTTGCATAATTTAAAAAAATAAAAATAGCATTCTGCTCTCCTTCTCTATATAAACTATAAGTGAGCGAAATTTCATACTACTCCGTCTGAATAATTTTCGTAAAAGGGGATACCCCTTTACGAAAAATATTTGCTTCACGTATTAATATAAGTAATGGTAATTAATTATACAGACTGAAATTTTCATGTCGGCTTTCATGGTTAAATTCTATTACCATACGAAATGGCCAGGACTGATTTTGGTGAAAACGAAAGTGATACCCTTGGGTTTTTGGAAAATCAATTAGATAGGTACCCTTGTCAGGAATCAAATCAGCTAATTTTGCAAAAAAAAACCATATCTATTTCTGTGAAGGAATGTCAACTGGCCAACCAATGGAAGGGGAAAAATACGTTTATATATTTAATCAATGAAAAATGTACTATTGATTATTTTTATTATTAGATAGTGGTAATCTGTTGGAGCAAAATGCATATTGGAAACGTCACATGCCGTCAATACTATTTTCGACAAATACTTAAAATTCCTACTTCCAACTAACATTATAAGCGCGAAAGTTTGTAAGAAGGTATGTATGTTTGCTTGTTACTCTTTTAGCCAAAAGCTACTGAATGGATTTTGATGAATCTTTACAATAATATAGCTTACACATAATATAGAAACAGAATAACACAAGGCTATAATTTATAAAGATATAGTGTGAATTATCCAAAATATAAAGATTTTCCATCTCCACGCGGGTGAAATCGAGAGGCGCGGCTAGTTTGACGTAAATCTAAGTGTATCAACAGGGTTGCTGTGTTATAGAAGTAAGAAAATGCCCATTATCTTAATTGTTATATATAGATGGTAGGGTTAGAATATTTTTTGCACTATTTATTATCGAGCATCAAATAACTCGATGTTTCACATGACTAGTCGTCCGTCAGCAGCCGGGTAAGGATTACAGGTAGCACGGCATCGACGGATATCTGAGGATATTGTGGGAGTATTCCGTTATTTTGCAGATTATTACAATATTTGCTCGCTTTACAAACGATTTCTGGATAATAATGGTGTATGTTTTAGCTACTGAATTTATTCTATCCGCGCAGGAACGGAGAAAGAATACAATTTCCTGCGGCCGGGCGGCCTGTCGTAAGAGGCGACAAGAACCCACAGCCAGGTGGATATTTGCCCGACTGCATGGCTACCACCCCTGGTCTAGAGTATGCCGCCATAACAACCTTAAGTTGGGTTCCGGCATTAATGACAAGGTTCCAGTCTCCCTTAAGAGAGCAACAGCGCATTTGTAGCCTTTAGTGTTGCAAATTTTCGTAGGTGATGGTAACCGCTTTCCATCAAGTGGGCCGTCTTGTCTAATACATGACTTCAAAAGACAGGCAGATGGACTAACCGCCTGATGGAAAGTGGTTACCATCGCCTATGAACATTTGCAAAAACAAAGGTGTTACAAATGCGCTGCTCAGCTCAACAATTCCACATATCAATAAACCAGCATTTCGCTGATACTGTTGCCCCACAATTAATTTAATGTAATTTTCCTAAATAAAATGATTTCCTTTCTATTTTTATATTCAAGACTGTACAAAGATCCTCCAACTGATTTATTATACTTTAGTTTGATTTTTACCGTTCGACCCGGACAGGTTCCTTCTTCGTATCTTCGGATAACTAACTGAATGAAGATATCTAAAGACCAATTCTTGAAGGTAGCCGCAAATGTCTTGCAAACTCGCAAGTAAGCATTACCGAAATTAGAGCATCAATCTTTACTTACCCCATTGAGCTGTTCGTGCGTGCGCAAAGATTTAAAACAGAAGGCTAATCTCAGACAGAGTAAATAATAACCATAAACAAAATTAAAACTAAATAATTAAAATGAACGAGTTAGCGGTAGAAGCAATAAAACTTTAACAATACTCATTGACAATTGACATCTTTGTCTTCCGTGATCACGTCTACTGAAAAGTGACCGAAACGTCGGAATAAAGAAAATCAAATATATGACCGCGCTCAAAACCGTTAAAATGTATTTTTATTGTGTATTATACTAGTCGCGAAAACTTAAGAAAACATACATACATAACTTCACGCCAGGTCCCTTGCGGGGTAGGCACGAAGAAGAAGAAGAAAGTATATATATAACGTAAGAAAATATAAATTAAACTAAATACTTAAAAATAAACTAAATTATAAATCAATTAATATAAACCATATAGCAAATCGCTGCCAGGGGTCAGCGTGCCCAGAAGGCTGGCTACGCTGAAATAAATCGAGATAAATATTTTTTATTTATTGCTTTTAATAACCACCTATCGCTTTTACTCTGATATAGGGAAAATCAATGCCGAGTGCATTGAAGCTACAATTTTCAAAAAGTGAGTGAAAGTGACTTAAATGTCAAAATAAAAATAAAATCAAAAGCGGCACTTAAATTAAATGGAACATAATTTTAATCATATATCATCTGCAATCCTTAATCTATGCGGTAGGTGAAAGTCGCTTCTAGCCGCGACATAAATTACGCGATGTGGCAATAAAGGCATTGTTGCGGGCGAGTGGCGTTCCGCGGGACACGACGCCAATGTACGTCGGCTTTAATTGCCAACTATATCGATGTAACCTATCTGTTTGATTTATTCTATGGCCTATTAATAGCTTCGATTGGATTATTAATTGCATCTGTATGAATAATTGCAATAGTTTATGGTACTTGTTTAAAAGGGTATTATTTTAATAGTATGTAACTATGTACCTATAGTTAAAAAATAGAGAACACATTATTGGTCACCAAATAAACAATTACAATAAATAAGAAAACATAAAAATACAATATCGTCATGGTAAAAAAAAAATGTTTTATAAATACAAACTTTTGAGATCCTGGACATCATGTAGAGGAGTGCTAGCCAATACAAGTAAAACGAGCCCAAACACGACGGGTCTACCTTGTTTAATATAGGAGTTCCTATGGGCACCTTCCGACTCCATCATCAGATCAGCTCCATGGTACCATTATTGCATTGTTACGCGATTGTGCAAAATTTCAGCTCAATCGTAAACCGGGAAGTTGGTCAAATTTAACTTGAAAGATTCCACCCGAACTTACATACATACATAGGTTTCTTGCAAGTTAAATAAAAGCTTGTAAAATAATAGGCGGACTTAAATATTAAAGCAATCTGTTCCAGGCAACCTAACTAGGCGTGATAAATTGTATTAGAGATAGGAACGTGAAGAAAACTACTTCTTGTGACTATTGCTTTGGAAATTATAAAATATTATTTATTACTAGCTTCTGCCCGCGACTTCGTCCGCGTGGTTTAACTATCCCACGGGAGCTCTGCACGGGACCAAAAGTATCCTATATGTTGACTATCACCATACAACATTTCATGTAAATCGGTCCAATAGTTTCGGAGATTAGCCGGTACAAACAGACAGACAAACAGATAAAGAGACAAACAGAGAAACATTTTTTTTTTAACTTCTTACATCCCCCTGACTCGGTTTTTAGCTATTTTTTTTATTGTACAAAAATTTTACCTCTACGATTTTATTATATGTATAGATAACAAGTCGTCTTAGCTTAGAGGCTAATATAATATTGACATTCTTTGTGGTTGAGTGGGCTAAGCCTTTGCCGGCCTACCTCACTGCAAAACAGAGGCTCCGGGTTCGATTTCTGGTATAGTAAATTTCGGAAATGTATTTTCTCCGTTATTTACTATGATCTGGGTGTCTGGGATCGGCTCCAGAGTACTTCGTTGTATATTATCCATCAAACAAGCGTAACTTGCTTAATTTGGGGATATACAATATGTGTGTTTGTCTGCCGTTAAAAAATAACAATAAAAATAGTAGTCAATCATGAGGCTGTAAAAACTTTGGGCAGCATTAAACTTAATCTTGTGTAAAAATTACTTAAAATAATATCAAACGTACCCTCTTTGAAATATTGTTACGTCATGCTTACATCTCAACTGAGCTTTCTTAGCACAATCGTTCTAACTCCAATACACAACATAATGAAAGGAAAAAGAAAAAGATTTTCAATAGGTAACATTCAAAATCATTACCTTTTCCCCCTTTGGAATACGTGAGTATTGTATTCGCAAACGTTATATAGGGTTTTCTATGTAGTGTACGAAAAACGCAATCTTGGTACAATTTCACAAAAATTCAATTCAATAAATAAACAAATAATCGGAGGATGGTAATTGCAACAATTTGCACATTAGGTCATAAAACTGTGTACGTAGTGAATGCAGTGCAGGATCGAACCGCAAAGGGCGCGGTTAGATCGCGTGCGCTAGCCATTATACTAACACGACTTAAACTATTGACTTGAATTCAATTCAATAAATGAATAATAAGCAGACAAATACATATATTGCATATCTCTAAATTAAGCAAGTTACGCTTTTGTTATGGGTAATATAAAACGGAATACTCTGGGGCTGATCCCAAACACCTAGAACATACTAAATAACGGAGAAAATTCATTTCCGAAATTTACCCGGAAACCAACCCGGAGCCTCTGTGTTGCAGTGAGGTAAGCTCGCAAAGCCCGCTCAACCACAGAGGCTACTTTACTTCATTTACTTTACTTACTGTCGTTTACATTTATGTAACGCTCAATAACCATGTCATGCTAGTGAAAAAAATTAAGTCACGTCACTCCGTCAAGTCCTTCTTTCGGAATTTTCTCCCTAAGAGACAATCTGAGCACAGTTCGCCGAAGGATTTGAAATTTTTGAACCACGTCTTAGAGATCATTTATTGTGTGCAAAAACAGACACTGATATATATATATATATATATATATATATATATATATATATATATATATATATATATATCTATATATATATATATGTTTGCGTGTAGGCAAACTGGCAGACGGGTCCACTTGATGGCAAGTGGCTAACGTCGCCCATGGACATCATGAGACTTTAAAAATCTGTTTACGCCCTTTTTGAAGAGCCCCATATTGTAGCGGTCTGGGAAAACCGCAGGAGGGAGCTCATTCCACAGCTTGCTCACATATAGCATAAAATAGATAGACAAATTCTGTCCAAGTTTCTGCTTGTTTTTACGTATCTCTACATGAAAGGAAACGTATTGTCGGACTACATACGTTATGTCGCAGATGAAGTTCAGGAACCGTTGATTATTCATACTCTATATTTAAATAAATAACAGTAAGACATTCGTCCGTCTCTTTGTGCAGTTGAATACCAGCTTCAGGTATCCGTTGCCTGGTATTTGCCGAACTGCACTTATTTGGTACCATCGCGAGACATATTGTTTTGTAATGCAAATGCTTAATATAATATTCATTTTAATATTATTTTATCACTATGTTCTAACCAAATAAGTGTTTGTTCTTTGAAGCCTTTAACTTTATTGTTTACCGAATCATTAATTTTCACAGCTCCAGCTTGCAGCAACATTATTGTAGTACTGTACTTTACTGCTATCTTAGTACTTGCTAAGTATTATTTTATTCACCCCACCATTCTTATACTCGATATAAAGAAGTACAAAGGAACTTGATCGTATCCGTTTTAATAATACATCGGAATTTTAAAAAACGGCCAAGTGCGTCACGTTTCATGTGTCCGCAGTAAATAATAAAAATACGTTTTAACGGTTTTGAGCGCAGTAATTTATTTGTTTTTTTTGTTATTCCGACGTTTCGGTCACTGTTCAGTGGCCGTGATCACGGATGACAAAGATGTAAAGTGTCAACGAGTATTGTTAAGTTTCATTTAGCCTGCCTCCAACTTGTTCATTTTAATTATTCAGTTTTAATTTTGTTTATGGTTATTATTTACTCTATGGGAGCCTAATCTAATTTACCACCGCTTCGTAACTTGTTGCGGTGCTTGAAAAAAGAAGCGGTGCAAGGAACTCTTCAGGAAACATGCCTAGCTCTGATAGTTTTATATAATATTAAAATTAAAATGGATGGAAAGAAAAATAAAATTAAGACATAACAGAGGACTGACGGCCGGCCCAGACGCCGATATCCATGTATCGCATGGGGAGCGGGAGGGGTAGACAGCGGCACAGTGGCGCCTCACGCGCCATTTTATGTTAAGCACGTTACGAAATAAATTATCAGTCAAGTTGGTATGCGTTCCGATGCACGCAGAAATGCCGACTGGATGGCGACCACCCCTGGTCTAGAGTATGTTGCCATAACAACCTTGAGTTGTGTTCCGCCGTTAGTGACCAGGTTCCAGTCTCCCTTAAGAGAGCAGCAGCGCATTTGTAGGACCTTTGGTGTTGCAAATGTCAATAGGCGATGGTAACTGCTTTCCATCAAGTGGGCAGTCTGCCTGTCTGCTGAACTACTGCAATAAAAAAAATGTTAAGATGACGAACATTTCTATACCGCGATTGTGCATACAGATAAACATTTCTGTGAAGTATTGCCGGAAATAGACTTAGTAGTTCCTGAGCAAAATCATCATGTATAAGATATATCACTTACATAAACTGACACACGGATGTACATTACAATAATAATTGTATAAGTATCCCAATTACTACACAGCCCTAAAATAGTTAAAATTGTATTCATAACATCATTTTTTATCGTCGGTTAATAGGGAGTTTCTTATTTAATAGAAATGTCATTAATCTCGATTGTATCATTAATTTATTTGTTTGTATTGAATTAGTAAAAATTGGATATCATTAGTGTCCATCAAGAGATCGCTTTGTTAGATTGACCCACAGAAGTCTCGTTGATATCCAATTATTATTAATAGTCACTATTTATTTCTAGGGTCCTGGAGCTATTTTGGCGAAAACGTAACCCTGGTAACCGTAACGCAACGGTTCTCTAGAACATTTATTCCTCGTACAACAATGATCTAGAGGGAACTTGCCGCCGCGGTTTTCCCTTTGCGCTATGACATGGGGTTCTTTAAGAAGGGCGTTATAAAATTTCTTAGAGGTCGGCAACGCGTTGGCGACACCCCTGGTGTTCCAAACGTCTATACGCCGTCTGCCTGTTTACTTGAGGCAATAAAAAGATATCATAGGAAATTAATAGTACATACAATAGCTAATAAGAAAAATATATTAAAAATAGTGTGCGTCTCTCGACAGAAGTGATAGCTTAAACAATCTACGTTGAACTATTTAATATTGTAATTTTCAACTTGAGAAAAGCTTAGGTTATTACTTTGCGAAATACGGCTAGCGCTGTGGATTAGTATAGGTGAGGGAAGAGGAGCCTGCTTACCGCTGCCGTATACGTGAGAGAAAGGGAAGCCAGACACATGGGCGCTGTAACAGGTTACGTAACGAAGCGCTTTACCCTCCCATAAGAAGTTATCACTTCAAAAAACAAACAAAAGAAGTTCTAAAACGACAACAGATGACTATGACGCTTGAGAGTAATCCCTCAGTTACGGCTCGCAGATGAACACGGGCCTTACATCGAAACCGGTGGTACTGTGTTCACCTTAAAGCGAATACGTTGCATAGCTGCGCACTGCGGTGTTACAAATCATGCGAGGAACAGTAATTCTCATTGAGGTCGCAGTGGAAATGCGAGTTAGCGATGCAAATGTATTGCTACGAGGTGATTAAGATTGCGACTGTAGTGAAATTGGTTTTGTACGGAGGAACATACCTGAACAGAATATATGTTTTACATGTGTTAATTTATATGTCTTGTTTATTTGTATTATTAATTCGAAAACTACAAATTTTGGTAAAACATACATACGGGTAATTCCAGTAGCCCTTCATCAAAAAGAAAACTAAAGTATTCTTCTTTCACGATGAAAACTAATTTTAACTTATGATTCTGACAATCCTGTGTATACTTATATATAGTTTATTTTTATATGTAGATTCTGGAAGATGGGCTTTCCCGTAGTGAGGGTTTTGCTGCAGCCGAAAAGGAGGCTCTCAAGCGCCGCAAATATGTCACCATTGGAAATAGTTACACGTTTGAGGCATTTGGGGTAAAGACTCTGGGTCTGTGAGGTCCTAACGTTGTAAAGCTCTAGCGTGACGTCGCCAAACGTTTAATAGACGTCATACGCGACCAAGGCTGGCTGGCTTCTATATTGCTCAAAGATTAAGCGTTGCTATACAACGTGGTACGCCGCCAGCCTTTTGAGAACCTTCCCGGTAAGGGACAGTGGTTTGAGAAGCAATATTTTATTTTTAATAATTTTTCCCTTCTTTATTATTATTTTTTAGTTTTTATATAGTACAGTTTATAGTTTATTTTTAAGTTTATAATGAAATAATGAATGAAAACACTTTATTGTTCACCAAAAGTAAAAGTACATTCTTAAAAACTAAGTAAAATCTTAAAAAAAGGGCGGCCTTATCGCTTAAAGTGATCTCTCCCAGGCAACCCTTTAAACTAAGGAAAATATTAAAACGTGACAGTGGCGGTGTAGACAATAAGTAATATAAAATATATAAAATAAATAAATAAAAATCTTTATTATAGTATATAATATAAACACAGTAAATACCATAATACATACAGAAAAGCAGCACTATTATACCTGAGAGGACCAAAAATAATTAAAAACCATGATTTTAAAAGCGGATACTAACTTAGCTGTATGATTGTATTTTTAAAGTAACAATTAAATAAATATTTTAAAAAGCTGAAATTTAAATTAATATTAATTTAATAATTTTGTGTTGGGTCTTCATCTGTGTTAGTGTTAAAGATACGTACGATATTTGGAAATATTTAACTTCTTTAACAATGTCGTATACTCGTATCTCTAATTACGCATTACACATATCGTCAGTTCGCCGTGTCTCCGTGAAACGTCCTATTACTTTAACTTCATCCCGGATGAAGTCTCACTATTAAAATTAAATCCTTATAAATCTAAATCTTGGTAGTCCTCGGGACAAATTGCAAGATTTACAAAAATTCAGGAAGAGGGTGATACCGTGATTAAGGGTGTATAAATAAATTATCTGGCTAGTAAAGGAAAATAGCATCTAAGAAAAACAAACGGTGACATCTAGTTATGAAACGTTAATCTTACAACATATTTTCATCGTGACAAGTTCTGAATGGTGGGCCTTCATCTGCGTCAGTATCAAACCTTAGACTTTGTTCATAAAATGAAGTAAGCAATAAAAATATTATTTATAAAAATCTTTCAGTTGAATTCTTTACTATATTTGACAGGAAACGTAACCTGTGGTAAAAAAAATTAGACTTTACCATTGCCCAGCAGTGGGCGCGCAACATGAGGTTAGCTAAAAAGTTCACGAGACGGACGGATGTGTCGCCAACATTCCAGGTTTTAAAGTTAGACTGTGGCGTTTTATTAACTAAGTCGAATCTCAAATAACGCATTAAGCCCATCGTCATATCGGCGTGAAACAATTTAAACCTTTAAATACTATCGCAGATGAAGCCTCACATTAGTAGATGCTGGTGCTATAATGCGTAATACAGCAACTTTTTATATAGTTCTGCGTAAATAATTAAAATAATTTGTGCCAGCTTTGAAACGGGTGAATCGCTTTGGGGTCTTGGAGGGGAAATGACGGGACTTTCACTGCCAGATAGCTGATGTTATAAGATGAAGTCACGGGCACAGTTAGCAGTGATTATTGATGACGTCACATTATTGAAATATACAGAACGTTCAAGTATATGCTATAGTCAAAGGTCGATATTCAGTTTCTCCGGAACTATTGGGTTATTCTAGATTTAACCGAGGTATTTCGACAAAACCCGAAATAAATTCCAATTTCGGTCTTTGACTTAAGTATTTTTAGTCAAACGTCGAACGAAAAATGATCTAGTTTTGGCTTGGCCTAGTCTATCCTAGAAGTGACTAAGGCAGACTGGTCAAACGTCTATTCGTCCTGCACTTGTTTCATGTTTGATTACTGCATAAATTAGTCTCTTCTAGGTTAGAAAAAAAATCGTTAGTCATAGGTAGAGAAACGCCATTTATTTAGACTTTATGTCAGATCTGAGGTCTGACTAGTCAAACCTAGGAGCGCCAGAGCTCCGATGTTTGACTATAACATAATGAACTAAAATAACTATACGTTAGCAGCGTTATTTTAACTATTAAATAAGACGCATTCGACCACTGTCAATATCTAGAAAGAAAAACTTTATTTGAAGAAATAACGACTTAATTATTTTTCTTACACATTATTATCGGCAGAGAATATTTTAAGAATTTGTACGCCGCATTTTCAGCAAACAAGATTTGAAATCAGAATATTGCTGTGCCGGAACGATTTCCGACACAAATTTGAATTTTCAGTGCAAACTTTCCTTTTGGCATAAGACCAAAACGACCCAAATTTGTTAATTAAATAATAATAATACAATAATAATCTATGACGTTATCGCAGATGAGATCTAGCATATACGACAATAGTCGTTAAAAGAAGAAGGCAATCGTTAAAAATATCTAGACTATATTTTTTACACTTTAACGGCGTACTCACAAGACAAGTAAACATTTTATAGGTGATCAAAATCTCATAAAATATGAGAGTACGATACTTTTTTAACGACTTGCCTTAATATTTTATGAGCTTTCAGTATTACTTATCATTTTCCAACATAAGAATAAAAGTTATTTGTGAAGTGTTAATTGAGATCTGGAAAGCCATTCGAACCGAACACTCGTAGAAGGCAAAGTCTGGCTCCCACCTTGGACAGGCAATCAGAGGCCCAATACTGCTATCGTCAAAATCAATATTCAAAGTACGATTCCATTGTGTGTTTAAGTGTATTGTGTATTTATTCTTTATTGTGCACAAAAATATACATACAATATCATAGAATAGTTGTGATATAATTGTATACAACCAGTACAAACTGCACGATTCAATAACACGCGCAAAGTCCGTCACTATATCGCTTATCGAATACGTGCGTGTCGAGTACGTCTTGCTTTGATCGTTGTTCTCACTTGACTGCTTCACCCCTCCGTTCGAGCAAGTTTTCCAAGAAAACGTAATCTGCAAAAAATAATTACGGGCCTGGTTCATTACCCTTCCCGAATTCGGACTTCTTTTGTTTACTTTGTGTTTAAAATTTTCAATTTGACAATTGCCTGAATAAATTGTATATAAGATACTCTTAATATACATATATAATGTAAAATATAGATCTCTGACTTTTTTATTGAAACTGTTCTCCGATGAGCTATCTCGAATGTATGTGTGGTGTTCCATAATCTAACTTAATGTAGTATTTTATTTACATATATCTTATTAGTATATTTTTTTAAAACTACCAAAACCGTTAAAATAATACCATTAAGTATACTTAAAACAAGACTAAAGAAATTATTAATAGACAAATCATATTGTTCCACATTACGGGACGCGTCTGGAAACAATGTGCACGCCTAAAATCGGACGCGGCTTTTGTGTTGCCGACTTTTCTTAGACAAAACATGCTATGTGAACTCTTAATAAGCGAAAAATCGCTGAAAATGAAGTAATAAGACTAGATACTTTCTTAGTTTATTATAAACACTTTAGAAGATAATATTACAATACGCATCGATATTTCAGTGAAGAGTCACATAATTAAAAAAGCGCGAAATAAGGTGCTAAGCGCCGCAAACTTAAATAACTTTATGATAAAAGTCCAACACTGAAAGCGCTAAGTTGACAACAGTAGGTATGCACCGCAAGCCGCGTAAAGGAACTTCGTTCTAATAACAAGTAAATGAAATATGTTATTTAATAACAGATAATCAATGTTGTTATTTTTGGATAACAGTAACACGAGTAACAGATATTTAAATTGACCTTACACGAGTATAACTCACCTGTATGTTTAGCCATTGTATTTGTTGTAGAAGGTAAGAAGTTTTTAAACCGTCAATTTTGATACCTTTTTAAGGCTCAAAACTTTCAAAAATTTATATATATCGAAATAGTAGCGACACCTCGATATAACCCAACGATGTAGATTACATTGAATTACAGTACTTAATACGTTGGGGAAAACATTATTTCCTATGAAAAACGTACAGCGTCATCTAGTGACATAATATGCAAACTATAAACGTAACATTACTAAATGTTATTTTAATGTTTTGTATATAATACCATGGGGATATACTGAAAATGATTTATTACTAAACTAGGCTATTTTTTGGTAATGATAACATAATTTAGACATTATTGTAATACAAGGAGTAATACAATAGTAGAACAAATCCAGTTATGCCAGGTAGATTGTAATGGTGCGTGGCCTCTTGGGGTATAGAGGTTCTCACTCACCTGCACATGCCGTCCAGATGAGGGCGCGAGTGTTCCGCGCGTGGTCACCTCTCCTCCCGTGGGGCGAGTTACAGACCGCCCCACGTCTAGAGAGATTGAAGATGCCGGGGGATACAAGTAGTCCCCCGGCAGTGGAAGAGGCCCACGCCTGCCAGGGCTGCGGAGAGGCTAGGTCATATACCCGTAGCCCTGGCATAAGGCGAAGAACGGAACACCCAGGGGTTTTAGTGGCTATCCTTAACTGGGGAGTGGCAATAGCATGGCACCAGTTCTGACTGGGCATGGTAGTACCCCGATCTGCGAATCCCACACTAGGTCGCGAATTATACCCCCAAGGTTCTGCCCTTTCGCGGCTTAGTCCTCATCGGATTTCCCCTGGTTAAAAAAAGGTAGATTGTAATGGTACAAAAGCAACTTGTGAATGAGGTTCTAACATTATATGAAAGTTCAAATTTTTTTATTTTTTCAAACTTCAAACATCAGTCAATTCAGCTCAATTAAATTACATTATAGATTCTTTCCGTAATTATTTAGTTGTAGTTCGTAACTATACTTGACGGTTAGAAAAAAAAATTGGCTTGATCAATTTTTATAATGTTTTTAGATGTTTTTTTTTTTTTTTTTTTTTTTTTTTTATTGCAGGAGGTCAGCAGCCAGGCAGACGGCCCACTCGATGGAGAGCGGTTACCATCGGCTATGGACATTTGCAACACCAAAGATGCTACAAATGCGCTGCTGCCCTCTTAAAGGAGACTGGAACCTGGTCACTAATGCCGGAACGCAACACAAGGTTGTTATGGCGACATAGACCAGGGGTGGTAGCCATCCAGTCGGGCAAATGCCCTACCACCTGGCTGTGGGTTGTTTTGTCGCCTCTTACGACAGGCCGCCCGGCCGCAGGAAATTGTATTCTTTCTCCGTTCCTGCACGGAGAAAATTGTCACTTTATTCATTAATAATAAATAAAAAACTTCGTTTAAAAAACCGACTTCAAAAACTAAAAAGTATAAAATAACTTATTTCTAAAGCTATTTATTATAATATATTATTTTTAATATATATTATCTAAAACATCTTAAAGTCATTCAAGTAATTCGAGATGGTTTCGATTAGCAATTGGTTCTGGTTGATGGCGCTGCAATTGGTTTCTAGATTTTTATTTTTTAAGGGCAAGATAACGTCTGCGGGTATAATTAGTACTATAAAACATATAATCAGTTGCACAAACTACCCTCAATAGTAAAATGTACAAAACTTCAACACTTATGACAAGGAATAACGAGAGTATTATAACCAAGCTTTTTTGTGGGGCACGTAGTGCCCTTAAAGGAATTTACGAAAGTATCGAAAAATTGCTATAAAAACAGAATAAAAAAATAAAAAAATTAAAAAGGTAATTTTAGTAATTTTTACAAAAAGTTTTGGATTTTTTAATAGGTCAACATTATCCAATCAAAAATTCTAATCTATCTTTCCCCGCGTCGGAATGCTCACACGTAATGTGCAATGCTCTTCATGAGCCAAGTGAGCTTAAATTTGCAAAATCGTGATATAATCAGGATTGCTAGTCAAACATTGAAAATTGGGGCCTCTCAAAAATAAGTGACAAAAAAGGCCTGATTATAACCAAATATGATGGCATACGATATACGTTAGGCTGTATGCAAATCCATAAAGGACAAGGGGACGTTTGATCTTCCAATAGAGATTTTCAATTTGCATTGTACGCCTTCGAGGGTTGTGTCGTGGCCTTATTTTGGCAGCTAGGAGTAAAAGTACATTTGTTTTGGATGAAATCGACAAATAAAGAAACATTACGTTGGCATCCTAAAATAGATGGCAGCTAATATGTTGTTATAGGAGACTAGCTGCGTCGCGCGGTCTCTCCCGTGTGGTGATTAACAATCGTCATAATTCCAAAATAACAGAATATTTTAAAATAAAAGTAGCCTAAGTTACTCCTTATTACATCAGCTACCTGCCAATATAAGTCCTGTCAAAATCGGTCCTGCCATTTCAGAGATTAGCCGGAACAAACAGACAGACAAAAATTGTAACCAATGTTATTTTGGTGTTGTACCGTATATATATGTTCATATGCATGTAGTAAAAAGCGGTTATTTCAATATTACAAACAGACACTCCAATTTTAGGTAAATGTATAGATGTCATGACAGTATATTAATGCCATAATTTATTAGAATATATGAAACTACGTAAGTTAGTTGTGAAAAAAGTAGTTGCATTGGTATAATAACTTTGTTCCCACAAACATTGGCTGTTTCAAGGTAGCGACTGTTCAAATTACGCGTGGTGGTGGCCAGCAATGGCGAAATAGAGGTTTTATACGAGCTTAAAAGAATGAAGGTGGAAAAGGAAATGCCAGAAAAGGGATGTTTACCGGAAATGTAATATATATATCGTTACAGAGATAGTTTTCTACAAAATTATATATAGAGTTGAAGCAGAAAACCAATCGATGTGTGCGCGAGAGCCGTGTAATTTTCGCTGACGCACACAAAGGCTCAAGTAATGTAACTCAAATTCAAATTCAAAAGTTTTTATTCAAAATAAGTTCCACTGGAGAACACTTTTTGAAGGTCATACATATAGGTTAAAATTTAATTTTACTTCCTAGTCTATGTACACCGCTTCGCAACGTGTTATTGCTGTTAAGGAGAAGAAGCGGCAAGAAACTCCCCAGCAACACGTCTAGCTAAAATGTTCTATATGTTGTCATTTTACAAATAAAAATAAGAATTAAAAAATTGAAAAATGGAGTACAACATCAAAAAAAAAATAGTCTTAAAAAATAGGGGATTGGCGCTATTGGAGCTACTCACACTGAGACTGTCTTGCGGACTGATAGATAAAACCGACGCGTCGACAAGCGAACTGAGACTTTTAGGTCCTACTTAAAAGTGCTTCACTTGACTCGGGTTGTAAGCGTATTATCTTTGTATTAAATCCGATGTAAAGAAGATTACAACTGTTGTTTTTTTGTTTCTTATGTAGTGCAAGCTTCGCCATTAAATGCTTGTATTCAAATTAGTTCGTTCGCTTGTATTCAAAACGTCACTGTCAAATCGTGAGTGTCTATGAATTGACATTTTGATTCGTCTACGAATAGCGCCACCGCTATACAGTACTGCATTTCACTCACCAAATCAAAATCTACAACGAGTATTTTTCAAAATTACCAAACGTTCAATCGAACATGTTGGATAGCATTTTACAGAATATAGACGCGGATGCTTCGGCATCGCCAAAAGGGATGCGTTCACGAATATACAAGTAGAGCGTTTTCAATAAAAGCGATATACGAAGACGCTTTGAGTTCTCGACACTGGGCTTATAATTTTTAGTCTATGACATTTTTGCATGTCTGAGTAGTATGACTAGGCTGCCGGCAATTGAATACTTGAAAAAGTTTTTTTGAAGTTAAACTTCTTTAGAATCGCTTTGATTTTAAAATCGATGAAACGAAAAAGTGAAACACTAAAAACGGTATAAAAACGTATAAAATGCAACCTTATTTATTTCAAAAGAAAACACATTTCTCTTAGCTAGGCGCAACCGCTGGAGGAGAGTATAAAATAAGACGAGGAGTGTTACAACACTAATTGAGCGATAATTACATGTAAGAGTACACTCTTAGATGTAATTATTGCTCAATTAATTAAATATTAAACTTAAGACTATAATATATACAGAAATCTTAATTGCTACGGAAAATATGTAACAAATAAACTTGTTCGTAGACTTCTCCGAAGATTTCTTTATTTACAAATTTTCGCACGTACATGGATGGACAACTCAGTTTTAATGCTAATTATGTGGCAATATTTTTTTCCTGGTTCGTGACGTAACAGATCATCAATATAGACATATATCAAACGGAAATACAGACACTCCCCTTATTTTCTTTTAGAATATTAGAAAAAGAAAATAAAAACGACAAGAGAAAAGCATGACTCTGTCTTACCCAAAGACGGAGGTTGCGACTTAAAGAAAAGTATATCGGTGACAATAACCATTTTCCTCTAGGTGGCTGCCTGCTTATTGCCAATTTCCCAATAAAATAAATGAAAATTATAAAAAAACAGTACTGCCCGTTTTTTTAATGTTTAACATGTCTCCTTAAGCGATAAGGCCGCCCTTTATTCGGCATTTATTGCACCTAACTGTTAAGAACGTAATTTTAACATTTGGTGAACAATAAAGGGTTTCCATTCATTTATTCATCAGACCTTTGTCCATTCATGTCTTCAATTTTCATTTGACTTGTGTTGTTATTGACATATTGTTAGACTGGACATCGATCCGCCTGTATAAAACTATATGAAAAACAACCTTATTTACCAATCAGCATTCACTGGGGCGGGTGATTGAATGGAACTGTAAAAACAAACACCACCTGTACCACGAACTTCATTCCATCACACATTCCAGAATTACTTACATCCATTTACGTTTTTACTCATACAGTTTGAAAGCTGCTTGATCTAAAGCAGCAATGAACAGAAAATAACATGTACTTATTCAAGTAAACATTTGAAACTTACATTCATACTCCGTTTTTGTTTACATTGACGATTTTATTCTTATCAATTAAAAGTTGCTTTTATAGAAACAGCAGTGTATTAAATACAGTGATTTGATTGAGTTCCATATTTGAATTTTTTCATAGTACCTTTGGAAGGTATAAACAGTAACAAGTTGGTTATTAAGCTGGCGAACAACACGCTGCTAGTAGCGCAATAGTAATTTAAAGTTGTGAATAATAAAATGACTACGCTGACTATTTTGACAGAGATCAATATTGGTTTTAGAATTGATAGGCGTTTTGATGAACAATTCCCTTACGTATATACGTAAAGGAATTTTTCGATACGAGTATGGGGCATGCCTGTCGGTAGAAGCGACAAAACAACTGACAGCCAGGTGATAGAGTATTTTCCC
Organism: Dendrolimus punctatus; assembly: GCA_012273795.1. Taxonomy (NCBI): domain Eukaryota; kingdom Metazoa; phylum Arthropoda; class Insecta; order Lepidoptera; family Lasiocampidae; genus Dendrolimus; species Dendrolimus punctatus. The sequence continues at coordinate 2,331,584 of CM022534.1, read as the reverse complement.
CTCTGGATTGCTACAAGTATGCCGCGGTACACGACCTTGAGTTGTGTTCTGGCATCAGTGGCCAGGTTTCCTTTTAAAGAGCAGCGGCTGCTATATAGCACCTTTGGTGTTCCAAGTGTCCATAGGGGATGGTAACCGCTTTCCATCAGGTGGACTGTCTGACCTAAACTCATGCAATTAAACATGTGTTGTATCATGTATGTATATATTTATAAGATACTGATTAGGTAATGATAATAATGCAACGTACCTCTGTTTAAGAACAGAGGTATTTTGCATTATTCTCACTATTTTGGATGGACAAGAAGTTGATAAGTCTAACTTCTTGTCCATCCAAAGGTTGTCTGGAAGAAATCGCTAATAGCGATAAAACCGCCTATTGTATTATACATTTTTATTTCTGTTAACTGTATATTTTGAAACACAATAAAGAATATTCATTCATTATTTCATATAATATAATTCAATATTTACCTAGTACTAGATTTTATGGTTTAATTTTAATTTTCATATTTATACTTTATTTTTAGTTTAATTTATTTATAATTTAGTTTAGTTTTAATTATCGCGAGAATATGATATGATATCATATTCTTAATAAATGCGTAATTTTCCACAATTTTAACAATGACAAAAAACTATATATAATTTATCAAGAGTGCCATTTAAGTTGTAGGTACTTGATATTAAAAGTAATAAAAAGTTAAATTCCTAGACATTTATTTTGAGCCCAAAATCCTGCTATACAAACAAAAAGATTTAATCAGACGAATAAAAACGGAGAAAATTATCGCGATGCCAAAACACAGCTTTGCTCAAACAAAACAAGGACTTAATTAAGTTTATATATTAAGTAAATTTCCTTACAGTACAGTACTTGGGAATCAGGTTAACTAAAGCGAACTAGAGAATTAGTATCACAAGTAACGCAGACTCGAAGATTTAGGTCCGATTTAAGCCAGTATTGTGTATTTGACACATATTATAATCAATACTAATATTATAATCGATTAACACATGAAGCAAAAACTTTATACCCCTTTTTACGAAATTTACGCGTACAGAGAAGATTTCGTACACTTATAGTGTATATAGAGAAAGTATGCAGAATGCTATTTTGTTTTAAATTATGCATAAAATAAATTAAATCAATAAAAAAATATTACCCACACTACCATGTATTTGACATACACACGCATGTATACTCTTTTGTTTCTTGTTAAAGTCGAATTAACAGTATAGCCTTGGCGAAATGTGTGATCACAGAGGTTATAGTCTTTGACAAAAAATATTATGGTCGAGTTTCGACCACGGGCGACCACTAGTTGATTAAAAGAGCAAGCGTCTAATGTCTTCTTATCATATTACTTTCAACAGTTCTTTATAGAAATTTTATTAATTTTGGTTATTCTTTAAACTATGTATCATTCATGCTTACCTCACATATACTTCTCAAAGCTCTCATTTCAACTGCATTTATTCTACTTTCATGCTCCTTCTGTCATACCCAACTTTCACTGCCTTCCATTAGTGTAGGCCCTAACATCCCTTGATGGCCAAGCGCTTACAGACACTTTTTGGCCTTGCATAAAAGAGTTTGGCACTCCATTTATCTTATTACCTGCAATAACTCTTCTTTCGATGTCACTCACGCTTTCCGTTCCTGCTAAACATGCACTGTAGAATTTTACCCATTCTCTTTTAGAATTTATTATAATGTATGTCAAATGACCAATTATCGAATACCCAACTATCAAATACTACCCATATTTCAATTTTGTTTATTGATATAGAAAATCCCATCACATAATCATTAGCTTCGAAAAGGTTGACTGAAATTGTATTAATTTCTTCAATTCCCATCATAAATGTTCCAATTTCGTTTTCCTGAAATGTTAAAGCGTTTTCAGCCGCAGGGGACCGAAATACTATCCGCCGAGTTATTTTTGAAAGCAATCTTCGCTAAAACTGCACTATTTTTATTTACAGAGAAAATAGAGATTCCCAGAGTCAACATTTACTGTTTGTAATGGGAAAATGTATTTTTAATGCTATTAACGTTTTGAGGTAAGATTTAGAGTTTTAGGTATATAACCTAGAAGTAATCCAGTAAAGCCACCGATATTTCATTTGTATTACCATGACTATAAAATGAGACAATAATAAATTGCTTTATTAAGGCACTAGCTAGCTGTGCTCGGGACTTCATCCGCGTGGATTTTTTTTTCGCAGTATACTAATTCTACAAGTAGTTTAAGCCTAAGCTGATGTTACTCCCTGTAATATCAGCTATTTGCCAGTGAAGGTCGCGTCAAAATCGGTCCAGCCGCTTTCATAGATAAGCCGGAACATCTAATCAAGCAGACAGAAAAATCATGCAGTTTCAGAATCTCCTGGTTCGAATTATCCCCTGCTTTTTTCACATTTTACTTTGAGCGCCATCTTTTTGGTCTTATTTGTCTATCTTATGGAAACGACTTAATTTGTCGGGATATAAAGTATCCTAAGTGTTGACCTGGGATATAAGTTAAATATATCTCGAGTTTCATTTAAATCCGTTCAGTAGTTTTCTCGTGACGCTCTAACAGACATGCAGACATATAAACAAACAGAGAAAATGTAAAACAAATATTTGGTCCAAATTAGCCCCCTTGATTTTGAAATGCATTTTACGACGAATAGATAAAATCACTTTTTGATATTACAGTTGATTTACAATGATTCAGCTACTGAATTCAAATTCGAAGGAAGCCAGTGTTGATTTAATACTGGCATTGTGTAAATCGATTTGAAGTCAGTTGATGGAAATTGTCGTAAGCCAATATCTTTTTCAGGAGTTCAGCAGACAGGCAGACGGCCCACTTATCGGAAAGCGGTTACCATCGCTTATCGATCTCTTAAGGGAGACTGGAACCTGGTCACTAATGCCGGAACACATAGCTCGAGGTTGTTATAGCGACATATTTTAGACCCGGAGTAGTAGCCATCCAGTTGGGCAAATGTCGTACCACCTGGCTGTGGGTTGTTTTGTCGCCTCTTAGGACAGGCCGCCTGACCGCAGGAAATTATATTTTTTTTTTTACGTGAAATCTTATAATTAAATCAATCAGCATATTCCAGATCAGAAAACAAATAATACAGTTTTTTGAAAAAGATAATAATCAAATTTGACAAAAAAATAATTAAAAGGTTTTAATCTTACATAAATCCACAAAGAATATAATAGAATTCATGTCACGTAAGGCGATTGACTTATGTCTACGATATAAGACGTTTCTAGCTATCTAACGAATCCAAATTTATCCTTATAATCATTAATTATTAATTGTAGTAGCCTTATATATTTCAACTACTATACTAATTATTTTTTAATAATGTCATGTTTTATGTGCAAATACCGGGTAATACCAGTTTTAACCGGAACGCATCCATTTGTAACACAATAAAGCCAATTGAGCGCGCGATTCAAGTCACGTACTATCCCGGGACAGTTCGCAGTCCAGACTTTGAATAGAAATTAGGACTCCCACTATCCGGAGCTTGAATTCTAGCTTCTGGAAATATACTAGCATTCCGAGAGGTAATTGATTTTTGACCCAACTCGTTTGTTTCGGGAATTACGATGCACGAAGAACAATAAAGCTAGAACTATATTAGAACATGTCAGCCACGCGCCGATCTGGCTAGCCGAACTAGTTGTTGCGACTAGTTGTTTATATTGTTACGATTGCGAGACTCGAATGAAAATGCCGTTGGAATTAATATAGAGTTTATTAGAACTATACAAACAAACATGTATAACACAGGTACAAAATATAACCGAACACAACAAATCCAAAAGTAATGTGAAAGGTGGTAATTCAATAAAACGCGCTAAGATTCTCGATTGTAGAAACACGTCTCGCTTCGATCGTGGTTCTCACTCGACTGCCCCTCTTTCAATCATGCCATCGCTTTATACTGCACAAATGCAATGTTCCCGTGTACAATAATAAATAATTGAGTACAATAATACAATGGGCCGTTTTCTAGAAACGTATGCTATTAAGTAAGTAAACATAAGAAGACGACCGTCACGATCAATTACAAGTTTCAATGTTATTAGTTCAAATGCCGACGGGTAATAAATCTCCACGTGGAATTTGTCTTTGTAGGCACCTAGGTTGTACCAATATGTAATGCTGAAATCGAATAACTGGTGGTAGAGCCTAGTATAACAAACGAGAGGGATATCGTTTGCGCTGGCTTGGCCACCTACATAGAATGGGGGAGGATCGCACGGTGAAGTCTATCTGGGCAGAACAACGGGACGCTGTATCGCTGGAGTGACGTAATGGAGGCTGATCTGCGCGAGCTTCGTGCCGATAACTGGAAGGAAACAGCGCTGAACAGGAAGGAGTGGAATATTCACATTTCAGAGGCTAGGACTCATTTTGGGTCGTTGAGCCACAGCAGTTGGTTAGTCAATTATATAAACTACCGGTTAAATGTGTAGCAGCGAGAGGTATAGATCAAATGATATTTCAGATGGCAGAGAGTCACCAGCTTAATTTGGGGATATATTATGTGTGTTTGTCTGTCGATTAAAATAGGCGAAATAATAAATAAAAATTAAACTAAAATCATTTATAAATTTAAATTTTAAGTAGCTTCTTTTCTAGTTAATAAGATGAAAACTCATGAACTTTACGAAGTTGCAAAAAAAAAATATTTCTTTCTTTTTGTGTATGAAAAAAAGTGTGAAAAACATAACACATTGCGAAATGGTCTACATAAATTAGATATTAGAATTAAGTTTTAACTTGTATTTTGACCTTAAAATAACATTATCAAGTGGCACTTATTATGAACAAAACCTTTTAATTTAAATTTGATGATTCTATAAGGATACTGATAAAAAGACCGTGGAACTCCAAAAAGAAATTTTACTCAACTAATATACAAAATGTAGTTCACAGAATATTTCTCTAGATAATTTATTAAAGTATAACGGGTCTAATAAGAAACATGTCCAATAAACATCCTTTTGACGTGAGTGTATCCAGTTACAGCCCTAGTGGGGAATCGAACCCGGATTATTGATCCGGTTCTAATGCCGTCTAATCCACTTACTGCCTCCACAGTAAGTATAACTGACAGGGTATTAAAATACTTACGCCATAAATAGGAAAGACGGATTTCTGTAATAAGAAAATTCGATTTGGTTTACGAAAGTTTAAATGTTGGCGCAGTGGATTATTTTTTTGAAAGATTTTGAATATCGTCAGTCAGTACAGAAGCTTTTGACTACATTTTTTGATAAAATTATTTTTTATGGTCAACATTGTTAAATATATAATAGTAATATGCAACAATTATGACAAAAAAAAATCACCAGAAAATGTAGTTACAAGTACTGCTAATATTGATAACATCAAAGGTGCCAAAGGTGCTAATACAGGTACTATCAAAGGTGGTACCAAAGGAGCTACCAAAGAACTACCAAAGGTGCTAACAAGGGTGCTATCACAGATGCTACCAAAGGAGCTACCAAAGAAGCTATCAAAGGTGCTGTAAAAGGTGCTAGTAAAATTGCTGTCAAAGGTGCTCCCAAAGGAGCTACCAAAAGAGCCACTAAAGAAGCTGCCAAAAGTGCTATCAAAGGTGCTACAAAAGGAGCTACTAACGGAGTTACCAAAGGAGCTACCGAAGATGCTATTAAAGGTGCTACCAAAACTACTATTAAAGGTGCTATCAAAGGCGCTACTAAAGGTACCTCCAAAGGTGCCACCAAAGATGCTACTAAAGGCGCAACCAAAAGAGCTGCCCAAGGAGCAACCAAATGTTCTGCCAAAGGCGCTTCCGATGTGCTGCCACCTTCGAAAGGCAGAGAGATTGGAATCTAGCCATCAATGTCGGAACACAATTCAAAGTAATCTTGGCTGTTACTGTTATCAAGGATGGTGATCATCAAGACGAACCATTCCCTACTACCTGGTTATAGATTTTTCTGTCGCCTCTTACGACAGACCGCCCGGTCGCAGGAATTGGTATCATTTCTCCTTTCCTGCATGGTTAAAATACTTACCGTTATGTGTTATAGCAAGAGTTTATAAAAAATCTATTTTCAAATATCAATGCTAATACTATTCAATCGTGATTACAGCTATACAAACAGAACACATTTTGGCAGCGCTGTCTCCCGGGTTGTCATGTCATACCAATAGATTATCATTCGTACACGGGACAAATACGGAAATGTTGCGGCATTCACGAAATCAGCGACTATATGTTCTTGCAGTTCACAAAGGCAAGCGGGCTTTAAAACTGATCTTACATTGATCAAACGGCGCAAAAATAGAGCCTTAAAAGGGTTACATATTTGTACCGTTTGGGGTTGAAATAGGCTCATGAGGTCCATCGGCATGAGTTTCTTTAAAGATATTTATTTGTACAAACTGTGATCGGCTGGCTCATATTTTGCCTAGAAAATTAGCATTACTGGAGAACGTGGCAATGCACCCAACCTTTGGGAACGTTTTCTGCTGGTAGTGATCTGGTATATAGTTTATAGTTAAAGATTAATTTATTTATTTGACTTCGATGACTCAGGCTAATTATTCTATTTATCGTCTTAAAGGATTAAAGGTAGAATACAATATGAGTTAAGTTTCTTTCGCTGTACTAGTTTATAGTTATAATGTACAAATAGATTAATTAAATTAGTTATAATTTATTTGAGTTACTTTTTAGACAGTTTATATAAATTAATTAAGCATCAAAATAAAATATTAAAACCGGCCTTACATGTGTAACAATTTGATTTCCACATCTATAAGCTCAACTCGAACTTAGCAAATGGGATTCCTTAAACATAGGTTCTTTTAACAATTCCAGTAGTGATTATTAATAATAATTACCTGTGATAATTATTTATCGCTGTTTTCGTAGCCCACATATCTCATGAATAATGAAACGATACGTCAATCGCAAGTTTGACATCGGCAAACGTATGCGCAGAATAGGCCGATACGATAATAATTAGCGAAATGGATTTGTTCAAAAGTATGATCACTGATATGCCTATCTGGTTTTGTTTTGGCTTGGAGAGACTTTGTGTGTTACAAAAGTAAAGGGAGATGATGGATTTCAGTTCTTTTTCTTACTTTCTTTGTGTGTTATATTTTAAACCAACAGAGGTAATTTTGTAAGCACTTGTTGCGGTTATCTGGTGGATGCACTCAATCGAAAATATTTGAACTAGTGTCATTGTCCTTCACAGTAATTTTGTGGTAAAGACATGCAAAAAGAAATGCTAGTCCATTAAAGCACAAGATAGTCTAACAAGAGATATTTTATAGGCACTCCTGATTACCGTCGCCTATGGACGTTTACAACACCAGAGATGTCACCAAAACGATGCCGGCCACGAAGAAATTTTATGCCACCCTTTAAAAAAATCCATATTATAGTGCTGTGGTATAACAACGACTGGGAGCTCATTCCAAATTTCCACGGTGGGTAAACTGTTGCGTACAAGAACGAAGAAGCTTAAGGTAGTGGGGATTGACGCCCAGTCTATAGCGACCGGTGCGATAGTAGGAAGAGGACGAAGGCGCACACTGAATAGTTCCTCGGAACACTCTTTATTGTACAATCGGTAGGCAGAGAAGCGAAGTCTCTTCGAAGGGCAAGCGAATCTAAACCTTTCGTCTTTGAGTATGGGATCATCGACAACGCGAACGGCTCGACGTTGAATACTATCCAGGAGACTGAGCTGGTAGGCTGGTGCTCCAGCTCACAGTTGTGAGCAGTACTCCATATGCGGTCTCACCTGGGCTTAGCAAAAGATGTTGCAGCTGAGTGAAGTACTACTGCTTGTCCAGATTTAGCACTCCCTGGAGGCAAATTTTGCCTTGCCTTTAAGGTGGCCCCTACACTGTACACAGTTCACAATGTCGACTTCGAGAATCCAATAATCTTGGAGGTGATTAAGGGAGTTCCTTGGAACTAAAACGCTAGATCGAATGGGGTTTTATTGGCAGAGAGGTGTAGATAACTGGTCCCTGACTATGTCTGAAGGGCTTTTAATAAAAAACATACCTGAAAGAAAGGTGAAAGTGAGATTTCATCTTCTTTGAATTCTTCAGTTCTTGTGTGAAGAAGCGGCAGCTTCTTCCCCAGCAACACGTCTAGCTAAAAATTATTTTTCTTTATATTTGTTGTTCTATTTATACTAGCTGTCCCGGCAGACGTCGTCCTGCCCGGTAAAAAATAGGGGTTGATCGTAGAGGGTTGAAAATTTAGGGTTGTATGTATCTTTTAATGCTGTATCATATAAAATAGAAATTAAAAATTTTGTCTAAAAAAAAATAAAAAAATTTAGGGGTGGACTACCCCTTACATTTAGGGGGATGAAAAATAGATGTTGGCCGATTCTCATAGATACCGGATAAGCACAAAAAATTTCATCAAAATCGGTCAAGCTGTTTCGGAGGAGTATGGCAACGAAAACTGTGACACGAGAATTTTATATATTAGATTTCAAGTTCTTTTTTTAAAGTTTTATACAGAATTATGTTACAGAATGACTTTTGAAGAATTAATGGAGTTGTAGCAAACAGTGCATATTCAATAAGACAGAGCGAAATAAAATAATAAAAAATGTTATTATAGTTATAAATATAAAGACATAACGTACCAATTTTTTTTGTATCATATCTCGATATATTCCTTACAAGTTCCTTACTTATAAATATTTCTACTCAATTATTGGTATAAATTAAATATAATTAAAATTGGAAACGTCTCAAACGGAAGGTTTATCCATCAAAAGCAGAACAAATAAGTCCTTTTTGATTAATACTTGAAACAGGCAACAATGAAACAAGCTCTCTTCGTAAACTTGCAAATTTCAACATCGATCTAACTTTGAAAGGGTGAATAAATAAGTTTGGGATCCACAATGGGTTCTCGCTATGATGGATGGCTCCTTGCGCCACAAGTGAAAGACGGGAACTCCTCTTCAAAGTCAAATTGATTATTCTTGAGGTCGAAAATTTAATGTTTCGAAGTTTTATTAACTGACTTTAAGCAGGAGGACGATTTGAATTAGTCTGTATGTTTGTGACCCGATTTTTCAGTCAATCGTCGACCAATTTTCAAAAATTCTTTATTATTCGAAATAGTATATTCCTGAGATGGTTCCATTGTTACCAAGTTAGGATCTGATTAGTGGATCCCAGGGTAATCAAAGGCAGCTCTTGTTCAAGAGCGCCTACACTCACAAAAAGGCAAACTTTCATACGCAACAATACGTGAGCCAGTAGTACAATTTCTACATGCGCTTAATATATTATTTCTACAGCTATTTAACTAAGAAGTAGAAAATAATGTACATATTTTTCACCACATCTTGAAGTCGGTGCCAAGTAAAACATAAAAAACAACAAAATTGCAAAATCCACCGACTTCAAGATGTTGTATGAAATATTTATTTTTTACTTTGTGGTTTGAAGCGGTTTTGTTTTTGTTAAAATAAAAAATCGAAATGTGTGCTGGGACACATAGTAGAGGTAAAACTTTAACGGATGAGTGGAAAAACGAATGGCAACGGACAAGTGGCAAAACGAAACGCAACAAAATTTTAACTTGAACACTTCATCCTATTATGATAATTCTTTTACAGTGCAAGCTGTCAAACTTTGGAATATGCTGCCTCTTACTGTCAGAGAGGCCACATCCTTACCAACATTTAGAAATTTACTCAGAAAACACTATTTATCCATAAATAGCTATGTCTGATTAACACAATATAATCATGCTAATACATTTATTTATTATAACATATATGTTTTGTAATATATTATTGTATATTATATTTATAACTATGTATATATGTATGTATTTGTATATTTATTTGTTAAATTAGTTTGAGTATTTATGTGTCCATTGCCTTTTTCCTGCACCACCTACATCGCCTGATTCAAATTTGTTTTTCATTTAGGTTGCCTGGAAGAGATCGCTTTGAGCAATAAGGCCGCCTATTGTATCGCCTAGAAAATATTGTAAATATTGTCTGTTTTGTAATTGTATGTTTTGGTGTGCAATAAAGAGTTATCTCTCTCTCTCTCTCTCTCTCTCTCTCTCTCTTGAAGTTTTATGGGCGGCTTTTCAAATTAAGTACGATAATAAACTGCCCTAAAACTTCAAGTAAAAATTTCGTTTTGCCACTTGTCCGTTGCCATTTGAATTACCACTTGTCCGTTGCGATTCGTTTTTCCACTTATCCGTTGAAGTTTCACTTCTATTATATGCCCCAGCACACATTTCGATGTTTCACAGGTTTACTGCAAATTATGATTTGGTTAGGTTAAGTACATTTTAATTAATGCAGTTTTAATTTAAACACATTTTATTTTATCAAACAAAAAACTGAATTCGATCTAGAACCAAAAAAAAAGATACATCCATAGTCGACTCAAAAATTATGCCGTCTCTCACCACGCGGCCGTAACGCTTTTTCGTGACAGAATAAATCCTAATATCTATATCGAAGTTTCACTTCAAAAAGTTTAATAAATGTTAAGTAAGTCAATATACATATTCCATTTGTTTGACACCTTTGGTTGACTAACGTCTTGCTATCTTAATTTTATTCAACAGAGGGGTATGCAAGCAAATGAGCAATGGCGTCCGTGTACGATGTTATGGCGGGTTAAATGTTCTGTGTATAATGAATTAACGTCTCTATAGCAATGCGCTTGTTTCCTAATCAACACAGACGGACGATTCAATGGAAATTAGCTGTATCTGTTTATAACATTTTAAAGTATGTAGCTATATTTATAAGCTTTGGTTTTCAGCCAAGTGGCAGGGCATTTGCCTGACTAGATGGCTACGACCCCTAGTCCAAAATATACCGCCATAACAACCATCAGTTGTGTTCCGGCATTAGTGACCAGGTACCAGTCTCCCTTAAGAGAGCAGCAGCGTATTTGTGACATGAACCTTTAGTTTTGCAAATGTCCATAGGCGATGGTAACCGCTTTCTATCAAGTAGGTTGTCTGCCTGTCTGCTGAACTCCTGCAACAAAAAAAACGTATACGTGTGTCGTAAGCTGGTTGTTAAAAAGAAAATATTAAAGCATGTAGCTTATAACAGTGTCTAACTAACTAGGAAGCATAATAATAAGTAGACGTTTGTTTACCAAAGAAGCAACGAGAAAGGCAACATCCCGGAAACATTCTGAAGTTATTAACTAAAAGCAAAACAGTGTCGCGCCGTACGGGCCCCTTGCATATAATAACTTAAGAAATTTTGAGCTCTTTGCATATAAGTCGGAACTATTTGGGGCTTAAAAGTGTTGGAGGAAGAAAATCGGCTTTGCAAATGTTGTGTAGTGTTGTGTGTTACGACAAGATCTTAGCAGCTCAATTTCAGGACCTTTTTCAAAGAATGTGCATTTATTATTTATTATCATATTAGGCATTTTCTCATGTATCGCGTTTACGATAATATAGCTTTCGCAGGCATGTTGCGAATATGATAAGTATCAAAATAAAGTTCAACTTTATTAACTAAGCGATTCTTTAAAAGCAGTCGCTTTAGGGCGATTGTTGAGCTGTCAGCCTGTCTGGAGTACTTAAGCAATACAAAATCCATTAAAACACAGTTTTAGTGAAAATATGAATTAAATAAAGAAACAACTACCCGCTGTCCCCTTTCTTCTCAAAAAAGTCAATGTAATGATTGGCTATTTGACACATATTACAACAAATGCTTAAATAGTGTATATAAAAAAATAAAAACCTCGTTTAAAAAAACCGACTTCAAAAACTAAAAAACTGTGTTGTTTTAGATAATATATATTAATAATAATAGCTTTAGAAATGAGTTATTTTATACAGTTTAGTTTTTTAGTTTTTGAAGTCGGTTTTTTTAAACGAAGTTTTATTTGTTACTTTTTAGTGTCTGGCTATGTATGGGTGGACTCCGAATGGTGCCGCGCTTCTTAAAAAATATAGGTCCCAAGAAACGAGAATAAAAAAATGATCGTAAAATGAAAACTACTGGGCCAAACTATGACAATTTTTTAGGGGACCAATTGGAAGCTGTTCCGCGTCGATCAAAAAAAGAATCACGTAAATGGGATCATAAATCACGCAGTAATCGGCGAACATACATTAAAAAAAGATCCCGACGAATTGAGAACCTCCTCCTTTTTTCGAAGTCGGTTAAAAAGAGCATGCGTTTAAATACCTTGATATCATTTTGCTTTGTAAATTTATTATAGGAGTAATTTTAATTACTGTTTGAACAATAATCAAGAAGCGATTTGACACGTTAGACTGAATTGTGTAATTACAACGCAGTACACCGTGATTTGAAACAAATAAAAAAATATTCACAAAACAAAAATAGTCACCGTCGCAATAATGATATACTAAGAATTTACTCTGCGACAAATCTCCATAGATTCCTTACATGTTATGCAAAATATAAACGTTATACAGAAGATGGTATAAAAGGCTGGAGCAAGCAGCTATGTAAATGAAGTTTAGCCATTTAAATATTCTTCAATAGTGTAGAATCCCTTTCTAAGCTAGGTACTTTTGAATTCAGTTTTTAATTTAATGAAGAGCAGCTCAAACACTTCATTCGGAATTTTACCCTAGAAAGAAGACAGTACTTTTTAACCAACTTCGTAAAAAAAAAGAAGGAGGTTCTCAATTCGTCGGGATCTTTTTTTTTCCTTTTTTATGTATGTTCGCCGATTATTCCATGATTTATGATCCGATTTACGTGATTTTTTTTCGACGCGGAATAGCTTCCAATTGGTCCCCCTAAAAATTTACATAGTTTGGCCCAGTAATTTTCATTTTATGAACAATTCTTTGTTCCCGTTTCTTGGGACCTATATTTTTTAAGAAGCGCGGCACCATTCGTAAGTCCACCCATACATAGCTAGACACTAAAAAGTAACAAATAAAAAATAAACACTTCCTTTAAAAAAACCGACTTCAAAAACTAAAATGTATAAAATAACTTATTTCTAAAGCTATTATTATTAATATATATTATCAAAAACATCTTGAAGTCGGTGCAAAGTAAATCATAAAAATTACTATAATATTTTGAAAATTACTAAGCACCGCCTTTAAGATGTTTTAGATAATATATATTAATAATAATAGCTTTAGAAATAAGTTATTTTTGTAATTGTCGTTTTGTACATCTCCGACTCGCAATTGGCCAAGTTTCCGATGGCTATGACCACAACCTTTTTTGAGATCTGGATCCACGCCTGGTTTTGACGTTTTGTGAAATAATAAAAATATCACAACAAATAAGTATTGCCATACAACGTGGTAATGCAGCCAGCCTTCTGAGCATGCTCCCCGTTGGCAGTGATCTGCTACATAATATATTTTAGGTTCAATGTAAAAAAACATATATTTAAACAGAGGTATGTTATAAAATATCGTAATTGTTTTGACTGCTATGTACCACATTAATTGATACTTATCTCTCTATAAACAAAATACTTAAAACACACCGCCACCAAGGAATGTTTTATCAAACAAAATTTCGTATAATAAAACGGCGTCAAAATGATACGCACAGCGTAATTTTCTCTTGTCACATTGTTGTTCGCATTTCGCGAGGCTCAAAGCATTCTCGCGGAATAACAGGCTTTGCCTCTTGAGTCCTTAAAATACTCTCATGCGAACACCGCGTTATTGGAACTAAGAACTTTGTTGGGCTTAAACTGGTTCTATGATTAGGCCGGTGCTGTTTTTTAATAACGGAATATTTAAGGAGCTAATGCCTTTTGTTCAACTTCCAGCTATTGTATCTAGTTTTTAAAACTTAGCCTTTGATAATTGTTCAATTTATTAACAATAAGTAATAATACAACATATTTGCTTTATCTCTTTTTAGTGTCGCTTTTTCCTTTCATCGAGTTTCAAATCGCAAGAATTTTGAAGAAGTTTTACGACAAAAATGGTCACTGACGGTGGGGTGCGGTCCCAAAAGCCTGGGCGCATTTTCATCTTTTATGGCAAAGCTAATGTGTTGTCCAAAATGCATGCATTCTATTCATTCTAATTCTATCCGTGCAGGAACGGAGAAAGAATACAATTTCCTGCGGCCCGGCGGCCTGTCGTAAGAGGCGACAAAACAACCCACAGCCAGGTGGTAGGGCATTTGCCCGACTGGATGGCTACCACCCCTGGTCTAGAGTATGTCGCCATAACAACCTTGTGTTGTGTTCCGGCATTAGTGACCAGGTTCCAGGCTCCCTAAAGAGAGCAGCAGCACATTCGTAGCACCTTTGGTGTTGCAAATGTCCATAGGCGATGGTAACCGCTGTCCATCAAGTGGGCCGTCTGCCTGTCTGCTGATCTGCTGCAATAAAAAAAAAAAGAAAAATGCAATTCTTTTGATTATTGATTCAAATTATAAAAGTTAAAATTTAATTTTACTTCCTAGCCTATGCACGCCGCTTCGCAACGTGTTATTGCTGGTAAGGAGACGAAGCGGCAAGAAACTCCCCAGCAACACGTCTAGCTAAAATTGATTAACTCATAAAAAAATGCTTTATACAGAAATATCACTTTTCGAAGAAAATTAATAGAGTTGTAGCAAACAGTGCATACTCAGTAAGATAAAGACAAAATAAAATAAATATCACTATAGTTATATAATAATGACATGACGTACTAAAATGTGATGCTGCAATATCCATACCATCTTTATTACTTTAAAATATCATGATAGGAGTAATTTTAGTTAATAATTAAACAATTAATTAATACACTATTTGACTTGTTCTAGAATTATGTCATAAATTGCAAAGGTCGTACAAAATGTAGGTAACTTCGGCGTTATGAAAAATGATAAAACTAATGCCTATAAATGACACTACAACTAAACTATAGGTTATAGGTAGTTATTAAGCCACCATGTGCTTAAGGTTGATATATTGACTAACAGAACGAAATTTCCAAATTACCCGCAATAGTATAAAAATTCAATCGTGAGTAGGAGTATTTTGGCGGGAACTGAAAGGAGATGTTGTGCTGTGCAGTTTTATTATCTAAAAATGTGTAAAATTACTCTGAAATGAACAATAGTTGTAGGATATTGATAGTTTTGAGTAGCAGTTATGTGTTTTGTGAGAAATGTGAACTGTATAGTCAAATGTGGCCTTTTGAGTTGTCACAATAACTCCGTTGAATGGCACTAGCTGATTACCTACAGTTCAGCTGTGCTATACATAGGCTTAAGACAATGAAGAGACTATATTGTAAACGAAGATCTGGCTTAAAGGCCTAGCTGCCAAGCCATAAACCTAAAAAAAAACCAAATCGTGAACAACACTCTCATACATGTTCTATGAAGATGACACAACACATACTAGCGTTATGACAGTAAAAGTTGTATGAATCCAAGCAGTTTTGGTACGCTCGGGTACAATAATACGGTTTAGTGTAGCATTACACGACTGTACCAAGTTTTGTTGCACCCCAGTGTACGTTTTGCGTTAAGATGACAAATGGTTTTGCATTGTTATTTATAATAAAGAAAATAGGTTCTCCTTTGTATTACACTATATTTTTATCTTTTCTTTTAAAAATATATACTTGGGTAGACCCAAGTATATATTTTTTTGCCAGTGTTAAGTTTCCAAGATTATTCAAATTTTAGCCAATCTTCAGGCAAATTGTTGATCTTCGACTGACGCTAAATGAGATGATAGTTCTTCTTGCGGCTCTAAAGGCCCCCTTCACTCAATAGTTGAGATTTTCAAGAGAAACAAAATTCTTCGTCAAAATAATCCTGCAATTATTGTACACTTAGCCATTATTATATTTTTTTGTAATAGAACCGCACAGTGAAATATCCCCACCAAATCTCGCCAAGCAATTTAATTAGGAAAATATTTATTATTCATGTATGTCTTTGACGACCACGGGCCATAAAAATGGCTCGGACTTTTGGAGGGCTTGCACGGGGCCCTGAAAAGGCCAACACGTAGAGGCCCTTTGACAAATTTAATATAAATGTGGCGTGACACTGACCGGCGATTATCCCTGTCTACACCATATAATGCACCCAAGGACAAGCCCCGGTCAGTGTAGGACTATTGTGAAAAATGAGAAAAAAAAGTACCGGGCTATTGGGGTGAACTGCTAGTGGTACTGGGGTTCTGGGAATATGGGGACTACGGCGTCTGCCCGTCGCAATGTTCGGGGAAAAATGGGCAGACGGTGACTCGCCACTCCCTGCATGGGCCCCAAAAAATGCCATAAAAGGCAGGGGCAATGGGTATGAGTGGCTAAGTGGTGTAGAGAGGTGGGCAGTTCACCGAAGCTACTTCTGACATTAGGTCATTTATCACTTTACCCCTGGAGCTTGAGTCTTAGCTCTAACGGTCTCCACTCCATGCCGGCTGGTTAAGGCAAGCACGGAGGCGGAGGCATTGCCTTGGCCCCGGAGTCAGGTACGAGGTGTCGCTACTCACCTAAGGCTTCGCCACAAAGCCCCCCGCGTAAAAATATTTGTTACATAGTTTATTTTTAACCGAACATAATATAACGAAATATTTTATAACAAGGTGAGTTGTTTAAATATATATAGTTAAAAAAAGAAAGACGGTGTGCGTCTCGAGAGGCCCCACAGAAGTGACAACTTTCCTAATCTAACGCGATAGAGGAAAGGCAGACAGAGTGGCGTCGTAACGCGTTACGTAACGAAGCGGTTTACCCTCCCATAAGAAGTAATCACTTCAAAAATATGAACAATATTTTACGTCCTAACTAGGGTCCAAGTCGGCAACAGTATCAGAATGATCTTGCACTGACGTCATAATGGCACTGATAACTATTACGGTGCTGTTGTGGCTGTAGTGCACAATAAT
Source organism: Dendrolimus punctatus (assembly GCA_012273795.1). Taxonomy (NCBI): domain Eukaryota; kingdom Metazoa; phylum Arthropoda; class Insecta; order Lepidoptera; family Lasiocampidae; genus Dendrolimus; species Dendrolimus punctatus. The sequence goes on along the minus strand of CM022534.1, from coordinate 2,314,677 downwards.
TCTGATACTATTGAAATTGCAGAACTAAACACCACAAATAGGTTAAATCTTGTAATTACGGGTAAATCAATACATCTACGAAGTATATTTTAAGAAAATGACACCTGAAAAGCAGATGGTGCACCTGGAATATTCGATGAGTAAAATTTTCAAAGAGGGACGCTAACAAGGCCATTTAATTAATTTTTAATTGATACAGAAACTTCCCGTCGAAGCGTAATGCCGAGGATAATATCAAGAGAGTCGATAAAAGAACGATGAAATAAATACGCAGTAGAAATGAAACAAGGTGCGATAAGGGGTGGGAGGGATTAATATTAAAAAAATATGTTTATTCCCAAACTGACTGTGTGAGTCTCATTAAGGAATTGCATATGTATGTCCCCCAATTTGATGCTCAGGGGGAATAGATTTTGTAACGCCGTGCAGTGTGTGTAAAGAATCTGGGTGGAACCAACTACCTCGCTAAACCTAAACCTACGTCCCATACCAGACGCTTATGTGGAATACCATGAGATAACGAGCAAAGCTACACCGATTGCTCCACCGCACCCTTTAGCTTAGATCACACCGGGATGCAGCGTGACCCATTTCACCAAAAGAGGTTGGAACCGTCACATACCCACAATGCGCGGAACCTTGGACTCCTGTACGTCCTAGAAAGTTACTATATTCACCTTTGACACGCACAGTTTCACGTCGCCATACATTCTTTATCAGAACAATCTACGAAAGTAAGAAACAAAAACTTATTTTGCAAAAATAGCGACATAACGACATTATTATAGGGAGCATATTTTGGGAATTTGTACGTCGAATTTTCAGCAAACAAGGTTTGCATTCAGCATATAGCTATGTCGGATATAATTCCGATACGCTGATTTTCAGAGCAAACTTTCCTTTTGGCGTAAGACCAAAATTTTGTTAATTGAATAATAATTAATTAAACTAATTTTACTTAAGCAATATTTAATTAGTAAAACAAGTAAATAAAAGTTAATAAAAACAACAATAAATACGTTACTTCAAAATTAAATTAAATACTCGTGTAACAACTTGTATCGAATCATTTGTCTTATTTTTATTATCATAATTTTTCCATATTACTTTATATTACCTGGAAAAATTAAAAATATCAGTTGCATGAATAAAACAGTGGAATAGCTTAACTTCTGTTTCCACTCAGGTTAATATTTATTTCAGTGAAAACTTTTATCCAATGATTGAAATTTAAAGAGTAGGAACTGCTGAAAAAGAGTAATGTTTTGGTAAATTGAAAAACCGTTTTGAAATCGTTCTTATGTCGTGTACCGTGATAATGTAGTCCAAAATGTTACCAACTTCCTTGGCAATTTTCCAACTGGGCCTCCGCATATTGCGATAATGACGTGTTTAAAGTGATGTCAACAGAAATGTACAGTTTTCGGGTTTGTTTTGCTTACTGGACTAATGTTTGAAATAACAGTTATCTGTATACCTTTATCTTTATAGTTCCAATATGCCATTTTAGCAAAAACGCAATCTTATGAAATCGTTATATTCATTCTTAAAATTTCTCCAAAATCCGGCGAGTAGTTTTAGTGTAAAAAAGTAATAAATATCCATCGTCACTAACTCTCTCGTCTATGATAAAGAAACAAAAAATATTTTGTATTATATTGTTACGAATTAGGACGACGAAGGTGATGTCAGGAGGAGGAACAGACGAGCGTGCATGACAAGAGCTATGAATGTCAAAGAAGCAAGTGAGGTGTGTAAGAATAAGCCTGTATGGCGCTTTGTTGTTCGTGCCTACCCCGCAAGGGACCTGGCGTGAAATTATGTATGTTACGAATTAGCAGGACTCGAATTAAAATGCCGTTAGAAAAAGAGAACGATCTTGCCTAAATCTCCGTAGTATGTATCGGTGTCCTAAGTCACAACCTCTCTGACTTTCTCAAAGAAAGAACTGAAAACCTTCTTTAAAATAAGACGGGGTCCTAGGATCAAACAGTACGTTATAAAGAAGAGACCAAACATGAGCATTGCGGCGAAGTCGAATTGGCAACCATTTGAGCTGTGTGCGAAATTCAGACATTTGCGCAAGTCAAATATAAATCGTATAGAGAAATTTTGAAGTCGCTCAAGTTTGTCTAATTGGTTCTGGTTAAGATCTAGATAGCTGACGTCACCATAGTCAAGTATAGGAAGAAAGAGTGATTGCGCTAGGGCTATTTTAGTGGTGAATGGTAGAAAATATTGCAAACGGCGTAGAGAAGCAGGTGACGCAAATGTTTTCTGACTGATTTTCCGAGCTGAATGAAGTATACATATTTTCTTAAAAAACTCCTTTGGAATCTTAATCATGATATGCCTGCCAATGCGGATTATCGTGAATATGTTTAACAAGAACTGGATAATCGAGTCTTTATTGTATTCTTCTTCCATGGTGTTTATGCAACATCGTATTTGGACTTGGTAGTTTCGTTATAAAAGGAGGCCCGAGCCCAGCAGTGGGACATTTATGGGCTGATATTATAATAATTATATTAAATAATAGTATCGATATAATACGCGACGCTTGCGCCGCACCGCAGTCTTCGATCTCGAGCGAAAAAGGACGAGTGCCTTATTTTGGCGGCGGTAATAATTTCGGCGGTGATAATAAGACACTTGATAAACGTGACGTGTGAGCTACATTGTACGGTGTGACCTCCAGCCAGCCGGCAAGGACCCCCAAGAGTGCATCATTGCTATGTCGATCTACCCTTGTTTCTTTATACAGTTTGCGAAGGACACTCAAACATCGATAAGCAAGGATATACCTAAAGTCTACTAGGCTATGTAAAGCCCGAACATGTGGTAATACAAATAAACTTACTTTCGCATTTCTATATTATACCGGAAATCCGTACTGGATTTCCTCTTCCGTCGTCTACGTAGAGGTGTTGTAATTAAAAAGTTGCCGTATTTCATTCCACATTCGTACAAAATCCCCGGATTTCAGCAAGGACGAACTCAGAGTTTGCGAGATCTCTAATTAACGTGCGAAATTCGTTATTTCTTATTATTAAACTTTTTCTGTTCTTATATCACTTCGATGACTTTTTTGTCACTTTCGGATTACTAGAAATGAGAATTGGGGCGGCGCTGGGTCATTTTTGTACATATAATTTAAACTTAATTTTAACGGTTTTAGTACTACATTTTATTTCGTTTGAGTACTAGTTCGGAAAACTTTGAAAACACTGCTTTTTTATTGCCTATATCAGGAAAACAGGCAGATGGCTCACTTGATGCAAAGTTACCTTCACCTACGGACGTGTGCAACAATAGCGCATTACGAACGTACATTTTTGAAATTATACCGCAAGAAATTAAAATCCTAGAGCCTATACAAAGAACTATTGAAACGGCCACCGACTCTTTAGATGATCATAGATCTGATTTCAGTTCGGACAACAGATAAGTATGGAAATCTAAGGAAATAACGCAGTGATATGGAATTGAAATTTGGAGTGGAGACCGCGTCTCGGCAAACGTAGCGTAGGACGCCTGCCAGCTCGGTGGACTGACGACCTGCGCAAGATTGTCGGTAGGGGCTGGATGAGGAAGACCGGAAACCGGGATGTGGTGCGTACTTGGGGAGGCCTACGAACAGCAGTGGGCAGAGATTGGCTGAGGAAGATGGAATTGAAAACATAAGTGCTTGTGCAGGCGGCACCGCCAATGCAGCGCCGATGCCCCGCTACTACCCTTCTATTCTGTACTGTGTATTTGAATATTCTTAGCCCCCAGAGCGCCGCCCCACCGAACCATCGCTACCGAGTGCTTTACAGCGTAACTGAGGTGGAATGATGGCGCGGTGATGCCCAGAGTACACAGCCTGGCGACAAGGTGGTGGTATCGTCTATACACGTGCGAAAACTTTACTTTAAGATATTAGAATCTTAAAAAATATATACAGACAATTCAAAACCTTTTTCTTCTTTAAATTCAGTTAAAAAATAAAATAAACCAAAACCCCGAAACACAAGCAATTTGGCGCAACCAAAAAGTAGGAGTTGACTTTCAAAGTTAGACAGGCCTATCAAAGTCTAAATTGGATTTAGGGTTTCGTGAGGTCTGGTCCCATGTCCCGAAACCCTTTGTGGCCAAATAATAAGTGTTCAAAGTGTGCCGTTAGCAAGTTGCATTCCTTGCATTTTCAATCGACTGTCTAAGTTATAAGCTACAAGCGAAGTTTATGGATCTAGATCGCTGTCGTTGGAAAATGATCTTTAAATTCAGCTATAAACATTTATATATTTTCTAGATATATATTCGTTTGGTATGTATATTAAGTATATATCTATTTAATATATAAAAGTCTGCCATGTAGTTCGAACTATATGTTACATATACCACCTACGCCACTATCATCGCAATCGATTCCTGGGATGGTCTAGAACAGATCGATTTTTCAGCGATAATACCACCTTTTGTACATAACCAGAAAAATTTTTGGTCTTTAAGTTCATTTTTATATTGGTGTATAATTAAGTGTTATTTATCGCTTTATCCGAGCAAGAATGGAAGAAAGACTCATTCTTGTGGTCGAGCTGACTGGTGTATGTAGCGACAAAACAACCAGCAGCCAATTAGTAGGGCATTTTCCCGTCTGGATAGCTACCATAATGGTATACCGCAATAACAAACTTGAGTTGTGTTCTGGCATTAGTAGCAAGCTCCAGTCCCTCCTTTGTGGCCGCCAGGACATTGGCCACAGCTCCTTTGCTGTTGCAATAGTAGATTGTTACACGAGAGGTGAAAGTAATCTATTTAGGCATGAGTTGGTTTTGCGCACGAGCGTAGCGAGGGCGCTAATAGCTCGAGGGCCTAAATAGGTCTTTCACTCGAGGTTAGCACTCGGCTTTTCATTTTGAATATGAGGAAAGCAAATAATTATCTAATGAAATCAGGCGTTAAATCTAAATCTGACGAACTTACTTAGTGCGTCACATGTGAAACATTAAGTAAATTTCTTCTTCTGTAGCATTCTACCAGCCAGTATTTTTTTGTCCTTGGTAAAAGCGGTAGTAAGTATTTAGCTCAAATTTATGTAAATTAAATAGTAATTTGGCGAAAAGTAATTTTTCCGTATAAAAAGATGTTACAAAGTAGTTGACTTTTTTTATTATAATTTACAAATTGTAATTTAAAAAAGTAAACGCTATTTAACAATATACATATCAGTGTGTACTGTACAATCAGTCGCTCTTGTTTTGGGCCACAATTTGCAAACGGAACTTTTCCAATAAACGTTACGGAACCCTACGACGAATGTGGCTGCGGTGCCACCGTGCATTGTTGTTCCCCCACATTGATTTCAAACCGGTTTTAAGGCGGTTTTAACCGGTTTAATCTTTTAACCCGTAGGTGCTTTATAATCCCAATTGCTTTTGTTATCGCCTCCACATTCAATTCAGGACATTCCGATAGCGAAACGCATCGTTGTCGCATAGTTCTATTGAAATTTTTGTTATTGCAAATCTGGCAAACAGGCAGACGGCCGAACTCTGCAATATCAATGGCGAAGCCAACGCGATGCTAGCCTTCAAGATGGAATAGGGGGATGGCGATGTCCAGGCGAAGCTATTTGTCCGTGGTCTTGGCATTAAAAGAGAAGGACGGAATACTGAGGGGTTTTAATGGTCATCCTTAATTATAGTGTGGCAATAGCATCTTTAGTTCTGGCAAGAGGTGCCAGTGACACCCCGACGTGAGGAATCCCACACATCGGCAGCGATTTCCCCTAGAGGGTGCTGTACTCCCTATGCGCGGCTGATGGCCCTGATGTTTCCTCTCTTTAAAAAATATGGCAGGGTATATGGGGCATGGCAGAGCGTTCACTTATCGCATGAGATAGAATTAGCTCAAGGCTAACCGTTTTACGACAATATTCTGTGAGAGCGTGGTATCACAGCCGGCCCCAAAAGCTGTAATCAGGATAATGTTTCCACCATTGCTCTACGTACAATGTAGACGTCTTGAAAAACGCGCATCGATTTGGAATTCTTTTCATATTCCTTCTCCCATTTACAGTTCAATTATTGTGCAGTTGGCAATGTGACAGTATTTTTTTGTTTGTTACAAATATTTTAAAAAGAGCCTGTGATAATATATAAATAATTATAATGAAGAATTTTTTTTAGCTAGACGTGTTACTGAGGAGATCCTTCGCGCTTCTTCTCCTTTGAACAGCGATAACACATCGCGAACCGGTGTACATAGAATAGGAAGTACATATAAAGTTTGACTTACCTACCTTCAAAAAGTGTTCTCAAGTGGAACTTATCTTAAATAAAACCATTTGAATTGAGACGCTTGGATCGTAGGGTCCTGCAGACATGAGACTATTTAGAGCTCTCCAAAAATCGCATAGATTCTTCAAGTAATTACAGGGAGATACTCTAGGGAGTTAACTTAACCAGATTTCTGGGTGAATTTGATAATTGTAAGGAATTAAAGGTAAAATATAACATATATAATTAATTAGACTCATTGACTCTTCAGGTGATCAGAAGGGTAGTGCCTACCTAAGGCAACGGATCAGTATGGCGCACCAGCGAGAAAACATAGCCAGCTTTTTGGGCACCTTACACATGACTATGGATAGATGTCATGACAATACAATATAAATAAGTTAAGTTTTCTTTTATTGTATTCAATTATTTATGTTATTCATAACATTCATTAATATGTGCAATTAAAAGTACCCACCTTTGTTGTTGTAGACTTAGTTAAGTTTTACTTCATTGCTATATTATGTAACTGACGTACAAAATGTACGACATATAGAAAAGTGCTTAAACAGATCGCCAGCTACGCTTCGCAATGAAAAAGCGTTGAATATAAAAATCCAAGTTTCGCCACGAATTCGATGAAAGAACTCATCAAACACCCGACACCGCGTCAAAACTGTCTTCATAGGAAAAGCAATAAGTGTGTGGTACAAACGACAAGAATATCACTTTTTTTATTCTAACCATAATATATATTCTTATTGAGAATTCGTCACTAGTGACGACGTCAGCCTTATAGGTGATGGCAAATATACATTTTTTCTTTATAATTTACAACTCCACTACAAATAAATCATGGTCATTGACGACGTATTTATATTGACTTCAGATAATATGCTCACAGCTTATTATTCTATAACTTTTATTAATATAAATATAATTCCTTTGACCTACATCCGTCAACATATTACTATTCAAAAATATAATCTGAATTACTCTTTAAATCACTAGCACATGGTTCATAATTCAATGCACTGTTACGCACAATTTCCTTTGAACTACTTCTACAAGAATATCTGCGCTAAGTATATACGGATTGAGCTAATTCATTTGAAATCTTTTAAGTTTTTTTTAAATAAATAAAAAATCTGTTGTCTGTAAAGTCGGTTTACTGACGATAGTTGAACGTGACAACGTTCAACACTCAAGTAGGAGAGAGACAGATGTCTCGTTTGTGCCTCTACTAATATATTGTGCCTCTTTGCCGCTCGTTCCGCGCTCTCGCTTGCACTTCAAGCCTTAAATGGAACGCCTCAGATCGAGGTAACGCCGTATGAGTCATGTTTTTTCGTGCGTGCAGCCGGCTCCATCGAATTATAAGACGTTGTCACGTCAAAAATTAATACTTCCCTTAGTATTAATTTAGAGAAATGTGTTTTATTTCGTTCCAAATTTCAAATCACAACCACTCTAAAGAAGTTTCACTTCAAAAAGCTAACGGCAAAGCTATTTTACCCGCTACCTCTTTTATTAAGACCACGCCCGAACAGTACACTCTCGGTATAAATTACAAGTGCGTTGTTTTTTCTAATTCCCGTCACGGTACGATGGCGCGGGCGTCGAATATTATTTTCCTCGTTAACTCGTCGCAACTCGATACTAATAATCGAGCGGGTATCGATTACGGAAACCTTAGCGGTATTCTAAAAAAGACATTAAAATTTACATCGTGTGGCACCGACAGCTGGGTAACGGTTGTCAGGTGATCATATACTGTTCGGCCACATCGGGGTCTCTGCTAATAAGAGAGATTTGATTTCATTTATAGAAAACCACAGACAATTTAGATTAGTTATAATTTATAAAATATGAGTAGATCATGATTCGATGTCACGAAATTTCTTAAGGCTGGGGTTGCATCTGCGCTAATGTTAAAGATATAGGTCGATGGGTATAATGCGGTATTTTTAGTGCCATATTATTTTTAATTTTAAGACGTAACGTATTGACAGATACGTATGTAGGTATAATTGTATATACACCATTGTAGCTAATCACTAACGGAGTTTTTAATAAAACATATTTATGATATTGCGTTATAAAAATATAAACATACATGTGAATACGTGACAAATAAACTAGCACAGCTTGGGTTAAACATGTTAATTTTTTTATAGCTTGAGTACAGTAGACAGGCAGATGGCCCACCTGATGGAAAGCGGTTACCGTCGCCTATGGACGTTTGCAAAATCAAAGATGCTACAAATGCGTTGCTGTTTTTTTAAGGGAGACTGGACCCTGGTCACTAATGCCGGAACACAACTCAAGACTGTTATGGCGGCGTACTCTAGACCAGGGGTGGTAGCCATCCAGTCGGGCAAATACCCTACCACCTGTCCGTTAGGTATGATATAACCTAACGGACGAAACGTAAATTTTGAATTTGAATGGAACATAGTTAAGTAAGCTACCATGACTACTAAAATAAATGTTACATAATGCAATGTGGTTCCTTGTTTTGGTTTTCCAAGAACACTCGAGGAAATAGTTCAGCTCTTAGACTAATGTAAGTAATAGTTTGACTACCTAAACTGTGGTCTACGGAATTATTAATTGTAAATTTGTCGGAATTTATATTTTTTCATTAATGCAGATTAGCAGAAAAATGCAATCAATGCAAGTTAATTTACTAGAAAATACGCACTCATTAGAATAGCAAAATTATATAGACACTAACGGTAGCATTCATATTGATCAGAGCAAGTTTATAGGTTTCTTTAAGGTTCTTAAAGAAGGACTGCAATCTTACTTTAACTCAATTTTAATAATACCAAATGTATTTACAAAAACTTCACTTGTTTATGAAATTAACATTTCATTTTTATTTTTTAAGTTATGTAACTTGTAACTAAATTTACAATTGTATACGATATAAATAATGTGTTTAGTATTATTCATCTTGATAATTTGTCTAAATTTAAAATGTAAGGGTTGAAAGTCTATAGGAAATTTTGCTTTTCTCTATAACAAAGCGAGCGATAAGTGGATAAAATGTTAGTTACGACTCCTGCTAGTATTCTTGCGAGCGGTGTAACACGTTTATTTAGTGATACTCTTTCGAAGCACTTTGTGGTACAAGATCTGCATACCGGATTCGAGGCCTCGTAACTAATGAAAATAACTTTAGCATATTCACTACACTTCGCATGTGCCTTCCTGACAAATGTATATTATATATATTATTATTATTATATATATATATATATATTATTATATGTGTATATTATTATAATAACGTCCGTAAATGTGCCACTGCTGGCTTTGGACCATTTCATTTTTAAGAAAGTAAGGATAATATACCCACTACGCTTGTCTGATTTTGGTTTTCTATATCTTACTACACATAAACTTACCTTACTATCGGTTGAAATTTGAAAGAAGCTTCATACAAACTATGTCAAATTTCTACTGAGGGTACGGCAAGTGAATGAATAGTATTTAAGATATAGGACCGGCCATTGTTTGATATACAAGTTTCTGTTGTATCGATTATATTGGTCAAATAGGTTTAATGTGTGAAGTCTGACAAAAAATTTAATCTACTGTCATTGTGACATTACCAATATTGCAAAGTGATCTTTTAATTTAAATTTTAATAATTCATTTTCATAATTTCTTTTTTATTTTAGTAACAAACTATCACAGCATTGATTTATTATTATTGCTAAAAAATAGCCTAGGTCCGTATTAACTATTGTGGCATCTAACACTTTGCGTTATAGTGTCTGTGACTAATAACTCATTTCTATTTTCCGCGGCGCGTGGCAAATCGCTCGCATTGTTACACCGGAACAACACTTGCGGTATAAAGCACTCAACGTTAACATAAGAATGTAGAGCAATATGTTGCTTGTACAGTTCTGTGCAAAATTCTTAGAAGAATTCCTCACAAGCTTAGATGTATTTGTTAATTATAAAATAATAATAAGAACCAGAGCTGGATTTTGGCAAGCCGAAGCCCATGCTCCAAGCGGCCAATTCAGAGAGCGGCAAGTTCAAAATTCGCAAAAAATACACAAATCATATAAAGTTACTTACGTCACGTTAATACGTCCAATACTTTAGGCACATAAATTACTTTTCGCGGGGCACGGGGGCATAGGTTAAAAACCAAAGACGCACCATTAGGGGCGTCTGACGGCTGAAATGATGATGACGAATATAAATATAGATGAGCAGGGTTGGTATTCTTCAGTTTTTGCCCCGCACTCGAAACGACATTGTATCGACACCAAATAATTAGGAGAAGGTGAAAAAAATGAGAGAGAGAAGACATTTTGAAAATATCTGAACTGGTATGTAAAACAGGCTTATTCATTTTGAATACTATTTTAAGTTTTGCTAAAATTATGACGATCTGAGTCCAGCAGTCGAAAATAAAACAAGCTTCTTAGAAGTCAAAAATGCGAAATCTTACGCGTATGGAATGAAAAAAATCAATAGTAGTTTGTGTTACCACCTATAAAGCCGCCTAGTATTTTCAGAAAAAGTAGCTGTGACATAGAGATAGACGGATATAAATGGACAGGCAAAGGAAATATTTTTGCCAAAATGTCTGCGGCCCCAAATTAAAGATCTTAACATCTAATTCGCTATAAAAATCACATTTCCTAACATGAACCATGAAAACAGAGAAGCAGCGAATTTCCAGTTACCCAAAATTAGCGTGACTCGATCACTTATCGAGATATTGCCGAATCAAATCGAGCGGATAACTCGATTTGATACATTCTAATCACTTTTGTGATCGAATGTAATTTTGGAATTAAATGTGGTTCAATGGAATTAAATAAATAAGCTTTGATACATATTTCATTTAAACAGTTTAATAATGTTTATATTGATGTGAGCTATTAATCCATTTTAATGTAAAGTCATGAGAGAGAAAATGCGGCCAACTGTCTCACAATAAAGTGTGCCGAAGGAAGTGTGAAGTGGGGAAGAAAATAGGAAAGCAGACCTCGGACTTTAAATCAGACTGGATCGCAACTAGGATTTAAGGCCAGGATGAAAGATGATCTAGATCAACAGAAATGAGAATTTGCTGCTACCAGCAACGTTAGGGAAAGCATCTTCTTCCTCTTTCTTAAAGCTGATTTACATTGATTCCGCTATTGACATCAAATTTGAATATAAAGTGGAAGTCAGTACAGCGCTACCAAGTTTGGCTGACATCAAATTCCTGATTGAATATTTTGAAGTCAGTCCGCTCCCCAAGTCAGTAGTCGTCAGTAGCATTATGGATGTAAATCAGCCATTACACATTTTCCCGGTCATAGCAGGTTTGCATATAATGATTTTTCCTTCTAAACTTTTCTATTCTTGCATACGTACTTTCTCATTAACATCACAAGTTATCATGTTATCCTTCACGTAATCTATTGGTCTAGGTGATGTCACATATGGAGTACTGCTCACACTTGTGCACTGGGGCACCCGTCTACCAGGTTTCTCCTATGGAGTGCATTCTTTATCGAAACGTTCGTGTTTGTTGGCGATTCCACACTTACAAGACGCGCTTGGCCTTCAGAAAGACTTCGCGTGTCTTTGCGTATTCTACAATCTGCATAATGGGGAGTACTCCCAGAAATTGTTCAGAATAGTGCATTCATCTTTTTTCTATCATCTCACCGTTTGAAATTACATGGTCTTTCATCCCATCTTCCTTAAGCCCTTGCGCTTATGTACGCAACAGTTTTCTAGAACATTTCTCTTACGCACAGTGGGTATGGGATGACCTACGATACAATAATTTTCATAAAAGGTTTTAAATAAATCCTGACTCCTGAATACATCAGGTAGGCCGTCAACCTTGTTGTACTTTAACAATAAGAAATTAGATAATTCACAGCGAATTTAATATGAAAAGAATAATAATTTAAATACATTAACCCGCAGGGGAGTTTTGTGCTTAAGCTTTAGGTGAGTAGCGGAACCTGGTACCCGGCTCTTGGTGGCCAAGGCAACGCCGCCGTTTTTGTGCTTGCCTTGGTCAGCGGGATGGAGTGGAGATCTCTAGATATAAGAATCAAGCACCAGGGGTGGAAATGATAATTGGCTTAACGTCGGCAGTACTTCAGTGAATCTGCTGCCCACTTCTACACACCCCGTAGCCACTCACATCCATCTTGCCCCTCGCCAATCTTGTACGGTATTTTTTGGGGCCTACGCAGGGAGTGGCGAGTCACCATCTGCCACGATGCGACAGACATTTCATCTAACAGTTCATCTAAATAGCAAGGTACCTTTTGTTCTCATTTCCTACAATAGTTGTACACTGATCGGGGCTTGTCCTTGGATGCATTTTTATATAGTGTAGACAGGGATAATCGCGGGTAAGTGTCGCGAGACATTTATATTAAATTCGTGAAGGGGCCTCTACCTGCTGGCTCTCCCCCCCCCCCCCCTACGCATGCCTACCAAAAGTCTGGTCCAATTCTATGCCCCATGATCTTCAGAGACACAAATGTAAAATTAATAAAATGAAGTACATTTAAGGAAAAATAAACAAATATAAGGAAACAAGACGGGCCCATAAATTACTTTACAGGATTCCAACAATTTAAGTAATCCTTAAATATAATTACGTTTTTTGGTGGTTGTATTTTTCCTTGTTGTGTCTTAAACCATTTTGCATTGCCCTGCAATGACTCATGTTACAGCATCCACAACTAATTCAATTTCGGACGATTGGAGATTGAATTGAACCTGCATAGCTGGTAATTTGGGAAATAGCCAGGCAACTGTTCCGAGTCGGGCCGGAAACAACCGGAACAAATCCCACCATCACTTTATTGTGGTGTACTCAAGGGAGGAAATTACGTACAGTTGGAGTTTATTTAATTTATTTAATTTTCCGCTTTAATTCGAGTGCTTTACTCATAATAAATTAATACAGGAAGGGTAAGTACGGACTACCTAATTATAATAATATATTATAACAGCACAAAAGTCTCACTGTTGGGTCCGGCATCCCAATTTTGGGGAACGGATAGTATACCCGCCATGCTTGTCCAAGGTTTGACACATCGGTGATCCGATGTGCAAATTGCATCACGATATTTTCCTTCACCGTTTAAGTACGTAGTAATTGTAACAATCAACACATTAGGTCAGAAAACTGTTTAGGGCTGCAAACGGCTGGATCCATGCGCTAGCCATTACGCTACCACGACCGTATAATTATTTATTTATATTTTCTTTTATAAAATATATTCAAAATAGAATATTTAATAAAAAAAATAAAAATATTGAAGCTCGCCGGCAGCGGGGACTGGGGTTAGGGCTCCAGAGACAGCAGTCTTCTCACAATGAGTGTCGTGTCTAGAATGCTGCCTTCTATATCTTCGCCCAGCTTCCCAGCGATCCTCTCTAGGTGATGTTTGAGGCTTTTCGCTATAAGACAGATGACGGTGACAGCTATCGGCACAATGATCTCTGGCTCCAGACACCACATGGCGGTAACCTCGTGAGCAAGATCTAATTATTTACTTAGTTAGAGATAATCATTAAATAGTTTAAGTATATGTATTTATGTTACGTCCTATGTAAGCTTTGCACCACGTACGTCGCCCGATCAGTTTCAAATATTCTTTAAGTTAGGTTGCAGTAAGAAATTGCTTTAAGTGATAAGGTCGCCTATTGTTTTTACCATGACAAAATTTTAATCTTACATTTTTCAGTTTTTATGGCATATTTTCAATATTTTAAGAAAAAAGAAAGAAAAGAATATTTGAAGAAATAGCGAAGTACTAACATTGCTAACCTGTATTGAAAATAACATATTTGAGAATTCGTACCCCGCATTATCGAAATTTCTTTTAAGGACACTGCGTGCCCCTACAACATAGCCTGTTCTTCATAATGGTTTATATTATATTATGCTATGTTCGAGTAAAATGGTTTGGATGCTTATAATATATATCATTAGGACTGCGCCAATAAGGGTAGAGAGGAAAACGGATTTTAACTAAGATTTAATAATATTGCTTAGTGATAGATATGTAAACGAACGCTCGATGCAATCGCCTCCCGTATGTTACTGGTGTGAACAAGTACATTACCAGGCTGGTTGCAGCTCAATAACACGGAAAATTATATCGGCAGAGAGAAAACAGCTCTGCGTGATGCTAACGCTGATGGACTGGTGCCATTTGGCGTTTTAGGAAAATAGTATGAATTTGAGAGCCAAACTTGTTTTATTTATCAGTGCTGATCAGGGCTTGAAAACGTTATCCATTACCTTTAACAATATGGGTAAAAAATGTGAAATAACAGAATCGTCCGCCGGCATGTGTGGAGACTCGGCAAGGTAAAGTCCTTCCCCATCAGCTACTACTCCAAACCTACCTGCCTGTGGTAGGAAGAGCATGACACTTAGAACGTACTTACGCCCATGCTGATCCTGCTCATCAAGGCCTTAGAGTGCCCGGGAAGCAGAGCAAGCTCACGTCGTCATCTTAGTTCCACCGTATTCCCAGATGCTGGAGGACCTCTGTAGCGGAGTCACGACTGACGTCAGTACCCGCGAGTCGCATGCTCTCTCCCTTTCTCATTCAGCACCCTCATCTTCAAATATTACTGCCTCGTAGAAAATGGACGCTACCCCCAATGATCGTCGACCAGACTACCCAGCGTATCGATCGGAACTACGACGACCTCCAATTCAAATCTCTGCGGTGTCCACGTCGACCCGCGTATGGAACAGTCTTGTGCGAAACACTGGCGCCACTGAGAATACTGTCCGTAACCCGGTAAAACTGGAAAGACCAAGATCAACAGTGGAACATTGATGGAATATTATTATTACTATATGTATATTACAAACACACTAACAGACATTCCAAGGTAAACAAAAGCTTGTAAAAAATAGATGAGTAAAACAAGAAATTAATAGGCCGACATGTGGTAAATAACGCATGACCCAATATTTGGCAGTAGTCATGGCTTGCGATATATTTGTCCGCATCGGTTGTCCCATTAGCTGGTTGTCGTTGTAAATGGACGAAACGTGTTGCGTTCAGCCGATATATAAATCGAGTTATTGCCGATAGTGCCGCATTTTATCTGCGGCTATTTTATTCCACTTCGAATTCATGATATATTTGTTTCAAGTATTATCGATATTAGTGATGAGTAGTAGTGTGAGCCAGTATTTGTCCTGTGCAAAATACATTTGTACCTACTGACACGGCTCCAAATTGAAAGTATAAGGCTTTAAAATTATTGTCGTGCCTCAAACGAAAGAGAAAGGATAGAATGAGGCTTATGCTACAACAGTACAATAGCGCATCTACAGATATTCACATGATAAAGAGGAACAACATGGCATGTTATATATAGGACGACTGCTAGTAAAATGAGGTGACCGAGGCCTATCAAACCAATTCTTGACGAAAATTTCTGAACTGGAAGTTTTGAGCGGGGCAAATGAGGGAACGACGCTCACCGTCTCACCGGCCACTAGAATATAGCACCTAGGTTTTTTAAACTATTACTAAATGGAGTAATTGATCCGTCAAAAGTTGTGCTAGGTCTGGTACTCCAATAGATCTTATTCTATATCCGTGAGCTACCGATGATGATGACTTGTGTTTTGACACATGAGGCCTAAACGACTTGCCCCACTGCAGAATGCATTCAAAATCTGAGATATTGGTTAAAACTGCTTTATTCAACTTGGCGACAGGTGCCAGTGTACATATTTGTAAGTCATCTTTAGAGGTGATAGGTTGATGTGGATTGATTAGAGACAGACTTAATAAAAACTGCGTACATTAAGGGAGAGAGAACGCCGTCCTGAGGAACACCAGCTGTTAGTTCACACCATGATGAATGGTCATTCTCGACGCGAACCTTCTGCCGGTGGCCATACATGTAAATATGAGACCAGTGAATTACTGTAGGAGATATGATAACATAGCTTAGAATACCGAGTAATACTTAAAAGTTAACGTTGTTGAATGCCTTACTGAGGTCGAGTAGCGATAGCATAGTCAGCATACCATTATTCACACCATAACGGGTGTCATCGGTAATTTTGACAAGGGCTGTAGTCAGGACGGAAACCAGATTGATAAGGATTAAGGAGAGAATAGTGATTAAGAAAAACATTTACTGGTTGGTGAAATAGACGCTACAGAACTTTAGAAAGGAATTACAGAATGGATATAGGACGGAGAAGAGAGTACAAAATAAGATTGTATTTTTTTGGAAGAGGAATGTTCTGAGCTTCCTTAGGTGATTGGAAAGGTACCAGTGTGTACAGACACATTGAGGATGTGGGTGAGGATTGGATTGATGACATCCAATATAAGTAACACCTTGTTACGACTGATACCATTGCCATTGACAGCGTGTAAAACAATGGATTTTACAGTGCTTAACACCACTGTCAGTAAATAGACTTAATGAAATGGAGGACACTAACTTCACGGAGACACCTATATGTCTTCTTCAGGAAAAACAGGCAAGGTGTTGGCAGGGCGGAAAGTGTATTTAAAATATCAGACTTAGTCATTACGTCAAAGTCAGAAGAAGTAGCTGAGAGATGTCGATTTAAATCGTAAGTGTTCTGTTCTCTGGGAATTGTATTATTAGTTATTTTATTTATTTAGTATTATTATTGTGTAACCCCAAGGATTGTAGAAATTTCCATACATAGATCATAATAGATAGACATACTACATTGACCGAGAATGAAACATATGATTTTATTTATCCTGGTAGAGGAATAAGAGACCTACAAAATGTCTGATATACATAAGTATAGAAAGTTCAAAGAAACTATAATAATAATCTAACTCATCTACTCATCTACTTCGTACAATGAAAACATGGAATTTCCATACATACAAAACCACCTACAGAACCGTAGCATAATGGAACCCACTTCACCTGCAACATCAAATACATATTTTGCGAGTCTTTGTGCTGGGCGCAAGTCGACCGGGTGCCCAACAATGCGTGTCACAGTCAAAGTGTTCCGGTCGGGCGTTTTCGACAATACCCAGCGTGACATCACGTGTAACATCCATTGTGCTGTGCGGCTGTCACACTAACATTTCCGGAGATATTGAAAGTACCTTTTCTGACATGACTTTTCATGTCTTTTTTCGTACATGATGTTTCCAGATTATGTTCTGTCGAAATGTCGGACAATTTAACGACTTACATTATTTTATGAGTGTAAGTATATACATACCGCAACGTACTTAATATGTTCAAATCGCATATGTATTCAAGAATGGCCTGATGAAAAGCACCTATAATAAGCGTATGTATGAAATGATTAATAAAAGATATTTATGCATCTGTAAAACCGATATTAAACGATTCATTTATATTTTTTAATTTGGATAAATCAACCAAAGTGATCCCTGTGAATATAAACTCGATTAATTCAATATAATTGAATACCGTCGTGTTCTTTCAGTTCTGGGCCTATAAAATAAATTGATTCAATTTGGTTGATCCGTTTCATATCAGCGTCAGCTTTTGCTGATATTTATATTTATGTCACCAACTATTTTGATGTTGTCTAAGTATCAAATGGGTAAATACTTGAAGTCATTACTAATTAAAGCCACCTGACACGTCTGGTTTCCCCGTCACCCTCATGGCCCTAGCCTTCGGTGACTGGAGGTCGTCATGGACGACTTTGGCGGGAGAGGAGCGTGGTGGTCTGCTCCCTCTCTTGCTCTGCCACCTCCTTCAAGAACATGACGTCTTGTAGAAGAAGGCGACTGCGTTCCACGTATCGGCGCTTCTGACCATGGTCATCACCACGTTCGGGAGGGACGAATTCGCCCCCATAGTAACGACGAGTTCATAGCACTGCTCATCCCAGCCTGGACACACCTGTAGGATTTTCATCACCGTATCTTCGTCGCCATAGACGCAGTGGTGGCACCCCGACATCCACTTATACCCTACTCGCAGGAACGGAGAAAGAATACAATTTCCTGCGGCCGGGCGGCCTGTCGTAAGAGGCGACAAAACAACCCACAGCCTGGTGGTAGGGCATATACCCGACTGGATTGCTACCACCCCTGGTCTAAGGTATGTCGCCATAACAACCTTGAGTTGTGTACCGGCATTAGTGACCAGGTTCCAGTCTCCCTTAAGAGGGCAGCAGCGCATTTGTAGCACCTTTGGTGTTGCAAATGTCCATAGGCGATGGTAACCGCTCTCCATCAAGTGGGCCGTCTGCCTGTCTGCTGACCTCCTGCAATAAAAAATTAAAAAGGTAAAATCTGTGTCCAAGCGGACACCCCTTCTTTCCCTATTCAACCTTCCATATTTCATCCCTTCTATCCCATTCCTCCTGTCTGATTCTTTTATCTATCCTCTTTATGCCACCCTAAAGGTAGGTAACACGCTGTATGCTATTGGTGTTGCGAACGCCTCTAGGCAACGGCAACTATTGTCCATGAGCTGGGCCGCCTGACTGTTTGCACCATATCAATAAAAATTAAACAACCAATCTGCATGAAAAACTGGTTAAATATACCGTTAATTCTAACCCCCCCTCCGCGTGCTTCCCCCTCTAAGAGGGCCCATGTTCATAAGTGTAAAGATTCAATGTAACATTGAAATAACTACATTCAAATGACACAACACACAATAATACCGTAAAACATTAACATGTGGCTTCCATACATTATAAAACAAACTTATTTCTTCCAACATCTTAACCTTAATACAACGGAATACAGTTGCCATTTGCTTAAAATATTAAAATTGATTGTTTGTAATAATGCAGGAACAGATGTTGTAATCGTCCCTTAAAGGGCCCTACAGAATTGATTACGCCATGAAGGACTGGCCCTTAAGCGGATTTCTTTTTAATAGTTTCCCCTTTGTAAGGGATTTTCGAGCAGGGTGTGGTTATGTATGATTGAATGGCGAAATTGATTTGTAGGTTCCTAAGGTTCCTAAGGGATTCCATAATACTATAATCACATTTTTATTTTGTAGGTTGGATGAAGAATAAGGGACAACAAATGCATAGTAAAAAAAGTAGCCTGTCATACACTCTGCAATCACAGTGGGCGCCACCAGTTCGTGGGTTTTTTAAAGTGGTTATGTCTATAGACAAATTCAACACTAGGGAGGATGCCAAGCGTGTGATCAGACTTTAAATTGAGACAGAGGAATCAGAAAGGAATAATAGGATAGGATTGGATAAATGAAGTAGTGGGAGGGAGAAATGGACCACGATGTTGTTTTATAGACAATCTCAATTAAAACGTTTAATCAACAATAAATCAAAGATATATGATAAAATTCAAAATTCTGTATCTCCCCTATAACTTTAACTACGAAGTGGAAAATTCTGAAAAAATCAAAATTGTAGAAGTTTCGTAAATACTTTCCAGGATTTCTTTGAACAACATCCGTTTGGTAGATTTTGAAGTTCTTGCAATTAATTGCTTTTTATGTTATCTTCTCTTCTCCTCCTTCTTCAGCCAATCGCAGTTCACTGCTGGACGTAGGACTCCCCATGTCTCTCCACACATACCGGTCTCCCGCCTTCCTTATAGCTCTGGTAATCCAGTTATGGTATCCCCTTATGATTATTTACGTTGTTTATTTGATTATAATTTTTTATTCTCCATTTTTTAAATTCTTTATTAACTTACAAACATCGCTATCGTTGCAGTTGTTAACAGTACGATAGCGTGGTACACATAATAAATTATATGTTCATAATATTGTTACATGCCGACAAAAGCAAATGCACACCTACCTGTCATAAAGATCAGTTTATTACTTTTCCGCATTTGAAATTCTTTTGTTTACTTTGTGTTTAAAATTTTTAATTAAGAAAAACAGTCTATTGTGTATTGTAATTTTTTATGGCAGTCATTGGACAGATGTGTCGAACTAATTCTTGGAAATGATTTTTTTGCCTCGAGGCATATTGTATTTTTACAGGATAAAAGTAAGCCCGAATAGAGGGAGAGGCAGTCAAGCGAGAATTACGATACGAGCAAGACGTGTACATTGGATAAGCTATAAAGTGACGGACTTTGCGCGTGCTATTGAATTGTGCAGTTTGTACTGGTTGCGTCCAGTTATATTTGTTGCTGTGTTATACGTGTTTGTATAGTTCTAATAAATTCTATAGTAATTCCAACAATATTTTAATTCGAGTCCTGTAGCCCGTAACAATATAGATATATTTTAAATTAGATCCGAAATACGAGAAAATCTGCTAAATGAAGCTAATAATAGGCGAAGCGTAGAAATTTTCTAAAAATGTCATCCAATGATTGAGCGTGTCAACACAGAAACAGCTGACATCCAGTCGCGGGTTCCGTCAGCCGCAGTTCGAAATTTTAAAATAAAAACAAAATTATTTATACAGTCATTGTCCAGATTGAGTTCTACGGATAGAGTTGAATATTCAATAGTAAATGACTTTATTAAATTTGTAATCAATAGTATATTTCTTGCAGCTACATTAAACTGTATTGTCCAGTGTTAAGTTTTATATTTGAATGTTATAGATGTAAAATTAAGTTTGTACACAAATGTACAATGTTGGTAAATAAAGCGAAATTTATTTTGTTTATTTTATTTTAATATTATTTTTAGTCTGTTTGATGTGACAAGAGTAGTTGTTTGTTTTGTTTTAAAAATAATGTCAAGCAAGAATTTTTGTGACGTCCCAAAGTTAAATTTGGAATATTTAAGTGCTTGCTAATTATGAAAAAATTGATATTGTGTATTGTTAATGACAACCTACGGTTCTTTTGTATGACAGTGAAGCGTGGACTGTATTTGGAGAAGCAAGCCGAAGCAGCGTGTTACGGAGATGAACACGCTGCGGTGGATGTGTGAAGTCGGGATAATTGTCATTAACGTACCGGCTATTATTAATGTATTAGCATTTAGCACAGTGTATTATGTTTAAAACTGTGTGTTTAATTAGGCTTCAGTTTTGCGAGGTACCCTATATTAATTATTGCATAAAACATGGTACTGTAACGACTAAAACCTTTTTAGTCGTCGTCTGTATTAAGAAATATATTTATTTTAATTTAAATTTGAATTCGAATAGAGAAAGGCCTTGAAAAACAATCGAAATCATTATTGTATCGGGCCGCGCACGGGACAGATGTAACAGCTTCTTGGTTGAAAATATAAAGAGTATATTCCCTGAACCAGTCCATCATTTCAAGATCCGTACCAAGCTCGAGCCGCTGGCCGCCACAGTACCTACCTAAAAAGATAGTAAGAACATTCATTAACTAGCTGTCACTTGCTACTTCGGCCGTGTGGATTTTTTTATAAAATAAAAGTAGCCTAAGTTACTCCTTGCAACATCAGATAGCGTCAGCGTAAGTCCAGTCAAGATCGGTTCAACCGTTTCGGAGAACATCTGGAACAAACAAGTAGACAAAAATTTTAAAACAGATTTTTTAGATATAAGTACCGTATATGCGTTTAGCAAAAATGTCACGTGACAAAAATAATGCTAAAGTACAAGATAGAAAATTAAAGGTAGACCAAAAAGAAATGGATGGATTGTGTGAAGGATGATATGTGGTGTGACAGAAGATGCATGTCAGAGTGGAGGAGTGTCGAAGGAAAAGACATATTGGGCCGACCCTGAATAATTGGGATATGGTGAAAGAATACAGAGAGATACATTTAGTAAAAAGTTGACATTACTAACAGATCATCATCATATCATTCAATTGCTTTACCATAGGTAGCAAGTTTAAGTGGCAGTGGGCCGGTCACGGCTGCCACAGGACCGATGGCCGATGGAGCAGACGAGTCCTGGAGTGGAGACTGCGTCTCGGTAAACGTAACGTCGGACTCCCTCCAGCCCGATGGACCGACGACCTGTGCAAGGTCGCCGGTGGGCGCTAGATGAGGAAGTCATAGGACAGGGATGAGTGGCGCCAACTTAGGGAGATCTACATCCAAGAGTGGACTGCGAATAGTTGATGACGATGATGATACCTGTATGAAGTTTATATAAAATGTTATCAGATTATAAGTCAAATTAACGGTTGGTAAGATATAGAGCGGGCCATCTTGCCTCCACGTCGTAGAGGCAAGAATACATAAATCTGAACCGAACTCTACAGGATATAGCTAAGGATTAAGTAGAATTAATACATGCGTGATTTCGTTAATCTATTAGGATAGCTTTAAGGTTCCGTTAATTGGGATTATGAATGGAAGTGCCCGTGGGATTCTCGCACATTAGCCGATTGTGAGATGAATTATTAATTGGAAATCAAATATAGCACACTAGAAGCTATTACTGCGGTTTCAATTGTATTAATTTTGAATTCAATCCTATAATCCTATCCTATCCAATAATCCTATAAATATCGTAAACGCGAAAGTTTATAAGAATGTATGTATGGATGTATATATAGATGTATGGATGTATGTTTGTTACTTTTTCACGCAAAAACTGCTACATGGATTTTGATGAAACTTTACAGTAATATAGCTTACATATCAGAATAATAAAAGTTCTATAATTTATAAAGATATAGTATGTGGTTGCGCCGAGGAACACCTCCATGTAAATTCTTCCTCCCCATCCTCGCGCCATCAAGAATAAAATAAAACTTTGAATGAAGAATGCGCATAACAAGACAATAGACAGAACTGTCACTGCTGTCACCGCGATAAAATTACGTAACGCATATAAATTTGTTGGAACACAAATAAATAAATAAACTGTTGAACTACATTTAATGGACACATGGCTACATGGCTCTGCTACCATATCCTAGTGAGTGAACCCCCGGGGGACGAGTGCAGTGTGGCGGCGGACTGGTGGCGAGGTGAGTATTCCTTCCTTGCTTCTTCTTCCCGTCCATTTGCCTTCTCCCGGCCATCGCATCGCGCCCGCAGTATGAATTATCCAAAATATAACGATTTTCCATCACCACGCGGGTGAAGCCGCGGGCGCAGCTAGTCATATATAAAATTGGGTATTTGAGAGTCAAACCATCATATATACTTTTTATAATCGTACAAAATGTCTCAGTCTCCTTAATTTTGTACGGGTCTACTGTGTTCTGACGTAACTATTCTAAGCAGTCAAATAGCTTATTTGTTACTATTTAAACAGTGATTAAAGTGATTACTATAAAGATATTTTGAGAGTAAAATGATATAAATTATCATATGATGATATGATGAATGATATAAATAAAATGGTATTAAAACGCACAATGAATGAATGAATGAATGCTCTTTATTGCATATATATAAGTTACATATATACAATAGGAGGTCTTATCGTCGCCGGCGATATCTTCCAGACCACCTTGACAATGGTTGAAAATAATATAGTTATCATAGATTAAAAACAAAGAAGAAAAAATGAATTAAATGTCAAAAATAAATGATCAGTATACGTTTATTAATTGTTAAATATTTTGATGTCAGTGCATTTATTATCCTTAGTCAGAATTATATGTATATATATATACACTCTTCATCTAATATTTTATTCTCTTACAATAAATTGTAAGGTGTTTCAAATACCCAATTATCATATTGAATTTTTTTGAAAGCTGAATTGCAGCTGTTGTAAGACAGAAACCGTTCAAATGTTGAATAAAATTTCAAATGTCATTGAATAAACAAGAAACAAACTGTACAAATATATTTTTAATAGTACACCTGTACACCACCAAAAATCGTATATTGAATTTTTCTTCAAACCTCCTTAGACACTGGGTTGCCTGGAAGAGATCGCCATAAGCGATAAGGTCGCCCATTGTTCTAATGCAAATGTATCAATCGTCTAGACTTAAGGTGCCCTTCCAACCTCGGCTGCAGGCTGCGGATGCAGGCAGCACATGCGGCGGCTGCACGAAGCCGGCTGTGGCTGCACAACTGGTTTTCTATGTAGTAGTATAGATTTCTGTGAAAAACATTCCGAACGCGGCTGCGGCTGCACGTGCTGCCGAGCCTCGGCTGCAAGTGCTGATTCGCACGTAGTGACGTCACTCCAACCTTATTATATCGACAATAATGCCTAAACTGATCGTTATCATATTTCAAGTGTTTCTTAATTAGTATTGAATAACTTCCATCAGTGGGTCTACATATTATATAAGGACGTGTGGCTACTCTTCTCTAGCTAGTTAACAATGACAACATGTCATCATAATCCTCTTCCTCTTCTAATAAAAGATATAACATCAAACTATTCGCACGACTATTCCTCACGTCCGACATTCTGAAATATTGGAAGCGACTGGTCGCCACATGCTGACTGCCCCGGCACGTGCAGCAAGCCTCGGAATCACTCCTGGCTGCGAATGCAGGCAGCGGCTGCGTGTCATGCGTATGCTACCTGCATCCGCAGCCTGCAGCCGAGGTTGGAAGGGCACCTTTAAGATTATGGTGAACAATAAAGATTTTCATTCATTGACATACAAACTTGGTTTTGCTGATTGACATTTTTGAAAATTATATATTATATATGTACATTATACATAGATATCAAAAGCTAATAAAAGAAAAAATAGTAGGAATTAATTAGTAATTTTCATTTAGGATTTTTAAACTTGTATATTTTAAGTGTCCAATATAAAAGTTTTAATATGTATGAGGACACATAAAAGAACGGATGTCCAAATAACATCATAATCGAGTATGATTATTGAAATAACTTTCATTAAAGGAGCAACTCATGACGTCATAAGTTGGTACGCTTGTATAAGATCAATAAGGCTACACGTCTTGTAAATAATATCAGCCCATAAATATCCCAGTGCTGAGCTTGGGCCTCCCATTATGGTATGGGCGGACAGTATACCCGCCACGCTTGTCCAAGGCGACTCGGCAGGTTTGACACATCGGCTATCTCGATGTGCAGGTTGCATGACGATGTTTTCCATCACCGTTGTTATCATGTGGTAATTGTGACAATACGCGCATTAGATCAGAAAACTGACTAAGTGGCGCATGCATTCCGGCTAGGATCGAACCCGCACCTTTTGAGTTTGGGACGCGTGGGGTAGCCACTACACTATCACATCTTATGACATGTCTTGTAAGACGATAAAAAGTTTCTCAAGTAATTATTACGTGTATTATAATTGTTACAACCTAGACCCCGACAAAGAAAAATTCTACGTACAGATCTGTAGAAGCACATTTTATTACCAGTCAGCATTTGAACTAATTGGAATCCTTTTATCATCGTCTTCTTTTGTTCACTCATTTATTGGCATACGTTTCTAGTTATTGTAGAGAACAGCCTATTGTTCTCTTGCACTTGTTTACGGCTGCTTGCGGCTGCATCATTAGCCAGGTGTTGGGGATTACGAAGTCAAGCTGATTGTCTCGACTTTGCTGGGCGAGCCCATTTGTATGGGCAACAACAACAACTAAAGCGTGACGTGTGTACATTCGGGAATCTAATAGTGACGGACTTTGCGCGTTTTATTGAATTACGACCTTCTGCATTACGTTTGGATTTGTTGTGTTCGGTTATATTTGTACCTGTGTGTATACGTGTTTGTATAGTTCTAATAAACTTGATAATAATTCTAACGGCATTTTATTTCCAGTCTCGCTAATTCGTAACAACTATTACAAAATTCTTGATTGGCATAATTTTCCTTCTAATAAATAAATTCGACTTTGCCGCGTTTCCTTGAAATTTGGACCATACCAGAATATTTTGATATACAAGTTCAAAATATCTAACAACGATAGCGGAGCGAGCCCAAGCTGTAATGTATGTAGTTTACTGCCATGCGCCTTCACGCTTCCCCGTGAGGATATATGGCGACAGCCTTGATACCCAGTAGCTGAGTCAGGGCATAAAGTTTGCATTTTACACGACATTCATACTTTGATATACAATTCTTTATTATAACACTAGTTGTAAAACTACGCTTTGTTCTGCCTGTATAATATATATTATTTTTATTTTTTATTACATGAGTTCAGTAAACAGACAAACGGCCCACCTAATGGTAGGGGCTCTAGAACTTGGTCACTAATGCATTGTATTTTTTCTCATGATTATGGTAAAATTTCAAGTGCTGCAACCTATAGGATGCTATTTTAAACTAGATGTAATTATTTTAATTAAAAAAATTATCGTGAATACTGCGAAGGTAATTTAGACAAACGAAAATAAACCGAACTTAATCCTTCGAAGCCATCACTTGCAACCCCTACAAAATCCGGGTCCCAACTAAACTCAGGAAGCACTAAAACCTTTTACAATTAAAATAGGCCATTATCGACTGTCCCTAATCCGGTACATTTAAGTGAATGGCCCACCTGACCGGGCCCGACCTTTGTTCTACGATTTTAAATGCAAATTTCAAAGGTGTCCCGGCGATATTTTAAGGAACGATGTGAAACCAAAGTAGTTTTAGAACGATATAAAATTCTAATCGATAGATACTTAATAACAGAAATTTATGCACAACTAGCTGTGTCCGTGAGAGTCTGCGTGTATTTAAAAAAAAATAGGTAAAACTGTTAAAATTCTCATGTGGAGATGGAGAGGCCATATGATAAGGAATATGACTTCAAAATGGACAAACGCGTAACAGAATGGTATCCACGAGAAGGGAAAAGAAGTAGAGGCAGACAGCCAAGATGGGTAAATGATCTGAAAATGGTCATGGGGAGCACCTGGTGGAGGCTCGCAAAAAACAGAGACGAATGGAAACAGATGGAGAATGCCTATGTCGAATCCAGCTGGTCACCACCAAGAACATATAAATTAGGTGAAAACAAAAAAATGTAAGCAGCAATAAAAGCATTATTAGTTACTAGCTATGCCCGGGACTTCGTCTACGCGAAATTTCTTTTCGCGGAACAAAAAAAGTCAAGTCAGAGAAAGTCCTCTCAAAATCTTTTCAGCCGTTATAGAGATTAGCGGCAACATCCAGACAGATAAACAGACAAATGGAATGATTTTTTGATGTAAGTTTTTGTTTGTAATGTATTAAGAACATTAACTTAAGAAAAAAAACATTATGCTTGAAGGTGTGCAGTTATTTAATAAATTGCTCAGCCACTTACCAAAACGTAAAAATAAAACCTCTTTGAAATTAAACTAAAAACCTTTTATTGCAATAAATATAAAAGAATAAACCGCAACGTGTATCGAAGGCTGCATAGTACAAATTTACTGTTAATTTTTATATTGTATTGGTTAATAATTATTTTAATCTCATTGTAAGTGAACTTCATGTTCTTATGGGAAATAAAGTTCTTCAAACCCAAATTCTGATTCTTATGGCGTTTAATAATATGTATGGATGGTTTATGTTATTAAGCGGGCTAAACCTTTGCCGGCCCGGCCTACTTCGCTGCAAAGCAGAGGCTCCCGGTTCGATCTCTGGCATGGCCAATTTCCGAAAGAATTTTTTACGTCATTCACTATGGTCTGGGTATCTGTAATCGGTTTTAGATTAGTCTGATGAGTATTGCCATAACACAGGCTTAACCTGGGAATATACAATGTGTATGTTTGTCTATCCATTATTATAAAAATATTTATCGAAATTTACGTAATACCCGTAATTTTTTTATTTAATGTTAGCAGAAATCATAGATAAATATGTCACGTTTTTGTTTAATCATTTAATTGAAACTATATTGACAAGTATATATATTGTATCCGTGTCGGAAAGGAGAAAGTACACAATTTCCTGCGGCCAGGCGGCTTGTCGTAAGAGGCGAGAAAATAACCCGCAGCCAGGTGGTAGGGTATTTGCCCGACTGGATGGCTACCACCCCTGGTCTAGAGTATGCTGCCATAGCGACTTTGAGTTGTGTTTCGGCATTACTGACTACGTTCCAGTCTCCCAAAAGAGAGTAACAGCGCATTATTAGCACCTTTGGTGTTGTTAATGTTCATAGGCGATGGTAACCACTTTCCATCAAGTGGCTGTCTTTCCGTCAGCTGAAATCCTGCAATATAAAAAAGTTTCTAATTTTCATTTTCACTCGAATATTTGGATAACTTAATTAAAATCTTAATTTAATAAAAATAAAATCGATTCACTCTCGTTCGTCATAATAAGCACCATCTAAGCTACCTTACTTAAAGCAACTATATAACCCTTATCTTTGCTCGAATTAAATTCAGGGTGTCTCCCATTTACGAATACAATTTATATTTAGTTAAATATCTATTATTTTGATTAGATTAAATTATATTATTATAAATATTATCATTATATTAATACATGAAGCAAAAACTTTGTAACCATTTTTACGAAATTTACGCGGACTGAGGAGTATGTCTCGCACACTTACGGCCTTACTTATAATAATCTCGTCAAGAAACGATTAGGCATCTCTTAAGTAAGAGAATCAGAATCAGTCCCTAATCAATGAATATCTCTTTTTTTCACTTATAAACGAGTTACCTGTTGTTTACCTAAGAGGAGCACAGATAAACGAAATTCGAATGATTAACGCAAGTTGTACCCAAAATAATCGACTAAAGAGGAGTTTATGGGTGAGATTTTCATTAATCAGTTGCTGAGCAGTTTCTTTAAATTTAAGAAACGATTATAAGTAGGGCCCTTATAGTTTATATAGCGTAGGAGAGCAGAATGCTAATATTTTTTAAATCATGTATATAACACACATTAAATAAATTTAAAAAAAACAGGGATGGAAGGTACACCGCTGACATAGAAAGAAGAGTAAATTTGGGGAATAGTGTGAATGGAGCGTTAGGTAAACTTCTAGGCGGTAAGAACCTCAGCCAGAAGGCCCAGCTTGCCATACACAACGCGGTGCTGGTACCTACGCTCACGTATGGATGCGAGAGTTGGGTATGGAACAGAGAGCATGAAAGTAGAGTAAACGCGGTCAAGATGCGAGCACTGCGCAAAATCTGCGGAGTGACGCTCGCGGATCGCGTTCGTAATACCGAAGTAAGAAGAGAGTTGGTCTGAAAGAGAGTGTCGGGTAAAGGTAAGGAAAGGAATGCTCCGGTGGTTCGGCATGTGGAAAGAATGTATGATGAAAGAATGACTAACAGATATACAATGCAAAGTGGATGGGTGCAGAAGTCGCGGAAGGCCACGACACACCTTCCATGATCAAATTAATCGTGTATTAGCAGAAGGTGATGTCAGGAGCCTTAAGAATAGACGAGCGTGCATGACAAGAGCTATGAATGTCAGAAGAAGAAGAAGCAAGTGAGGTGTGTAAGAATAAGCCTGTATGGCACTCTGTTGTTCGTGCCTACCCCGTAAGGGACCTGGCGTGAAGTTATGTATGTATGTAAAAAAAAAAACAGTACACATTATACCATGTATTTGACACACACACGCATATAATACAGGTTGGAAATTTTTAATGCCACCTGGAGGGAAAGTACTCTAAATAATAGAGATAGCAAATGTTACTCCAAAGAAACATTTCTTTATTTTTGAAAAGAAATAAAACTGCATTCATAGATTTCGAAAAATTTCTTGCTTCACCCGGGAATCGAACCGACTACAATCTGTAAGAATTTCAACCTGTAATTTTATTGCATCGATCGTTACGGTCAATCACAAGGATGAAATCTCTCTAACATACTCCGACACTGATATTCGTTTTGTTGGCTCGCGAGTCACGTACTTAGTATGATTTTTGGTTACTGTAACTGCAACGGATACGATTACAGAGAGAGAGAGAGAGAGAGAGATAACTCCACCAAAACATACAATTACAAAAACAGACCATATTTACAATATTTCTAGGCGATACAATAGGCGGCCTTATCGCTCAAAGCGATATCTTCCAGGCAACCTAATTTAAGAAAAATAGTTCAGGCGATGAAGGTAGTGCAGTAAAAAGGATGCAATGGACACATAAATACTCAAACTAATATAATAAATAAATATAAAAATACATACATAATATATACATAGACATAAATATAATATACAATAATATAATATTTTCTTAAGTTTTCGCGACTTGTACACATAATAAAACTACGTTTTAACG
The DNA here is from genome assembly GCA_012273795.1 of Dendrolimus punctatus. NCBI lineage: Eukaryota > Metazoa > Arthropoda > Insecta > Lepidoptera > Lasiocampidae > Dendrolimus > Dendrolimus punctatus. The sequence goes on along the minus strand of CM022534.1, from coordinate 2,284,372 downwards.
GTTTTCAGCGCGGTAATTTATTTTATTTAGGTTTATCCGTCGTTTCGGCCGCTTTTCAGTTGCCGTGGTCACGGAAGACAAAGATGACATTTGTCAAACGTGTATTGTCAAAGTTTTTATTCAGCCTACCGCCAACTTGTTCATTTTAATTATTTAGTTTTAATTTTGTTTATGGATATTATTTACTCTATGGGAGCCTAATCTAATTTACCACCGCTTCACACATGTTGTGGCTTGAAGAGAAGAAGCGGCGCAAGAAACTCTTCAGCAAACATGCCTAGTTCTAAAATTTTTTTATATAATATTAAAATGAGTGGAAGGAAAGTGACCACGGCAACTGAAAAGCGGCCGAAACGTCGGATAAACCTAAATAAAATAAATTACCGCGCTTAAAACCGTTAAAACGTAGTTTTATTATACAATAATATGTTACAAAATACATAATGTATTAGCATGATTATATTGTGTTAATCAGACATAGCTATTTATGGACAAATAGTGTTTTCTGAGTAAACTTCTAAATGTTGGTAAGGATTTGACCTCTCTGACAGTAAGAGGTAGCATATTCAAAAGTTTGACAGCCTGCACTGTTGTAGGAAAAAGGAGGAGAAACAGGGACTAACCTGATTTCACTTCTGTTTGTAGGTCGCTGGATTGAAGTTTTTAGGTACACTTTTAACACGTTTCTTTAACAGAGTTTTTTATGAGATATTTCTTCTTTTTAATAAATTTCACACGATTCCACGACACGTTTTAGCAGAGAGGTTAGATTTGGAGAATGGAATGGAATGAGAAAGGATAGGACCGGGAATGAGTGAATGAGACAGAGTAAAATGTGTAGTATACATAAAGTTAGCTACTAGCTAACAGATGGCGTTAACAACTGTAAAAGAATTATCATTATAGGATGAAGTGTGTGCAGGTATCACAAGTTTTCGATACGTATCAGAATGCAAATTATGGGCAGTGGATAGGTAAAGGATTTAAAACGTTCCTTTAGGTATTGGGGACTATTAGGAGTAAATAATACAGGAGAGTGAGAATGTGGTTACAGCTTGCAGATGAATACGTGGCTTTAAAGGTATTGAAATATCACGTCTACGAATAATAAATACCTTTGATTGCCTCAATACCATCCGATGTAATCAGGAAAACAATCGCTTTGGGTCCCATTGTTGTAACGGGGTCAAGAGTACACATTACCGACTCCACGTGTTCGAGTTAAGGGGCCCATTAGCATTTTAAATGCGAATCAAATGCGTCCCTTACCAAGAATATTTTATGACCTACAAATATTTATACATGATACTAGCGGGATGTGGACGTTGTTCTGCTTTGAAAAAATAGAAATCTAGAATCCAATTGCAGTTGGACAGAGAAAAAATTCATTAAAATCGGTCAGGGGCTTAGGATGAGTTCAGTGACTTACATAAGAACAGAAGAATTTCATATTCAGGTGAGAATTTAATAGTCAGGTGGTAAGGCATTTGCCCGATTGGATGGCGACCACCCTTGGTCTAAAGTATGCCGCCATAACAACCTTGGGTTGTGTGCCGGCATTAGTGGTTAGGTTCCAGTCTTCCTTAAGAGACCAGCAGCGCATTTGTAGCACTTTGGTGTTGCAAATATCCATAGGCGATGGTAACCGCTTCTCATCAAGTGGGCCGTCCGCCTGTCTGCTAAACTGTTCAATAAAAAAATAAAAACATTATACAAGAATACTGTGGCGAGCTATACTGGAAAGATCTATTTGGTTTAAGGAGTTTCAGAAAAATGTAGAAGATTCCAGAAGAAAAAGACAAGATACATTTTAGAAAGAGATTGATGGTGAACAAAAAATAACGAGATGAACATCGAAATTCTAGAATAGGCAGTAAAAGAAAGACATAGATAGGTGTTTAGAAAGGGAGTGACCGTAAATAAAAGAATAACGAAAAGAAAATCGAAATTATGGGTTCCAAAAATTATTCGGGGTATATACGCAGCGTAAGGCACGTCTACTATCAGTTGAAGACAGCCAAGCGACAATTGCGATACGAGAGAGTTTGAAGAAGAGTTAAGTAGAAGACAGTGACGAGTTTAGTGGACAGTTCAGTGAAGGAGAATTTTAGCGTATTTTAAGAGGATCAGAGGTTATCCAGAAGCGAGCTTCGCGCTGTAAATTCGGAGATGAGCACTGCAGTAGCAGGAGGTAGTCTACGCAATATCAGCGATGGTATTGTATGAAACATCTCATAGTTGGGATAGAGCGTTGTTAGTTGTGCGTGAAGGGGCAACCCTGCAGAGAAGAATCACGTACGACTGTGTAAGTCAATAAGTCATAAGCATTTAGTTGAAAAATCTGGTGTTCACTTCACACTTCCAATCCTAAGTGCGTACCCCACTCGCACGTAACAATACAAATAGACTTCCCTTCCATTGCAGGTGAAACTATTTTTGAAACTAAGAAATTTATCCGAAAATATTGAAAGCTGCTTTAGGAATATATCATCATCAGAGCAGGACAACGTCTGCTGGGGCCGGTAGTACATTTTATAAAGGAGATGTGTCATTTTAGAGACCAAGAACAATAGTAAGAGATTTGTGTTTATAAAGTCGATTATGCGTGCAAAGGTGGGTTTTAACTTACAGAATAACATGGAGTTGAGTTCAATATGTTAAGGAGCGTATACATTACTCGTATAATAAGAATTTTAAATTGAAAATAAAATTTCGGGAAAATATTAGATTAATAAAAAATCTGAAGTAACATTTTTTTATGTGCGGAACTTAATCGTAACTTTACAAACAGGCTAACGGTCTGCTACAACGTGGGTATACAATACCGAGACAGATTAACATTTCAGTTCCGGGTTAGATTCCTAGCATGGTAAATTTTGAAAATGAACTTTCCTATAATTGCTATGGTCTGGGTGTCTCGGATTGGCTGCAGAGTAGTATGTTGCATATTATCCAACATAAAAGCCCCACTAGATGGCTACTACCCCTGGCCTAGAGTATGCAGCCATAACAACCTTGAGTTGTGCTCCGGCATTAGTAACTAGGTTCCAGTCCGTCTTTAGTGAGCAGTAGCGCATTTGTAGCACCTTTGGTGTTGCAAATGCCCATAGGCGATGGTAACTGCTTTCCATCAAGAAGTCCATCTGCCTGTCTAATGAACTCCTGCAACAAAAGAAACATGCCAATGTCTTTGCCTGCCAATTATAGTTAAAAATGTGTTATGGTTTTACCCAACTTATAATTGCGATAGGCAGTTTTCGTTTGCGTAAAGAAATGCAGACCGGTTTCCGATATCTAAATAATATACTCATATTGAACTTTATTTGCAAGCGGAAATAGCAGTAGTGTTGCTGTGTATTCTTTGCTCTGTTCGGCTTACACGATTCGTACACTATCGTATCCTCATTAAAATTGATCTACTACGCGGGTACATTGGGAGGAATGATTAGTTATGTAGAAACACTTAAAGTATGGCGCCGTGCAATAATTGAAATCGCCCACGTTTCCCGAATACGTACAAAGAATATATAAAAAATTTACTACAATAAGAAATGAACCTGGGCAACAATCAACAGACAAACACTAATTGTATATTCCAAATCTAAGCAAGTTACTTTTTTATTGTTATATACAACCAGCCACTCTGGGGCCGATCCCAAAGACACACGAGACCATAGTAAATAAAAACAAAGGCTCCAGTTTTGTTCCAAAATGTCCTGTTTTTTAACTTATTTAAAAATATTATATTTATATTTTACGAGTCAAAATTACAAAAGTTTATCTATCCATATAATATAACTGTAGAGGTCGAATTTCTGTACAATGAAATAAATGCTAAAAACCGAGTCAGGAGGTGTAAGAAGAGGAATAAAACTAATTTAGATTTTCGACTAATTTTTTGTTCTTCTGTTTGTCTTTTTTGTACGTGTTAATATACGAAACGACTGGACCGATTTATATGAAATTTTGTATGGTGGGTTTTTGATCTCGAAAAAAATAAAAGAGTTCCCGTGGGATACATAAAAACCGTACCACGCGGACGAAGTCGCGGGCCTCATCTAGCATACTATAAAAAAGTAGCAGGAAGTTTTCTTAATAAGCCCAATGTACACGCTCCATTAACTAAACTCCAAAGCCCGGCTTTCACATTTGATCGAGTTATGAATAATTAATGAGCACCGTCTTGTAATTATTGGGCTCGTCGAGATTTATGGGCGCGCGACTAAACGCAGCTGATGCGAGCCGGGACTGTGTGTGTGGGCCTCCATTACGTCTTTGTTATTATTTTTAATTACAATTAATCCGAGAACATATTTCTTAAAGCGTTGCCTTAATCGACTCATGTCTATGCGCATATAAATAATAAAATCGGCCAAGTGTGAGTTGGATCACTACACTGTATGCTTCCGTGGAGACGACGAAAATCAACTGGCTTTTTTTATTCACGAGACCCTACAGTTGAGCTGAATATCCGGCCAAACTTTTGACTGAAGCTTTGGATAGTCGGCGTAAGAATTGTGCATTTAGAATAGAATATAATCTATATCTTTATAGATAGTTGGTTCGGGCATGTGGAAAGAATGTATGATGAAAGAATGACTAAACAGATATACAATGCAAAAGTGGATGGATGCACACACCTTCCATGATCAAATTGATCGTGTACTAGCAGAAGGTGATGTCAGGAGCCTTAAGAACAGACGAGCGTGCATGACAAGAGCTATGAATGTCAAAGAAGCGAGTGAGGTTTGTAAGAATAAGCCTGTATGGCGCTCTGTTGTTCGTGCCTAACCCGCAAGGGACCTGGCGTGAAGTTATGTATGTATGTATATTTATATTTGATATTGACGTACAACATAATGGCGATGTCTCAGAAACTATATATATAATAAAATAATATTGACTTGAAATTTTCATGGACCTTCCTTTCGCCAAGAGGTCAGCTAAAAACGGGTATAACGGCACGCGAAGCGGGAGGGAATCAGCTTGTAGATTATACTTTATTATACAAAAATGCTACATAAAATCAAGAAAATTTATATACAAGCACAAGCGACGGTTTTATCGCCTATGGCAATTTCTTCCAGACAACCTTTGAATGGAGTATAAGAAGGACAATAAAAGCCGGTAGTTGCTGAACAAGCACTAGTACAATAATTTAATTAATTAATTAAATGAAAGGCCAAATAATACACAAAATGTTTTTAACCATGCAGGAACGGAGAAAGAATATTCCTGCGGCCGGGCGGCCTGTCGTAAGAGGTGACAAAACAACCCACAGCCAGGTGGTAAGGTATTTGCCCGGTTCGATGGCTACTACGTATGGTTTATGGTATGCCGCCATGACGAGCTTTAGTTGTGTTCCGGCATTAGTGACCAGGTTCTAGTATACCAGTGCAGGAACGGAGAAAGAACAATTCCTGCGGCGGCCTGTCGTAAGAGCGACAAACAACCACAGCAGTGGTAGGCATTGCCGACTGGATGGCTACCGCCTGGTCTAAGTATGTCGCCATTACAACCTTGAGTTGTGTTCCGCATTAGTGACCAGTTCAGTCTCCTTAAGAGGCAGCAGCGCATTTGTAGCATCTTTGATGTTGCAAATGTCCATAGACGATGGTAACCGCTATCCATCAAGTGGGCCTTCTGCCTGACTGCTGAACTCCTGCAATAGAAGAAAAATATTCATATCCAGTATTTTTTGTGTTTTTGGGTTGTGTTGTTTTTTGTATTTTTTATCGTTATCCAGTATTTTTTTTAATTGTTTTCAAATTTAAAATGGATCCCATGATGTCTTAAAATTCGTTAAAAACTTATTAATATGCACGAGAAGTGTACACGATTATTGGGTTTCGGTCTAACTGTGAGCGGTTGAATAGTCGCTTGATGAATTAAAAGATATTTTTTTTAATGAAAGATAGTAAGTCTTTCTAAAATTTTAAATGATGTACAAAATAATAAGTTTAAATGAAAGAATTCCGATTTATATTCGGCAGGCAACAAGCTCCGCTGATGGTCTTTTTATTTCAAAGGGAAGCCCGTTTGCCGCATGGAGACTACGCTGGGGCAGTGTGGGACTCGCCGGTCCAATAGGCTGCCGGAATACCCAATAAAATTCCTTGGAATCCGTATGTCACCATTTGTCAGGGCCCATAGGGGTGTGTGGGCTTTTTGCCACGACCTCTACTAATGTAGACCCGTCCTACGGGGAGGCCTCTCTTTTCCGCTAACGGCCTAACTGATGGACAGTGGTTACCGTCGCCTATGAATATTCGAACATCAAAGGTGCTGCATTTTATTTCGACTTTTTGGCCACTTTTCAGTACCCGTGATCACGAAATACAAATATGTCAAATAAATTGTTTGCGATTAACGTAACTTTTCATTCATTACAACCGCATTTCATTACTACATAATATTGTTATAAATCACACATGTCACTCGCCTTACATACGTCTAAATATCAACACACAATAATTGCTACAAAAGTCTTAAACCATATAAAACTTGTAAAACCATAAATATATATATAAAATCGTAGTAGACCTTTAAATTTATATATATCAATAAAACATAAATAAATGTACAATGTAAAATAATGCAATAAAAAAAGAAAGTGTAGCTCTAAATTGGTCTTAGCTCAGCACGTTGCTGGTTAAGTTAATGAGCCCTTATCCAGCGCACAGAGACTGAAGCAAATAAAATACAAAGTGAAAAAAGAAAGTATATAAGAGAAGAAAAATGTGCACAACAATTGTAAAAGATTAAATACATATTATTTATTTATATGTCTGAAAGTAGGTATGAAGAGTTAGATAGTTATTGAGCCCAGTGATATTAATAACTGAATTAATCGGTGATAGCACTGCTGATAGCTGTTAGTTTCACCACAGCCCAACACAATATTCGCTGTACAGCGCGTGCGGCGTATATTTTTAAAACAAAAACCATTATCCTTGTGGCCTCCTCGTGGTTGGGTAAACGTATAATGGTTTATTAAATTTGTATTTCACGGGCATTGTGGTCCGGCCGCAATGAAATCGGAAATTAACCGATGAAAATTGAGGCGGTTCTACATTGTTACACAGAAATACACCCGAGTATGTTGGTACTAATCTAAATTGGCCGTTTTAAATGTCGTATCGCCATTATTTTGAAGTTTATATGAAATTTATTTATGTGTACAATTAATTGCACGATCTGATTCTTCCATCCCCATTTTACCATCGGACAACCAGACGCACCGGTCGAGCGCACGGATCAGTTTAAGTACTTGGGATCTGTCCTTAGTGCTTAGGGGATATCGATCTCGACGTCAAGGCCCGTATCACAGCAGCTTGGGCCAAGTGGCGTGAGGTGACAGGTGTCATTTGTGACCCCAAAATGCCGGTCAAATTAAAAGGACAGGTCTATAAATTATTAGACCTGTCCTTTTGTATGGCAGTGAAGCGTGGCCAGTACTTGAGCGACACAAGCAAGAACTGCGTGTCACGGAGATGAATATGCTGCGATGGATGTGTGGAGTGACGCGGAAAGACCGGGTCAGGAACTCCCACATCCGCGGCAGTCTTCATGTCCGTGACATTGCAGACAAACTGCAAGAGTGTCGCTTACGCTGGTACGGCCACGTTTTACGCAGACTGGCTACTTACGTGGGGAACAAATGTCTAGCCATGCCACCTCCGCCAGGTCCCGGTCGAAGGGAAAGGCCCAAGAAATGCTGGCTTGACATCGTGAAGGATGACATGCGTGATAATGGTCTCGAAACGGGGGATGCTGAAGACCGCGCGAAGTGGAGTAGAAAAAGTAGGAAAGCGGACCTTGGGCGTCGGAGTGAACGCTCCGGACGCAACTGGGATTTAACGCTCGGATGATGATGATGAACCAGACGCACCGGTTTGCGCCATCACTACATGGTAGAAACACCACCAGTCAGAACCATTCGCTTCATCTCTTCTGGCGCGCACTGCTAAGAGTGAATAATTTGCCGGAGTCTGTTTTTCCTGACAAATACAATATTGAAGTCATCAAGTCACGAGTGAATAGGTAACTTCTACGTAAGCGTGCTCCATCCTAGACTGTGTCATCACTCAACATCAGGTGAGACAGTGGTGAAACTCAAACCTAGAACTTCAAAAAAAACTTCTGTAAGTGTATTTGTCACTGAACTCCTCCTAAACGATTGGACTGATTTTGATAACAAAATTTGATTTTTGTGTAAAAATTGAGCAATATCTCATTCGATTAAGATTCATTTCCTCTAAAGACGTATTTAGTATTGATACGTGATAAAGTGAAAGGAATACAAACTGTAGCTCTATCTAGTCATGTAGGATTCAAGATCTTTCCAAGGTTATGACTAAAAAAATATTCCAGACAAACTATTGTGAATATTTAATTTAACTCCATACGAGGCAGTAAACCCGCTACACGCATCTAATCCCTACGAGTCCAATAAATACACATTGTTAAAGTCGAGTGGGCAATGTTAAACACCTACGTGCAATTAAATATTTAAATTGACTGCATTAAGTTTATTGCACGATTGCAGGGAGGTCCTATGAACATTCAATTTATTATTAGCAAAGGGCATCTGTAACACCAGATCTACCTTTTAAGTAATTCTCGTTTAGACTGTCCTACTCTCAACTCATCTGCATCCCTCGCAGTGCCAAATCTCAAAACACGGTCTAGCCACAGCAAATTGTTCACGTGCTTGTAGAAGAACTAATTATGGCTTAAACGAAGTACTGGCTCGTCTTACTGCCACTTATAACAACAAATTTAATGAAGTAGATATTTTCTATCATTCAAAATTAATTTATAAAACAAAGATATTTGGAAAATTAGGCTGATAGTTTAACTGGTTATTAGGCATCATAAAATATATCCACGCCTTTGTCTGTATATTTTTATTTTTAGTTTGTATAACATGTATTAGTGGATTATATACACGAATATTATATACTATATTATATATAAACATATACTATGTAGGGGATAATTCAGCAGGCATTATTTTTTATTTTTTATTAAATGTACTACATTTATATAGAATTTAACAAGCAAAGCAACAAGCAAACTGGTTATTGCGGTCTTGGTTTTGCACAAATAGATGGAACCACCACAAATTTGTGGTCAAGTACAGATAATACAACGACGTATTTGATAGAGGCTTTATTTATCAATATTTCGGCAACAGTACTTTTTTCTGGACGACGGATATCCTACATTCCTTTTTGTACACCTTAGAACAACTACGCGAATACATTTTGTCCTGATAAATGGCGTCGTTTCTGTAGATAGTGAATGTAATAAAAAAGGAGGCGCTACGGTCACGTGTTTTTTGTTGCAACTCGCTTTTTTTGAGGCAGGGGAAATACCTTTCGTACACTACCGAGTCCTTTTTGGGATTAGACCAAAGCAATGAGAGTTGTTCACTGAAAATAGGGCAGATAGAAGAATCGATTGCTGGCATGGGTGTGGACTCAGCAAGGTACCCCTCTCTATTTGGAGAAGTAGCCCATGTGCTAATACCCCACTAAAACCACTTTCCTCCCATGTGCCCCGCACTTATGGTAAGTAGAGCGGGAGGCGATTGCAACTCACTAACAAATTTTTCGTCATCATGGCAACGCTAACGAAGTTCCGCTGTCACTGCTTATTAAAAAATATATATATACAAAGTCGTCAAAACGACTGTTTATAACCAAAGTCAACTGTAATTTAATTCAGTTCCCATGTTTTAGATTCATTTATTTAAAAATGCAATGTGTATTGGATTTCTTTAATCAGCAATAAATGTCCAAGTTTTTTTATCTTTATACTATGATATTAAGCGAAACCATCTCATTATGTCGGTTTGTTTGTTTTAACGGCTTTTATGTGTCTTCTTCGAAATTTAATGGGAAATATATTATACGACTGGTAGCCGCCCACGATTTTTGGCCTTAAGTGCTTTCGAGTAGTTGATATTGGCGTCATTCAAATGTAATCTTTGCCTTTTTATAATGAATACCGATATTAAAACGGATTTGGGCCTCCTCGTATTTATTGGTGCAACGGTGTACATACTATGGCCTAAGCGCTCGTGTAGACGGCACAGGGGAACCGCTTCCACCGCGTTGCATTTGTTTATTTCTCTATATCTATGTATTGAATATTATGTATATAATGTATTTTAGTCTAAAAAATATTATTTCAATTTTATTTCGGTCCAAATTGGACCTATGTTTAATCATCGGTCTTATTGACTCTCTAATCAATGCTGCACGATGTATAACTCGTATCTCATTCTCTCGCAGGCTTAGCCTTATAGATGTATGCATTTATCTGCTTTTATTAGCACTTTTTCGTCTCATCGAGTTTAAATCATTATAATTCTAAAGAAATTTACATACATACATTACTTCACGCGCTAAGCACGAACAACAGAGCGCCATACAGGCTAAAGATAGTTCATTTCAAAAATATATAATTTCTTAAAAAATGTATCTTGAAAATAAATTTATATTATCATTAAGATAAGGAAACAGTAATCAGGTTTTTCGAATACAAATTGGGCATGCCGTTTAATATACGAACTTGGTGATGTGGCAGGACTGGGATTAATTTAATTATAATCGCAGATAAAACAACCCAAAATGTTTTTCAAGTATGCCGATATAAGTATCCTTCATCCGTGCAGGAACGGAAAAAGAATATAATTTCCTGCGGCCGGGCGGCCTGCCGTAAGAGGCGATAATACAACCCACAGTGAAGTGGTAGGATTTTTGCCCGTCTGAATGGGACCACCACTGGTTTAGAACAGCTAAAAAAAGAGACCACCTATACTTATATTATATGTGTGTTTATATATATATATTTATATATATTTCTACATTTTAATTTCTCTTCCCCGGCGGCCAACAATTCCCTTAATAGGTGCAATTGACTCATAGAATAGTCACAAACACGAGTTAGAATCCCATAAACTCACTCGGATCTCGATCAATATCTCTGCATTCATTAAACTTAAAAGAAGACACGTCTCGAATGAAACAGTCTTAAATGCATTCGCGTCATTCCTATTTCGCCCACTATTTCGTACGAGCCATTTGGAGTGTGACCCAAGCGAAAAGCTTTAAGAGCAATGAAATCAATGTTGTTATAATGTACGAAATAATATGCTAATTTTATAATGTCTTGAGATACGGAATTGCTGCGTTTGTAAACTGAACAACAATGATATCCTGTGTTAGGTTGCTTAGAAGAGATCGCTATAAGCGATAAGACCACATATTTATTACTTTGCCTAAAATATTGAACTCAATAACTGAAGTTTTGTATCTTTTATTTTGGTAAGCAGTAAAATGTTATCTATCCATCCAAAAATGAGCGTGCCGTCTTTTATATGCTATTTTTGCTAAATAAAGATTATGATATCATTATATATTTATTTCTTAAGTTTTCGCTACTACTACGCAAAGTATTTATCCGTGCAGGAACGGAGAAGAATACAATTTCTGCGCCCGGCGGCTGTCGTAAGAGGCGACAAACAACCACAGCATTTAGCATTGCCCGACTGGATGGCTACCACCCCTGTCTAGAGTATGTCGCCATAACAATTTGTTGTTTCCGCATTAGTGACCAGGTTCAGCTCCTAAAGAGAGCAGCAGCACATTCGTAGCACCTTTGTTTGCAAAGTCCATAGCGATGTAACCGCTGTCCATCAGTGGGCCGTCTGCCTGTCTGCTGATCTCCTGCAATACAAAAAAAAAAAGGTAAATAACCACCATAAACAAAAATTAATAAATAATTCAGACGTGCAAGTTGACAGTAAACTAAATAATAACTTTAACTTAATCATTGAAATTTGATATCTTTGCCTTTGTCTAACAAATAGTGGCCGAAATGTTAAAATAAAAATCCGTTAAAAGTTAGTTATGTTTAATACATTATTTTTTGTTAAAATGCCTACAGGGGCCTAGAAACGTTTCGCGCTCTATTTTGTACCACGGATACGTAGAAGGCGAGTCACGAGCGGGCGTCGGCCAAAAGCGCCGCCAGATAACATCGGTCCCTTTACCCGAGTGACCCCAGCGGACCCTTGCTGCACCCGTGTTTGGACTCCATGTTGAGTAATACTGCCTTAAACCTACACCAGTCTGTTACCAAGTCGTGTGGTTTGCTAAATTTATTTCTATCTTTTGTCGTAAATTTACTCGTAATATCGCAAATTTAAGCTTAAAGCGGTTATTACTCTCGCCACAAAGATTTTATCGAGAATTCGTTTTTGAAGTGAAACTTCTAGAGAGTCGTTGTGATTTGAAACTTGAAATTGATAATGAAAAAGCGACACTAAATTCCTAGGTATTTTTTTACGATTTGCCATTTTCGTCATTTTAGTAGTTTTGTACTTTAAAGATAGAAAGCTTCCGCACTCGTGCCTACTAAGCGTGGTAGGTAGGTATATTCGCTTGTATATTCGCTTGTATAAACCCCAGGGGGTGCCGCCAACCCCAGGGGGTGCCGCCTTGGTCTTGTCTCTGTCCAGGTAGCGGTACAAGGGGATGCGTCCCCGGGGCCCCGAGCGGCCACTGTCACATTGCCCCCTCTACTCCGTGACAGTGGTGTCCCACCTTCTCCTCATCCTAGTATCCTTCATCTTTACTCCTCCCCACATACCACTTCCTATTCCTGGTTTCCCTATACGGGTTGTGTAGGTCGGGCGGCAGCCGCTACACATAAAATCATATTTCGCCGTATCACTCATGGATAGATTTATAAGAAAGCTGGGTATGGCTAGGGCGTCGCCGCAAAACGACGCGCAGGCACATCGCCCTACACCTGCGATAAGTGGGCAAGGGCTACCGTGTCAAGGGCGGGCACGGCTAACGACGCGAGTCCACACCCAGACCAGGAAACTTCGCTTCGCGACGTGGAATATTGGTACGCTGACCGGACGTGCAAGGGAGTTGGCCGAAGTACTCTCCAGGCGGAGGGTGGCCGTGGCGTTCCTGCAGGAGACTCGGTGGAAAGGCTGCAGATCCCGGTTTATTGGGAATGGCTACAAGCTGATTTATACCGGTGCTCCTGGTGGGGAAAACGGGGTTGCTGTAGTACTCTCCGAGGAGTTCCAGAACAACATTCTAGAGGTGAAACGCTTCAGCGACCGGCTTATGGTCGTGTCGGTTCTTATCGAAGGGGTTGTAACCCATTTGATAAGCGCCTACGCGCCACAGGCTGGTTGTAGCGACACTGATAGAATGAGGTTCTGGGATCAGACCGGGGATGTACTACGTGGCATCCCGTTATCACAGGCGGTCGTTTTGGGTGGTGATCTGAACGGTCATGTGGGTGAGAAGTGGGAGGAATTTGAGCGTGTTCACGGTGGCTTTGGATACGGAAGCCGCAACGCAGAAGGGGAAGATATCCTCCGAATGTGTGCGGCTGCCGATCTTGCCATCGCGAACACGTATTTCAAAAAGAAATCCGAACACTTAATCACCTACAAGAGCGGGAGGCATGCTACCCAGATCGACTACCTACTCATCAGGAGACACCACATCGGCAAAGTAGCCAACTGCAAGGTCATACCCGGAGAGAGTCTCACTGCACAACATCGTCTCCTTGTCATGGACCTCTGCGTGAAACCCAAAGACAAACCTGTTGAGCACTGTCGACGCCAAATTAGATGGTGGCTGCTTGATGAAGGCAAATCCCAGGAGTTCGCTTCAGCATCCGTCGAGATGTGTGTCGGAGCTGACAGTGAATTAGTCCAGAGCCACTGGGATAAGATCCAAGCAGCCATTACTAAAGCGGCAAATGCAGTGCTGGGTGTGTCCAAGGGTGGTCGCAAGTGTGACAAGGAGACTTGGTGGTGGAACGACACAGTCCAGAGGGAGGTTAGGGTGAAGAAAACCCTCTTTAAAAAGTGGCAAGCGTCCAGATCTCCTGAAGATCGCGACGCATACAGGGCCGCAAAACGTGCCAGTAAAAGAGCTGTAGCCAGAGCCAGACGAGACCACTTTCGATCGTTGTACGATAAGTTGGAATCGTCTGAGGGGCAGAAGCTCATTTATAAGTTGGCACGTTCCAGGATCAAAGCGGCACAGGACATTTCCAAGTGCCGCTGTGTTAAAGATCCTGGCGGCAACCTGTTATGCGAGGACCTCGCAGTGAAGGAGAGATGGCGCTCTTACTTCCACGAACTGCTGAATAAGCAGCACAAAGAGGTACAGCCACCGAACCTCCCTCCGAATCAAGGACTAGTGCCACTGATAACGCCTGATGAAGTCCATAGGGCTCTTCGCCGCATGAGGAATCGGAAAGCTGTCGGAGCCGATGGAGTCCCCATCGAAGCCTGGAAGGCGATGGGTCCTCGTGGTGTGGGCATTTTAACAAACCTTTTTAACCGCATACTCCTCACCGGAAACATCCCGAGCCAATGGAGACTGAGTGTTATCACTCCAGTCTTCAAAGGTAAGGGATCGGTGCAGGAGTGCGAAAACTACCGCGGAATAAAGGTAATGTCCCACACCATGAAGCTCTTTGAGCGCATAATCGACTCTCGGATCCGGCAGGAGTGCACTGTCTCGGGATGTCAATATGGGTTTCGTCCTGGGCATGGAACCATGGACCCTGTTTTTGCCCTAAGGATCATCATGGAGAAATACAGGACGAAGAATACGCCTCTGCATTTCCTGTTTCTGGATCTGCAGAAGGCCTTCGACTGTGTTCCTCGCGTGATGATCTGGTGGGCACTGAGGTCCAAAGGGGTGCCAGAAACCTATATTGACGTTATCCGAGATATGTACCGTGATTCCGATTCCATAGTTCGGACCGCTGTTGGCGACACCACACCCTTCCCCATTACCGTAGGCGTGCACCAGGGATCGGTCCTTAGTCCGTTTCTGTTCAGCGTGATATTAGACGAAGTGTCGAACAGCATCAGGGATGCGCATGAGCAACCTCCATGGTTGCTCATGTATGCTGACGATATCGCGCTGGCAGATTCGGACAGGGGGCGCCTGGTGGGACGTGTAAATGCGTGGAAGAGATCGCTAGAGAACGGCGGTTTGAAACTAAATGTGGCGAAGACTGAGTACTTGGCCTGCAACACTACAGATCCCACATCCGTGCGCATAGGCGAAGATACGGTCGAGCGCACGGATCAGTTTAAGTACTTGGGATCTGTCCTTAGTGCGTCCGGGGATATCGACCTCGACGTCAAGGCCCGTATCACAGCAGCTTGGGCCAAGTGGCGTGAGGTGACAGGTGTCATTTGTGACCCCAAAATGCCGGTCAAATTAAAAGGACAGGTCTATAAATCCATCATCAGACCTGTCCTTTTGTATGGCAGTGAAGCGTGGCCTGTACTTGAGCGACACAAGCAAGAGCTGCGTGTCACGGAGATGAATATGCTGCGATGGATGTGTGGAGTGACGCGGAAAGACCGGGTCAGGAACTCCCGCATCCGTGGCAGTCTTCATGTCCGTGACATAGCAGACAAACTGCAAGAGTGTCGCTTACGCTGGTACGGCCACGTTTTACGCAGACCGGCTAATTACGTGGGGAACAAATGTCTAGCCATGCCGCCTCCGCCAGGTCCCGGTCGAAGGGGAAGGCCCAAGAAATGCTGGCTTGACGTCGTGAAGGATGACATGCGTGCCAATGGTCTCAAAACGGGGGATGCTGAAGACCGCGCGAAGTGGAGTAGAAAAAGCAGGAAAGCGGACCCTGGGCGTCGGAGTGAACGCTCCGAACGCAACCGGGATTTAACGCTCGGATGATGATGATGATTCTCTGAAGTTTCACTTCTAATGCGTGTGAACTGCACAGACTTTTTATGGTTATGTTGATTGTTACATTTACTATGGTGATGGCTCTAATATATATAAATCAATGAGGTGGGGTCGGTACTGAAAATCATCATTGTGATGGAGGAAACCCCAACACAGCATAAAGTTGAGTTGCCGATTTCATATGTAGGAAATGCGTTGTACAACATATTGGATTTTATCATAAACAATGTATGTATAAATATTTCTGTAACCTTGTATTGCCGTTTTCCTCGCAAATAAATTCTTTCTTTCTTCTTTCTTTATGGCGAAGTTGGCAAACTGACAGACGGCTCAGCTTGAAAAGTGGTTACCGTCGCCTATAGACATGCAACACTAAGGGGAGTAGGCCATTAGAACACACATTCATATCACGAAACACGATTAGCACTAGGCTATCTCATTCATGCCGATGTTCTATGAGAGCGTTTAACCGGCCAAAAGAACTATAATCAATGTTTCTGGTAATCGTCGTCAGGTCTTCAGCTCCTTTAGGTGGAGTCGGCTGGGGTGTCGAGTTCTACTCCGAGGGCAATGACTTTCCGGTGACAAGGTCTTAGAGCTGGAGGCTTCCCAACTGATGTCTTTACTACAGATCGCCGATCTGTTGCTTCCGCTGGCCTTTGCGGTCTCCGCGTAGGCTGCACCAGCGGCTTGGTCGACCAGTCTGTACCGTTTGGGATTCCTTCACAGAAATTGGTTCTTATAAGCTACTCTGCCTACTCGTGTAACAATACAGAATGTTATTTGTTTATCAAAATCAGTCAGGGTGATTAGTTTTTCAAAAATCTAAAGACAAAGACTTTAGCTTTCATCAAAATGGTCTTTGAGACTCATTTGAGTATATTTCGCTATTGTGGGCCTAAAAGTGAACTTGGCAAAATGATTAAATCGCGGACAAACACACATTGTACAAGCTAAGCCAGTTATGCTTGTGTTATGGGACAATATAACGATCCACTGTGGAGCTGATTCTAAATCCCAGACCATAAACAACAGAAAGTTTGTTTACGAAATTATATCATGCCAGGAATCAAACATATAGCCTCTGCTGCAGCAAAGTCGCCCCACTAAGGCTTAGCCCATCCAACCACAGAGGCCGTGCACAATTAGATCTTCTGTATTACTAGCTCTCCGATATGCCGACAGCAGCGCCACCTACCGGGTCCAATTGTGAACCAACTCAGAAATCTTCTTTGGCTCATGCACAACAACTTTGCTAAAGATCATCACATGATCAAATGTATAGTTTATGATTCTATAAAGGACATACAGACAAACATTCATTTTTATATGTAAGACGAAGAAGATATAATTAGTATAATTAATTAGAAAATTTCTAGACCTTCATGAGATTTGATCAAAATATTTTAAGCACTATGGACAGCTTTTTCAGCTATAGCATTGCTTCTAGGATAATGTCGGCTACTAGTAATCAAAGTTACAACTTTAAAAATTTACACAATGGTGCCATTAAATTTGTTATTTCAGGAATATATCTCCTAACATAATTAAATGAACTTAAAATTTGTCTTCATTCATTTTTATCTTTGGATTCCTTCAATTTTAACAAAGATTCAACCCTATCCACATCAATAGACATTCCGTGTGCATTATTAACTTGTTCTACAATCTTAACCTCTCTTTGTTCGTGCTGATTTTTTTTTCTCTTAATAAAGATTGTTATTCTGAACTTTAGGTTTACGCAGCTGAGTGGTAGTGGGAACCAATGTTCCAATACTTCTATTTAAAATTTGTGAAGGAGAAACATCTAAACTAGACTAAGGAGTATATAGGAGTATATAACAAACAAAGAAGTTTTAGTCCATAAGTTTGTATTGGTACACAACACAGATTTAACAAGTTATATTGCTGTTCATACAAATCAATACCCAAATCTTAATGGGGCCCAGAATGGCCCACCCAGAATTCCTGTTACCGATCACATTCCTTTTTTGTCCACGTCCCCGTTGATAACCCTTTGATTTTGACCATTCCGTGTTTTGGACATGTAGGGACAAGGTCTAATTAATGAAATGAAGATCTCGTCTGATAATTTCGACCACCGTCGGCTTAATATGTATGGTTTGTGTCGCCTTAGTAGTTTTTGATTGTTGATACGTGATATATGTTACGAATAACAGATGGCGTTATATAGGTATTCAAAGGCAATTTGATTCTTTGAAAAGTAATTCTTTATCAACTTCTATAGCTACCGTTTTTATCCGTGCAGGAACGGCCATAGCCAGGTGGTAGGGCATTTCCCCGACTGGATGGCTACCACCCCTTGGTCTGAAGTATGCCACCATAACAACCTTGATTTGTGTTCCGGCATTAGTGATCAGGTTACAGTCTCCTTTAAGAGGGCAGCAACGCATTTGTAGCACCTTTGGTATTGCCAATATCCACAGACGATGGTAACCGCTTTCCATCAAGTGGGCCGTCTGCCTGTCTGCTGAACTCCTGTAATAAAAAAAAGCTACGTTCCTTTAGGGTCTCAAAACGACCACGTTCACGACCGCGAATTCTCCCGTTCCACTTGATTGCTGGCGTTAAAATCGTAAACCCAAGAGGAACGGCTATTCGACCCACCTCTTGACATGAAGACGTCATCAGTGACGTTTTCGCCACGACCACAACGACTACGGTCGCCTTGTGGAACAGTAGACGGAACATTTTGGGCGTTGTGAGATACTAAGGGAACGCCCTGTACTTGTATTAAAGAAAGAGTCTGAGATAGATAAATCTAATATATAAAATTCTCGTGTCACAGTTTTCGTTGCCATACTCCTCCGAAACGGCTTGACCGATTTTGATGAAATTTTTTGTGCTTATCCGGTATCTATGAGAATCGGCCAACATCTATTTTACATCCCCCTAAATGTTAGGGGTAGTCCACCCCTAAATTTTTTATTTTATTTTTTAGACAAAATTTTTAATTTCTATTTTTTTATGATACAACATACAAAAATACATATAACCCTAATTTATGAACCCTCTGCGATAAACCCCTATTTTTACCGGGCAGGACTACGTCTGGCGGGACAGCTAGTAATTATATATAAAGATAAAACTCTTTCAGAGACTTAGTACATTTAGTATTTTAAACACACGAACAGTTACATTTATATTCATTTAGATAACTTACAACATCGAAAGAATAATTTGAAAACTGGTTCATTAAAAAAAGACATTAAACCCATTTAAATAGAAGCATTTCAAAACATAATATAATACTCATAATCTTTCATAACATATAATTAACGAAAGAATATGAGATACAGTAAAATATAATTTATTGACACTTTTAATTTATTCAAAACTGTTATTACCGTATTTCGATTTTCATGACTCAATTATCTCGGTGCTGAGTCAAAAACAATAAAATTTAATATATCATCTTCAGGCACTCCTCTTTATATACGCATCCCTTTCATCCGTATAGTTTTGTCTCTTTCGTTTTATATTTATTAAGGCAATAATGTCTGGCATTAACATAAATTGCATTTTAATTATATGTTCCCTATATTTATCGTTCGATGTTATCTGTAATGAGTAGGTTTTTTAGTTTAGGATTGAGAAACAATATCTCTAAAGTATGCTTTCCCGCTGTTCAAAGAGTATAATGAATATTTTGAACGCATCACTTTTTTGTATCATCGTTTCTGATGCGTTCAATATACCAGTATGTATTCGTTCAAAATTTAATATTAAGTTCTAAATTCAATTATCATTTTATGTATTAATAGAATAGAAGGAAATCGAGAGTAACCATTGCTGAAGAGTATATACACCAAAGAGTGAGATGGCAATTTCATAACAGGTGCTTAGTATTTTATTTGTAAAGGTTTATATGAATTATAGACCGACGCAACCTCATAAATTTGTTCATGTAACTTTCACAAACAACTACAAGTAAATAGAATTCAATAGCGTGTTAATTATCTATATTGCTCGGAAAGTAAATAAAAATATTTCTAGCATTATATTTTGAAAGTAACATATTGTTACATGCGAACGGGGGTATGTATTAAGGATTGGAAGAAAACACCAATTTTTAACTAAAACTTTTATTGATTTGCACAGCCGCACGTAATACCTCTCCGCAGGGTTCCCCCTATAAGCACGACTAACGATGCACTATCTCGACGATAAGATGTCTCACTCATAATACCGTCGCCAATATTGCGTAGAAAACCTCCTACTACTGCAGTGATCATCTCCGATATTACCCCGTGTAGCTCGTCTTTGGTTCTTCTCTCGAACTACACTCCGCCTTCACTTAACTGTCCACTAAATTCACTACTTAAACTGGTCACTGTCTTCTTTTACACTTCTCTTCCTACTCTTCTGTATCGCACTTGTCGCTTCGCTCTCTTGAACTCAACTCAACTCTAAACTGCCCGGTAGGCACGCTTTACGCTGCTTATATACCCGGAAAATTTTCTGGAACCCATAATTTCGATCTTCTTTTCGTTATTATTTTATTTACTATCTGTCCCTTTCTAAACATTTACCTATCTCTGTCTTTTCCTTCCCGAACCTTTTATTCTAGAATTTTCGTTCATCGCCTATCCTTCTAATTTCTAAAGTGTATTCGTCCTTGTCTTTTCCTTCCAGACTTTTCTACCTTTTTCTAAAAGTCTTGACCCAACTAGATTGTTCCACCATGGCCTCTCTCTCACTCGCCACAATAAGATATGTAGAATTACAGAAGTTTTTTAAAACGCATGACTTGCTTTTACGATAGTCTCTTAATTAATTCTATCTTCCGCGAATAAGTACTTGAATACGTGTATTGAATTAGCGATGTACGTGCCACACGCGACGAGTTACGTGTAATGCACACGTGTACGACATTACATGCGATTTCGTATAAAGAATGAAATAAATCTCCTTACCTCAATGTAGTCAGCTTTAAACTTGTCACCGCCTATTGGTTTGTTCCTTTTCTGTGGTCTCGGGAATCTACCGATTTTCAGGAAATCTAATTTGTATATAGTTTGCATATATGAAGCTTTTTATTGTAAAGAGGATATAATTTCTGTGGCATATTGATCCCAGTTTCTCGCTATTGAGAGCTGTAGTAACCGTTGCTACGAGATAATACTTTTACCATTTAAGTTGAATTGTATGTTTAGTGTATAGTTAGGTTATAGGTTAATTGAAAACATTGTCTACTTTAATATCTTACTGTAGACGTTCTATAAGTCTTGTTGTGAACAGAGAGCTACCCCCTGATCCGCCCGCCGGAGCACACCTACTCTCCGCGCCCCGCATACCGCCGACGCCCATAGCTGGCGCAATTAGCAGCTAGGCGTTGGAAAAAAAAATCGGGATATAGGAGCACCTTTGGACGCCGAACTTACTTACTACTTGTGACTTACCACCACAGAGTACTTTATATATACTGGTACTTACCACGCTTACACTATTCTCACACGACTCTTTCGCGCACTCAGTCTATGTATAATTCAATTTATGTAGTTTAATAATAATAATACAGTCCAGTATATAGAGTTTAATTTTTTTTTAAGAAGCAACTGCCATCAATAAGCTTATTGATGTAATTAATTGCAAAATCGTGGCGCTCTGATGTTCGTGCCTACCCCGCAAGGAACCTGGCGTGAAGTTATGTATGTATGTAGGTATGTAATTGCAAAATCATGTTTGTGATGCACGAGAATTATCTTTAAATAAAAATATGAAATTAAATTTGTCTTAAGCGGATCCGCATAAAAAGCTTTACCCAAATATATATACTATTCAACGAGGAGTTTTTGAATCGTTATCTTACCTGTATACCTATACTATCTATATGATCCTTTCCTTAAGGCGGCCCAATCCTGTCGAAGTTGGCCATTAATTTTGTAAATACACGTCGCACAAAAAGAGCCCTTAATAGTGAAAGGAAATAGTTGGGCCCTTCGATGTAGACTAGCGTCGACTGATGAATTGACGCCTTCCCTTGTAATGTCACCATGGCGTTGATAATGTCATTGGACTAAGAAAACTTAACTTCAAGTAAATCTAATATTGAACTAATTTACTCAAAAAATGTATTTACTCTTCGTGTATACATTGTTCGAAAGTGACAAGTAACACATCATACAAAGGAATATGCGGTATATAGGTACTCTCACCTAAGTACCTGTTTTACCACTTATTTCATTGTACTGGGCCGTGCGTATCCTTTACGGTTTTATTTGATTTCTATAAAAAATATATATGAATTCCATAAAGGAGTTTCATATAATGAAAATAAATAAATTGAATAACCGAACCTCTTTGGAAACACTTTTGAGTAATACATTTGTCTCACTTTAGTACTAAAGAGTAAAAAATGAGACGAAAGATGTAGTCCTAGTTTTCACTAGGCGGACGGAAGCAAAATAAGTATTTAGATTTCTGAATATAAGTACGATTTATACGTTTGTAAGTAAATTAACAGAGGAAATTCCTGAAACTCTATTTCACAATAAATGGCGCAGTTATATGGCTGCCGTAGAGGAGTTTCTTGAGAGTCAAGAAAATATTTTTTTTCGCAAGGATTAAGCAACTTAGAAACGCGCTATATTAAATGCATTCGAGGGAGAATATGCAGAAATTTAAAATATTATTGATTAAATTTTTACATTTTTTAAATGGATTCCAAAAACTTTTTGATTCGCCTAGGTAAAATGAAATATTTCATCTGACGCATACGATATTATTTTGATTATATTATGAGGTTAAAAATACTTACTGTCCATGTTATTTAAATTAGAATGCAAAGGATGCCCAACCTAGTGTTGACCAAGTCCCTTAATCAATGTAGTGTAATAACGATTTAAGCCTATAGAATATTGAAGATGAAATTTACTTCGACTAGGAAATTCGGGAATTCCTTGAAATGAACAAAACTCTTTGACATCCTAACATAGCCCTTTGTCGCCGTACTATAACGATGCCCTTTGCGATTGATTAGCCGACATTTCAGACCCTTTCACTCGTAGGGCGTCTTCATTGAAGCCACACAAATACTTGCGGAGTAGAATTTAGGGTTGCGGTTCACTTTAAATTAGATGCATGCAAACTAAGGGCTTGAGTCTATTATGGGGTTACAAGTCAGGAAACTTAATGCTAGCTTTACAGTCTGGCTTCTTTCGGTTCACCGTAAGTGAAATATCACTAACAAATTGTATATCTAATCATACAGTGTTTTTTTACACGCGAATTTTGAAATTAATAACAATATATTTATGACATAAATAGTTGATACTAAACTAATTAAAAAAAACAACTACATATTAAAAATAAACTAAATTATAAATAAATTAAACTGTCAAAATTAGTATCAGACCGCTGTTATTTCGAAACGTGTCCAAATGACTGGCCACGTTGCCACGCTGAATGGCAACGCTAGTGCATTGTTCGATGTATAGACTAGTCTTTTGGTCACATGAGTCATTCACCAGGCCCCAGGGTCTCGACACCAAAAGCCACAGATATGTAGGCATTTCCGATGGCTGAGTATTTGTGGCGTTTTAGGGCCTCCCGTTGGAAGATGGGATGCTGCCAACAATCGACGCAAGACGCGTCCCATAATAAGAGGCGACCCATCTTCCAGGGCACCAATGACATACCATCGGGTCTTTTGCCATCGTCGCGGCACAAACCGTAACAAAGACCCGTTAGTTACAATTACATTGTAGCAGCGACAGGAAGAACGAATAAACGATGATGAACGAGATGGCAGAGAGTAGTGTTTACTGTCAAGTGCTGATGTGAACTGAAATGAACTAATTTATTTTGGAAACGGTAACCTTAAGTACAAATGTTAACAAGTCGTACAGCTAGAGCGATTGCTGTGCGAGGGAGATAGAGCAACTATTAATATGTGCGCTCTCGCGTTGCGCGTGCCAGCAGTTCGTTCATCGTTGTCCGCTGCACTGACTAGACATATGCAGCTCCCATAGCAGTATAAATAGTCTATCCCACGGATACGAAGTCATTGATTGGAATAAAAAGTATCCCAAATGTTGACCAGGAATATAACCAGCTTTGTATCGATCAATCCACTAGGTAATTTTGCCACTCCAAATGAGACTTTGATTTTTTCTCATTTTTAAATTAATTTTAGTACAATGGTGATTAGACCGCGTGCATCATTGTTTTAATGTTGTTAAGAATCTTTTCGTATCATGTGCTTTGTTGATAACAATAATCAGTGCTTCGCTTATATTGGAGTCAATATAGTTAAAAAAAAACTTGTAGCGGCGAACGGTGCGCGTTGGACAATAGCTCGCAAACAAGGAGAATTGCCCAGAAACTCGACGCCACCAGCAGATTCATTGTATTATAGTTTTATTTGAATATTATTTAAATTTCGAATGTGTACAAGCAGGAACACCTTCGCGATGCATGTTCTTAAAAAGTTAAGGTGTCATCATAAACTAAAGAAGTCTATACAATAATATTAGTCCGAGTCCACACCGAATGGTCCGTATATGTGGTGTGATAACCGGTAGCTGTTTTTATGGACGCACCTGCCTTTGACCCTCGTTCGAACAGTATTGTAATATATTTAAATGTATTCCCGAAATGTGTTCGACGTGGTTCGGTGCCAGTGCGTGCGGTTTATACTTTTTTGTAACAATATGGTCTTTAATTAAAATATTGACATTTGCTTAAATTTTGATTTAAAAAAATGGTTTTTGCTCACGGTTTCAATTTGCCCACACGAGTTACAATTTAATATATTTAAAATATTTTATGGCTTCACATTAAAAGATAGATGGCTAAATATCAGCTGCGCTAAAATCGAAATCAGAAGTTAACTAAAATTTAATACTAGTGTGATTGTAAATTTCTTTTTATACTTCTACCAGCTTATATACGATAAAATATGTATTTTCGTTCATACATATTGTGCCGATCCCAAATCATTGACAGCAGGTGAAAGAGTAGAGAGAGAAAGAAAATAGTTTTCTGGTTTATACAATACAGTATATTATGTTAATAAATAATTTTAAAAAATACTACCGTCCAAATCATCGGCTTTATACATAAACATTGTAATACCTATCAAGACTTACGCCAGTTCTACTCATAATTAATTTCCTCAAAAATATTATAAAAATAAGTTAATAACCTTTATTTTCATTTTAATAGACAAGACGGCCGCTGTAGTTAAGTGGGTTTAAGCCTTTACCAGCCTATTTCAATGTAGCGTAGATGTCCGATTTTGGCATGGTAAATTTCGTTAACAATTTTTGCCTTATTCATATAGTCGAGGTGTCTGGGATCGGCTTGCTTACCTCGGTAATATACAGTGTATGCATTTGTTGACTGCTGATTATTAAAAAAAATATTTGACAATCGACATTTAAAAAAGCTAAATACATCGCTCAAACCTAGCAACAGACTCTCTGCATTTATAATATTACACACATAACGAACTGTTAAACTTTTTTCCTACACACGTATATTCCAATCAGTCACGCTACAACTGGCACCACACGTAACCAATTGGTCATAGTTCGTGTGAAGACAGTGAGCGTAAAGCTCGCACCTGCACAGTAAAAATGCGCTTGCCACATTTGACATGCATTATTTTACCACATAAAGGCGTGTGTAGAACGACGAAATTTTAGCTCAGTCGTGTGTTACCCTAAAAAATACGGAATTTATTGGATAGTTACTGGAAATTTTATGTTATATAATATAACCAAAATACTCTTAAGCTACGACAAGCAAGCCATGGTTTTATCCAGACAAAAATGAGTATGAAAACTTCAAATTTATATATGATATAAGCTGGACATATATAATACAGTCGTGACATGACTGGCTACCTTTTCAAACTTAGTCAGAGGAGGGACTGTTCCACAGAAAATTACGTTTAACTATTTGACAATAAAGTTTAAAATTACTAAGATGATAGTTGTTCGATTTTCTTTCTGATC
Organism: Dendrolimus punctatus; assembly: GCA_012273795.1. Lineage (NCBI taxonomy): Eukaryota > Metazoa > Arthropoda > Insecta > Lepidoptera > Lasiocampidae > Dendrolimus > Dendrolimus punctatus. The sequence continues at coordinate 2,258,607 of CM022534.1, read as the reverse complement.
TAAGAAGGTTGTTTAGAGATGCAAAACCTCTTTATTGGTTTTAATATTTATGATAAGCGTAGTTATTATATCCTCTTTCTTATGAATTTCAGTGTCATTGTAAACATTGCATTCCTTTCACGTTTCTATATTTATAAACTTAACATTTATTAAAATGTAGGCAGTAGTGTTTCTTGTACCCGTGCAAGCAAAAGTCGACTTTAAGTTGGCGAACCTTTTCATACCCTAACTGTACATACAAACCATGCGACGCCACATTTAAATCAAAATTAAAACATATATTTATAAGAATCAAACACCCATAGGAGGCCGTTATTACTTTCTATCGAGTTATTTGTCTGCTATTTCCCTGCTTCAAGACATAAATAGGAAGAAGTTTATATAATATTTTATAACTATATAGATAGTTTTTAGAGACTACTGAAAGCAGATGAAGCAAAATCTGTTTGTCAGGATCATGGCAAAAGGAGATTCATTAAGCCCATGGAACATAAGCGTGGTGTATATACATATCAGTGGTGCAGGGTGGAAATTCGGCTAGGGGAAACTGGTTGAAAAAACTTGACGGCTAGGGTAAGCTACCTAGATCTCCGGCTAGCAAATGGCGAGGACAGCCCGCAAGGGGCCGGCCACCGTCCGTCCGGGCTGGTGGTGAATGCGCGAGCGAGCCCACAGCCCGGACAAGGTACGCTCGTTATCGCACAGGGGTTTTAGTGGGTATCCCTAACCGCGGCGTGGCCATAGTTCCTCACATCTCAACGTGGGGTGCTAGTGCCACCTCAACCTGGCGAATCCCACACACGATTTCAACTGTATAAGAAAAAGGTAAGCTGATTGAAAAAATGTGTAACTAGCAATGTATTTTCTTATTAGAATTTATATTTTTAATTTTGCAATCTTTCCGCATTTGTTGAAACAAAAGCCGGCGCTTGATCGGGTTATGGGTTGTTACTTGATCCAATGCGTGTCGATAGTAATAATATATGCACTATTAAAAAAAAGTAAGCGCCAATAAATTCATGGCGCTTTGGACCTTCTGGTCGTTACTTTCTAAAGATATATAGCGATAACATGATTTAGGACCTATTATATCTATTAATTTTATTTATTTATAAATTTGTTTTCTATATTCAATCAGAAAATAATATTTGAAACAAATGCCTAAAGCGTGAGGAAGAACCCTAAAGATTATAAAGAGTAAAGTGACACATTGTACTGTGTTACTTTACTCTTGTGACATTGTTATCTTTGCTTCGGTACAAAAGATGAGACGCATGCCAGATTATTGAGTAGTAGTTAAACAAATAGTTGAGTTATATTTGACTAATAGTTTGAAACGGGTATTTGACTAATTGTTGTTTCAGTAACTCAGATTTAAATATCTGCTATTTCTTAAGTGTTTTCGAGTTGTTACTGACGCCATTTAGCTTCATGTATTTTTGTTTGCCTTGTGCTAATGCGAAGTGTTCCCCATTCATTATAATAATTGCTGTAATTATCATTTTGGAATTAGTCCCGGTTGCTTCGTAAATGCTTTAAATATTTTGAGATGTTTTATACTATTATACTTGGTAACAATAATTATTATTGGTCATTTTACTAGCATTAAAAATTGAGTGTGCCGTTCATATGCAGTAGAAGTGAAACTTTAGAGAGTATGCTCACAGATAATTCTTCTGTGACGTTTATTAATATAAAGATAATTCCTTTAGTCTAAATCTGTCAATATATTATAATTCATAATAAACTACTCAAGTATCACTTTTAATTTTTCACTATTTTATTTCGGTCCAAATTAGACCTATATTAAAAATTTAGTCATCTGTCTTTTAAAACACGGATATGAAGCTGCCACAGTCCTTCATGTGTGTTCATACAATTATCACCGTGACCGGCAAGCACGTGTCTGTCGCTTATATTGTAGTGGAACAACGTTTTCCGAAACGTACAAAGAATATATAAAAAATTTCTACAACAACAGAATAGAAGAGGACGCAGGCGTAATATAATACGGCCGGCGTATCTTGGCGAATGTGAACATAGACTCTGTGAACTTTAGCGCATGTAAACTCGTGAAGAAAATACAGTGACCAACTATACAAAGCAATGAAAAAATACAGGGGTGAAGGGCGACCAATTGTATTCACTGACGAGTCGTATGCCCACTCATCACACGAGTGTACATGCTCTAAAGTTCGCAGAGCCTATGTTCACATTTGCCAAGTTACGCCGGCCGTATTATACATCTCGCTCCTCCACCTAGTCGGGACATCTCTTCACTGGTGACCCTCGACTAAAGAACACGTAACCCCTTCTCTTCAACAACTTTCAATCTTTAATAACTTCATTCCACTTTCAGGTAACGTCAACTTCAATAACTTCAAGATCGCAAACTACCTTCAATCAAATCTCAAAAATTCAGACAGAAACAAAACCACACATCTTCTTACACAGCCACACAGCAAGACAGGTCTACTAGTGAATGTATAGTCCTATCCTTTTTTATCCAGTATTCTAGGGCCAAGAGGTTTGATATACTTACTAATGATTTCACATAAGAGATGTCAAAGAGCATGTGAAGTCGAGAAGAAAAATTAAGAAAGCATACCCTGGGCCCCGAAATTGACGCTACAAAAGCAATTGCGATCTAACGTAAGAATGATCCCTAATGATAAAATCGAAATAAAATGATGTTTTGAATATGGCCGTGTTTGGATATTTTTATATTCCTTCATCATGGTGAAATGGACCGACTATATTATACTATTATAAGCTTGTAAAATAATATTTACTACAAACGACAGTTGTTCGCTAAAGGTAAAGCTTAAAAAACCCTTTAAAAACCTAGATGGCGTCCCATGTCATTCTTATTTCGCTTTTTGATGTTCATTATACATATAAAAATAATGTTACGAGTTACGGGATTCGAATTAGAATGCCGTTTGAATTACTATAGAATTTATTAGAACTATACAAACACATACTACACAAGTAAAAACATAACCAGACGCAAAAAGTCCAAACGTAATGCACGATTCAATAACACGCGCAAAATCCGTCACTATATAGCTTATCGAATGTATACACGTCTTGTCCTGCTGATGCCTATCGCTAGACTGCCTCACCCCTCCATTCGGGCATTGTTTTATACTAAACTATACTAGACTCGACACAATACTCAACCGCGTAAACAATTGTTTCCAAGAATAACACCTGGCCAAAGACTACCATGAAATATTGCAATAGGCTGTTTTTGTAATTATAATGTTTAAACACAAAGTAAACAAAAAAGTCAAAATGCCGAAAAGGTAATAAACTTCAGGTGTGAATTGTTCTTTGTCGGTTGTAACGGAACGTTACAAATATTTCAATTTTTATAAATAATTATTACATTTACGAGTAAACTAATAATTACTATTTATTAATTTACACGTTTAATTTAAACGTATGGAAGTATAAAACTAATTAAATTGCTAATAGTGAATGCATCCAACTCATTTTGTTTCTGACGTGTGCGCCGATATCGAATAAGCGATCGACGGCCATCTTGCGTTTAACTGAGTCGGCTGTGTCACTTTTACAGCGCCCGAATTAATATTTTAATATAAACCCAACTAGTATTGTTGATTACTCAGTCTAGCATTTATAAATGCAGTTATAACTTGCAAATTATTTCCCAGTTCGGGAACTACCCTTGGGATTTATAATAAACCTTGTCAGAAGACAAAAGAAGATACCTAGGAGGACTACCACCCTAATCGGAACGCTACCTTCTCTGCCTGGAGGAAATTGCCTAGGGGAGTGCGGTATATCAGACTGACTGAGAGCGGAGGCTAGCCTAGATGAATCTTTTCTTCGTTTATACATATTACTCGTTATCAAATTATTCGTTTTTCTTAACAACCCTTGTTAAATATATTACAGTAAATTAATTATAAATTATTTTCCCTTTTATTTCTTATTTTGTTCATATCTTAAGTGTGACACGGTCGTAACAATAATAAAGACCAAATAAGTAATGGCTAGGTGGGATTTTTCAGGTATTGAATGAAACAATATTACACAGTTAAACATAATTTATGTCATATTATTTAAGTATCACAGATCCATTTATTTTAATAGTCATCACTTTAACAAAAATATATATAGTCTAAGTGTCGACGCGTGCGCCGTTTACAAAAATCGTGGTTACAATGCTTCTACTGTGCGATATCTGATTGAGAAGTACTGTTAACATTACCACATCAATTTATAGATTATCAGATTCAAATATCCAAAATTCTTTTTTATTTGAATTTTATTAGAGCACAACCTCCAGTTAACCAAGCCATAAATTAAAATAGAGCGGTGACAGGTTGTTCTGTCAGCAGTTTTTGCGCTCGGGTAAGTACGGCGCGCGTTCGGCAGTCTTACCCGAATATTGCGACAGACCGGTATTGTCTCACACAACACACCAGTCTACACACGCATGGTGACTTACCGTGTGTACAATTATATATCGAAGGCTTTATAACATATAGGCGTATACGCAAAAATGCGCAACGCAAATTTACAAAGTCTTTACTTTAGTCTACACTGTGTAAGTGTGACTACGAAGAAGGGTATTCCAAATTTCAACGCTATACAATCAACTAGTATTGTTTTATTCAAAATTTTGTCCCTTGTGTAAAACTGCACTTATGTCTGTACGCCCATTTGTTATGAAGCCCTCGATACGTAAATTTTGTGTGTGAACAATATAACCGTTAAGTCCAAAAACTTAGTTCGATTTCTCTCACACCTCAAAAACACCTCATAAGCAACCTTGTGATCTAATACCACCACATGGTATACCGACCACACGGACTTAAATACCACAAAAGAATCACATTTTTCGCTCAAGTAATTATCTTTTTATTTTATGACTCGGTAACATAGACTTTTAAGCCAAGTTCACTTGTTACTTCATTTGTTCAGACCTACCGTTTGCCAAATAGGTTACATACAACATTGCAACTCGGAAAAACACATTTCATTGAACAGTTAGCATTTTGCACAAAAACAATATTGTTCGTATAGAATCAGTGCTAGTGACTTTAAGTTTCTACTAAAAACTTACCAAAGAATTTTTATCTCGACCAGAGTGCTCTGGAACTAATATAAATAAATATTCTTATAAGTCGTGTCTGTTAATATACTTCCCAATCCCAAACCGCAATTATTACATGTTTTAACTGCGATACGATGTATTTACAATATATATTATATACTCTATATACATAGAAGTGAAACGCTAAATAGTTTTACATCACTTGCTAGATCTGATTGCATGAAATCAACAGACAATAAAAAAATGAATTACAAACGTGATTGCAAAATTCTCCTTATTCAGAAGTATGTTGTTATCCACACGAATGATTATAAAAAGTGGTATAAGAATTTCTTATAACAGTTCGATTCATATTTTTAATTTAAATATTATGCACTATTATCATTCTAGCAAAGTGATTTTAATATAATTTAATCTTTGATGATGCTTTGAAAAGAGATCGTAAAATGAAACGTAAAAACAGTAAAATTTAATCAAATTCATTAAATCCAAGCAATAATATAACATAATCAGTTTTAGAATAAATTAACAAACGCTCATTTTATTCATGTAATAAATCAAATAACGATAGAATTGTATGTAGTCTTTTCTTAACACGATCAAAGATTAATAAATGCGATTTAAGTCTTTACGACGATAGTGAAAACTAATGAAGTGCTTAGCTCATAGCCTTAACAGTAAGCTCTGAAAGTCACGTATAATAATAATAGTAAAGTAGGAATTATTATTTCAATCATGCACTTGATTTAATGATCGTGAGATGATCATATTGATAGAGAGGTCTAATTCATTCATGGACATAATGTCCTTAGAATCAAACTTTATTGACAAATACCAAGCAAAACTGAAACTAATGAGAAAATTGTTCTATAATCTCTTACATAAAAAACAAAGCTTAATTATCTTTCAAAAGTAGAACATATTTATAAATTGTAATAAAAAGCTAGATAAATTCAAAAGCATGATTTAAATAATATCCCAAGGATTTTTTAAGTTATTGCCAAAAGCATCGCGAATTTGGCACAAAGTTCGAAATATGATACGAAATAGAAAAACGCAAAATAACCATGAACCCAAGCACAAAACTTCATACACACAAAACACTTTCACATATTTATTAAAAAAATTAACAAAATAACCAACTGTCACTGACAATAATGTCAATATTCTTTAAAAGATTGTAGGCACTATTATTGCTACTATAATATAATTTATTCGCTTATCTACAGCGTTATAATATTTTTCCATACAAAATATACTAAGAAGATTTTACAAACTTAGGCCATTTTTCGGCGAAACTATACTTTTTCTAACGTAACATTTACTACTCACATAACTCACAATATAGTCTTAACACAGAACTGGTTTGAACGATTCATAACCAAGAAGGTCTGCTCTGAAGCAGATCTGCTGCGTCATGCCTTTCCATCTGACGAAAGGCAGCAGCTAAAGAAGCAATCGCGCCTGGACTACGTTCTCTACATTCCCAAAGCTCTAGAATCGCTTCTGTTGGCGAACTCTTAGTGGCAAACCATGTAGTATATCTATCGACACCGAGCCTTGAAGCCAATGCACGCCAATCGTTTCCACGTGCATTCGGCGGATCCAATATTGAGCACAACTGTCTCTTTAATCTAGAGCTCAACTTGAAAGGACCTTCTCCGGCGCATTCGTTGATGCCAGCCTCAGTGACAGTCATATTCCTTTTAATGTTATCATTGCCTTCTTCTCGACACAAACGAGCATCCAGGAGGTTTTCTGTAATATTAAAACTGCGCTGGGAGTCTGTTCTAGGTGAACGACCTCGAGGAGATCGACTCCTTACATCTTCAAGAGATATTCGGAATGTTTGTTTATAGGAAGGATTGGTTCTCTGACACGTTGATATAATGAAGTCGATGTTGTCGCAATCGTGGGTCCTTTCTAACACAAAACTGCAATGTAATGCATTATAGTTGGAGCTCCATACGTGGTTGAATGGAATTTCTTGAAAACCAATGCCTGGCTTAGCTTTCCACCCAGGACTAACATGTTCCAAATTCAAGCAAAGATTTGAACCTCCGTCTTGGAACAGTAAAGTTTTTGGTCGTTCGAGTAGTACACCACCAAGCTTTTTCTCTTGCTCCTGACAATAATACGCGGCGCATGGTGTATCTTCGAACACATATAATCGTATATTGTATTCGGAACTGGTTTCGTTCAACACGGCCGGCGCGTATATCGCTAATTGAAGTGCCTTTACAGCTTTTCCATTGAAACTTTCACCTACTAAGACGAAAGTGGACAGCATATCTGTTACAAGGAATATTTTATCACTGTCAAGTTGCGTAAACACCGGCGTGTTGATAGTTTCCTGACCGAGACCTACGATCTTTTTCCACTGGGGTTGCGTGTTGTCAGGCTTTGAGCTGTTATGGTCTATTGCGTAAAGGGATAGATTCCAGAAGCCGTGCTTGAGGCTGGCGCAATGTGGTATTTGTAGGATAACTGACTTGTTTAATTGAAGACGCGGTGGCCCGCATTTAACTACCGGACTGAGCTGCGTGATACCTGCGGGCGGGAATTTAATCTTAAGAATATACACAAGACATTGAGTAGCTAGATTGTAACTTTCGGCCTGGGGCCGTGTATATTTTTTCCAAGCAAGAAATTATAGCTCATCGAAACCATAGGCGTAATTGCACACCGTTTAAAATTAGCCTTTGAAAATTACTCTCCGCGTATCGCATTGCGAAATCAATTTGTTTTTATTATCAAGAAGATACGCTCATAAATATTCATTGCTGTTTTTGATGATTTAGGGTTTAATAAATGCTTGGGTGGAATAACAAACATGTTTATCGGGATGAACTAATTTATATTCTGAGTAAACAAAACTTTTTGACTCGAGAACAAGTTTCACAACCAACATTACCTTTTCCTAGGCGTGGACGATATCTATCGTCCTTGACGACTGCTACGTATATTTGTTCCCTTCTTCCTCTACTGAGGGCAGCTTCAGGGATTGAAAGGGCTACTCCAGCAGCTGGTAGAGCCAGTCTTGCTCCTGCACCAGATACCGATAAAGATTGTGATGTTGGAGAATTGGAGACTAGTTCAGCTAATTGAAGTGTTACTGATTCATTTGCTGCGTCGTACATGGAGCCGGCTGGAAAGAAAATTATGATGAATTAAAACTGTCCTATATATTTAAAACAATCTTTCTGGAAAAAACAAAGTAACAATTAGTAGTATCGGTTCAAAAAATCAATTAATAAATAATCATTAATATTAATACATTAGGATATGCCCGCGTCTCCATCCGCGCTTGACTTGAGATTCCCACAGGATTCCCAGTACAGAAGTACCGCAACATTTAAAAAAGAATGTAAGCTATTCTTTTAGTGAAAACTGTGTCGGAATAAGATAATTTTTATGCACCCCAACAACTACGAACCGCTCCCGGGAAAATTTCTGGGATAAAAAATATCATACATTTTATTACATAAACGTTGCTATAAATCAGTGAAAAAAATTGAAATTAGATTTTTTTTAATCTGGTCGTTTTAAATTATTAAAAAAAAAACTGCGGGATTTGCGGGATAAAAAGCGCAGATTTCAAGCCTAAGAATTAAGCCCAGGAGTTTTTATTGTTTTTCTTATAGCTGGAGTACAGCAAACAGGCTGACGGCCCACCTGGTGGAAAGCGGTTATCGTGGCCTATGGACGTTTGCAACATCAAATGCAAAATACTACTATATCAAAGTCACAAATATGTCAACATTATATATATTTCTTACAACTGGTAAAGCAGCTGGAAGCCGAATGTTCCGACTCGCTGTAAGGTTTGCTGTCATAATCATCACTTTGGCCTTTGCTAGAGGCGCACGGAGTAATCTGGTGGTCCACTGGGGAGGCGTAACTAAAACAAAAAGCTCACTTTTAACATCAAACACATAAAAATAACGAAAAGACAAAGTTATGGGTCAAACTTAAAAATGTTTTACATGTCTACAGGAGAAGACTACAAATGTTGGAAGAATATGTTTTGATTCACAAACGTGGATTACTATATGAAAAGTTGTTTAATTTTTACATATGCCTAAAAAGTTTTTTTTTTGTTATTGGATTATTTTTCAACGTCTACCAAACTGAGGTATTCAGTATCCGAACAGTAAGAGACATTTTGGTCTTAACGAGAGCAATATTTTTTTTTAAATACAAAAGACTGTCAACATAATGTCATATAATAAAAAAAAGTATATGAACAAAATAATGTACTAATAATGTTACAACCATAAGAAAAAATTACTTCGTTTTGACGACGTCACAATATAGAATTTATGTAACTTGAAGACTTTATCTTCCGTTTTTGTGTTTGAATCTTCTCTTCAAATGCTATTTTTTTACATAAAATAAAATCGATTTTAAAAGTAACTAAAAACATTTTCTACAATATCTCGAAGTTGGCGCGGAATAAAATATAAAAATTACTACATTTTGCAATTTTGTTGTTGTTTACCTAATTTACCTCACACCGACTTCACACGATGTTGTAAAAGCATTTATTTGCTGCTTTTTAGTTACTTTTGAAGTCGGTCTTGTTTTTAGAAAATAAATATGAAACACGTTATACATGCAATATTCGAGGGTTGCAGAATTCGCGGAAGCCACACACACTTCCATGATCAATATCGGTACTCAGAAATATGTCTCGATTTAAAAAAAGAACGTCATACAAGACAGGAATGTCAAAGAAAAAAGTTTATATTAATTTATTTTTTTCTGTTCTTCTTAACTTAGCTGTTTACTGTGCACGTCGTACTGTTTTCCTTTTTTAATTTTACTTTATTTATTTTAAATATACCTCAGAATATGACTTGATTAAAAATCCAAATAAAATCAGTCCACAATGGACGGAGAAATCGCATAAAGATACAAAAAAAGTTTATAATACAATATATTTTTTCAATTCTTCTTCTTAGCTGTTTACTGTCCACATTGTAGTGTTTTTCCTTTCTTTTTTTACTTATTTTTAAAAAATATACCTAGACATAGTTGTTAAAAGTATCCTCTCGTTAGTTCCTGGAAGAATCGCTTTACGACGCCGCCTTTTGCTTTGCCCTTGATTTATTGTAATTATTCATACTGTAATTGTTTATTTGGTGAACAATAAAATGTTTTCTATTCTGAGAGATTCAGTCGAATTGAGAACCTCCTTTCGAAAGTCGGTTAAATCACCTGTTAGTGAGATGTGGTACGTCGTAATGGTGTTCAGCTCTGGAATCCGGCTGCGGGTGTTCGTACCTCGGTGGCCGGTGTTGCATCAGATCTGGTGCTAAAGATAGCGACTGCTTTTCTACTGTTGGGTATATTTCTGGTTGAAAATCTGCATTAAAATGTTTAATTTTGATCAGACGTAGTTATATGCAAACAGAAACCAATCCACAATTGGCAAAATTGAGTCAGATAGTAAGAGGCAAAGAGTACGAGTAAGAGGTTCATTGAAATGTCATTGTCAAAAGTGACATGTTGTCAATGTCAATGTCAGTGTCGTATCTAAGGAAGCGAGATTAGCCGTATAAGGAAGAAATATAACCTCTCCTTGAAAATGGTCGTCTGCGCACCAAGTATGCAACGAATAACTATCCATTGCCTTAACTAGTAAATTATTTGTATTGTTATAGAATATAATAATAATTTATTGCTAGAAATGTAGATGTAAATACATTATTTACGCAACAGAAACTGTAACTGTTCAATATGTACTGTACTTAGTTTTAAGAACGTAGCTTTAATTTTGGTGAACAATAAAGTGTTTTCATTCAGAAACATTATCTTGTTGGAATGGAAATGTTATGCCGTGATTAATTCTGACGGATAAAGCCTCCCTGCGCTGATACGGTTCTTAGGAGCTTACACATGTAGTATAAGTGTATTATTTATGTTATATAAAAAAAAGTCATGCATGTCTAATATTAATTGTTGAAGTTATTTTTAAAAATCTGTTTTCTTAAACCCTTCTACATAGGTTTTAATGAACATTTTACTAACGTTAAAATTATTGTCCTATGAATTGGTTCTGGTTTCTTGGGTCTTGGTTTGGTTTTATTAGTGAAAGTGTTTAGAAAATGAACTTACCAGTCCTGGTCATAGTATAAAGAGAATGGTCTCTTGTCTTCCGTTGTAACAATTTGTAACAACTGCTGCACCAGCAAGGAAGACCACCACAGCAACTGCGATGCCGATGTAGAGAGGGATGTCACTATGAGCTGCCACTGTTGGACAAAAACGATTGTTAGGTAGTCATAACAATAAGAGGAGGAAATAACATTTAACAACAGACAGGGAGACAGCCCAATTGATGGAAAGTGGTTACCATCGCCTATAGAAATTTACAACACCAAAGGTGTTACAAATGCGCTGCTGCTCTCTTAAGAGAGACTGAAACCTAGTCACTAATGGCAGAGCACAACTTAAGGTTGCTATGGCGGCATACTCTAGACCAGGGGCGGTAGCCATCCAGTCGGACAAATACCCTTCCACCTGGCTGTGGGTTGATTTGTCCCTCTTAGGACAGGCCACCTGGCCGCGGGAAATTGTATTCTTTTCCGTCCCTGCACGGATATACGGTAACAAGTTAATGTGGGAAGATCAATAATGTTAATTTTATCAGTTCAATCTTAACTGTTGTAATTTGTCTGTGGCCGGTATATACTAGGGTCTGTTTCTATAGTGTAATGAGTTTTATCCCAGCTATTATGACTCACTGTCATGAAAAGGAATTGATATTTGGTTGCTAGATTCTTGTTTCTTAATGCAATTTACTCGACATTGAACTGCCATTACCGCTAGTATCAGACTTGACAAAGAAAACAGTTGCATTAAACCATTAGCATCATGAGAAGATAAATAAATAAATAAAATTTACTACTTCATTAAGTGCTATGTGTTAAACATTAACAAAGAACACATGAACAAGGTGTCTTCTCCTTAATAAAGACAATAGGAAACGTGTTATTGGACATAGTCTTAGTTAAATTATATGTAGTTATTTTAGGTCAGATTTAAATGATTCATTAGTCTTATTTCCTAGATTGTAATTTTAATGTAGTATCACTAATGTTAACGCACATCACTAGCCTAACATTAACTCATTAGCACATCACTCGCAACCATAAAAACTAATTTGTCACATCACTATTATCTGCCATTTTGTCAGCGACGCGCGCGCATGTAACACACAGTGCAAACAGTAATGAAAAATTAAGGTAAAATCCCAACACTAAGATACATCATTTATGGAAAAAACTAATTAAGTAAATAAAATAAATTTATTTTATAAGTACAGCAATATTCAATGTAATGGAAAATATAATAGGTATTTGGAAAATAGATACTGCATCAAAATTGCATTCATAAACGATCACTTTTTCAAAGGTAAAGATGAAAATATGGGATCATAGCCTTAAAAACTGATGCTGCGAACTGTACTTAAATATATACCTTAGGTATTTTTTACTGTATTGAGTATTTAATATTACTATATATTCACACTCAAGTCATTATAAGTTTGCCCTGTAATCTTAGAAATAAACAGAAAAGGGTATAAATTTACTTTAAACTTGTACAAAGTAAGTTCAAACTTAAACCCTATCGTAATTCCTAATCTCGAAGTAACATAAATAACTTTGAAGTTGTACAAAAGTTTTATTACGTGAGAACGAGCCAGACAAGTCTGCTTGAAATTATTTTCTGTACTCTGCTGGAGTGAGCTAGAAATTATATTATTTTCTATATTCCTAGAAGAATAGGAAATAAGGTAGTTTATAGTCAATAGGGATGGGAAGCACAAGACGAATAGTGATTATTTTGTAATACTATTTAAACGATATATACATTCTTATTTATAGCCCTATAATAATTTTATAAGTGAATTATTTAAAGGCTATAATACTTTTGTAGGCTGAGTTACCAAAAAGATTCTATTATAAGAACAAAAAAGAGTTTTTAATATTATTTGTAAAAACAACAAGGTCCGGGCGGTGTACATAAAAGAAGAGGCGTTATAATAACTACTTATCATTTAGAAAAGAAATAAATTTCATGAAATAAATCATTTTAATTACTTTAAAGATATTGATAGATGTATTACTTTTCGAATAATATTTAATGCGCTATTTGATCCGTTTTACCCCCCGTACCTACGTATGACGCCGCAAGTAGATACGCTGGAACAAAATTTACAAGGCTGCGATATTATGTAAAATAAAAAGTGCTTCAGTTGATTTTACTGTCAGTGTCAGAACGGAGCACCAATGCAAACTTTTTTAAATATTCCACGCGGACGAAGTCGCGGGCAGAAGCTAGTACTATATATTTATAAGGTTTATCTTATTCTAAAAATGTGCATTCAAATTTACAATAAAATTCAAATCCACATAAAATAGTTTAGGATAAATGCATTTAAAAATCAGTCAAAAGAATGGCTCTTACTCATAAATAGAATGTTTTACTCGGTGGACGAATTCCTCAATTGTAAACAAGTTTGACTTATTCATGTTATTATTGTTGCTACCAATTTTGACATTTATCAGTAAAAAAAATCCACGTTTCATTTAACATTATATCTCTACATATAAAATTGTGGAGGTCGAATTTCTCTAAAATGAAAAAAAATGCTAAGGACCGAGTCAGGGGGATGTAAGAAGTGAAATAGAAGTAATTTAGATTTTTTTCAAATTTCTTGTTTCTCTGTTTGCCTGTCTGTTTGTACGAACTAATCTCCGAAACGACTGGACTGATTTACATAAAATTTTGTATGGTGGTAGCTTATATCCCTGGTCAACATATAGGATACTTTTGATCTCGAAAAATTAAAGAGTTCCCGTGGGTTAATTAAAAAGCTTTAATTACTTAAACAGCTTATAACAGACTGAAAGAAATTTCTCTGCAACATAACATAATAAAAGCGGAAATTTTGACAGTGAGTGTCGGTAAGAGTTTTATCTTATATATAGTACATATAACAAAGCTGATGAGTTTGTTCCTTTGTGTGTCTGTTTGCACGCGCTAATCTCAGGAACTACGGGTCTGATTTGAAATTGTTTTCAGTGTTAGATAGCCCATGTATCAAGGAAGGTTATAGGCTATATACCATCCCGCTAAGAGCACTAGGAGCGGAGCACCAATGAAGAATGTTTTAAAACCGCAGGGTTTTTTAACTTACGTTTTTTAAACTGTTCCACGTGAAAGAAGACGAATAAAATCAATATAGATATTTGTATGCTCCTGAGCAAAACATGAGTACACTATAACATATACGGCAACTGTTTAACTATGTTTTGAACAAGTAAATTCGATTTGATTTGAAAAATGAGTAAAGATGTAATTTCTGGTAAAACTTTGATTTTTCTGGAATACATGACCTATTTCTTGCTTTTCTTCTCTGATAAACATCACTCATTTATCCAAGAAAGCCGTGTTTTCTTGAGTTAAAAATTTCCAATAAAGCAGCACATCAAACCCGCGAGTTTGTGACACAATAATACAAGTTTCACGATGGCCGCGCCATATTATTTATGTCATCGCGTCCCCAGTTTACGAGTTTTACGCCCGCGGCGTTTTTAATGATTATCTTTTTGTGTTATGTCTCCTGCTGAATGGTGCGCCTTAACGATCCGCGCTGAGATGTGAGTTGGCCCTTAAATGTACTTTTTTTAATATTAAGGACATGTGTATCGTTTTTTGAAGAGTTCTTATGAATATCATATGGGTGGTTTGGGGATATTGATAAAAAGTTTGGCATTTTTCTAAGATTTAAATATAAGCTTGTTAATGTTTCAAAATAGGTTCGTAGTTTTTGTGGTATTTTATGGGTATGAAAGGGAATTTTATTAACTTGCTAAGTTTCTTAGAAAGCCGTGATTGGTTGGTTTTTAGGGTACTAGCGTCTTATTCTTATTAGGTAGAAATAATTTCAGAAATATATACTAATATCGATATTAGGAACAAGTATTAGAAAATATAAAGTAACAGTATTTTTAGCTAGATGTATTTCTGGAGAGTTTCTTGCCACTTTTCATCCTTATACAGCGATATGAAGCATACTTAATTATTACTTAACATGGATGACCCTCAAAAAATATACGCCAGTGAAGCTTAGTTTGAATAAAAAAATTAATTAAAATCTAAGTTTTTTTAAGCATTTACCACTCGTGTTATCCGACTGATATTTTGTAAGTTTTAATTCCTAGAACCTAGAAGCAAATGCCATTATTTTAATTAGATTTTTCTAAATAAATTGTATGCGAGCGTTTCTGTACCATCTAATTTTAATTCACAGCGAAATAGAACAGAAATATTATCGTGATCAAATATCTAAGGGTATTATTAATTTTAATGATGACGATTGAATGGTTTAGAAGTTTTATTTATCTTAGACTATAAATATTTATAAATGTATATGTACTTATAAAGATAAATGAGAATTCGTTAATATAAAGGGTGAATACAGGTGTATTTATAACTATTTCACATCCTCATAATATGCGTACTATCATTCTCTCAAACATAAAACCAATCATAAACTTCAATGGTATTATTTATGTATATTTATTAATTTCCCATTCGGCCCATATCGTTGTCACGGCGAGCTTGGGTTTCCTATTGTAATCCAAATGACATTTGTCAAAATGACAATACAAAACTATACATTTCATTACAAGATTATACTTTTTAGAGTTTCTGAAAGCTATAAAGTAATTTAAAGTTGCTATAAATTCGTAAAATAATATAACATTGATCAAGTTTATTGAAGAAATATTTTTTTTATTGAAAATAATTTAGTTTACACACACACACACGCACACCTGGCCAGACATAACGCATTTTACATAATTATAAGTTAATTTCTGAACTAATTTGTTGCCGTAATACAGACCTAGAGTCTAGTGCAGCAACAGCCTCCAAAGATATTGTACC
The DNA here is from genome assembly GCA_012273795.1 of Dendrolimus punctatus. Classification (NCBI taxonomy): domain Eukaryota; kingdom Metazoa; phylum Arthropoda; class Insecta; order Lepidoptera; family Lasiocampidae; genus Dendrolimus; species Dendrolimus punctatus. Next base: position 2,242,556 of record CM022534.1, on the reverse strand, counting down.
CTTCATTATAACTATTATAAACAAAGACAAGTTTATATAAATAAAAAGCTTTGGATTGATTTGAGTTTTCTAATAGTGTGTAAAAATTTCATTTCTTAGCTTCAAAGACGTAAAAAATTATTACATTATTCTGATTAAAATGTTTCAAACAAGTCTAAATCATTTTGAACATAAATTCAAGAGTTTAAAATTATATAACTTCTGAATTTATGTGGAAAATTATTTAAGTTACTAGGAAGAACAAATTAATAAACTTAAAATTAAATCTTCTACGTTTTAAGGCCCGGTGGCCATTTTGGCAAGAAAGGAATCTTTATATTTTCAACATGTCCGTCATTCTTCAGTACAAAGTCTGAATAATGACGGAGTAATTTGTCTCAGAAACTACTGGCTCTGTAAGTCTGGATGACCTTTAGCAAGAATACGCAATCTATATCTCGCTAAATTTAAAGCAGGAAGGTATCGAGCAGAAAACGATTTAGGGTCTATTATTTACTTATTGATGTCTCATATATTTTATTTATTATGTAATATATATAATCTAGTTTATGTTTAATTTTATTGTAGTGAATAATTTTCTTTAGTGTATTTGTGAAATTGAATTGTATTTTTAAATCCACTAAATCATTAATTTTACTATTTGTTCCAGAAACTTCTGAAGCAATATACGACTAAAAGCTTCATTTTCTTTCATATCAAGATTAATCCATAAACAAAACAAACACTAAAATCCAATTTATATGCGATGCCATCATTACCGTAGGTGGTTCCCGTGAATGATTTGTTGTGATTTCGACGACTGGACGCAGCGGGTGATCGCAAAATGCATTCACGTACCCTCTCTTAGCACCATGCGATTTTCAACTTTATACTTAGATGTGTAAATTTGAAAATTGCTCTGTAATGCATAATAGAATATTTGATTCTGCATGCCCTCCTACCATGCTCAGGCTGGGACGACAAGGATTTGTTTTGGATTGGTTGTATCTACCCCTATCTACCCTATACACCTCAGTGCCGTATGGTTGTTTAACATAAACATAATTATTAATGTTATTGGTTCTTTTGACATTTACATTGATGTTTATAGTCATTTCTCGTAACAATCTAGCAATTAAGTACCCATAGAATTTTAAACCTGATATTACATGGTTCAATTCTATCTTTAAATTTCGCTGAATCTAGCAGAGTGATTAAAGTGCTTCTTCAATCATTTAATGTGATTCACTTCAAGATGTTTTAGATAATATATATTAATAATAATAGCTTTAGAAATAAGTTATTTTATACTTTTTAATTTTTGAACTCAGTTTTTTTAAACGAAGTTGTTTTTATTTATTTGTTACTTTTTAGTGTCTAGCTAGCCGTGCGGAATGGAATTTTTTACATAAAAATTTTCATAAAATGAAACTACTGGGCCAAACTATGTTAAATTTTTAGGGGATCAAATGGCAGCTATTCCGCGACGAACAAAAAAGAATCACGTAAATCAGATCATAAATCTCGGAGTAATCGGTGAACATACATAAAAAAAGATTCCGACGAATTGAGAACCTCCTCCTTTTTTGAAGTCGGTTAAAATAGTTAGTCTTACCCATATTGATTACTGTTACTTTAAAATAAGCTAAATAACTGTCAAAATTTAAGAACATGACAAAAAAGCACTACCTGCAACATAATGATGTTTGATATTTTTACATATTATTTATGTATTAATATCAATAGGTGTATTTATACATGTCTATTAATTATAATTCTTATTATATAATATTTTACATACTTATACGTTTATTAACGAATAAAATATAAAGTAACCTTTGACAAATATAATATGTTTTATTCCTGCTACGGGTTGTCTGGAAGAGGTCGCTTTTTGGCGATAAGACCGCTCATACACATTTAGAATATTATTAGGCTAGAAGTTTTTCTGTGTTTTCTGTAAGTGTGTACAATAATCTTTTATCTATCTACCTTTTAAGTTAACGTAGGCTTGAAGGCGGTTTAAAAAAGTTAACCCATAATATTTTGTAAAGTAAGTCGTAATGTGAATCTACCATCAATTTTATCGACAACAGGGCGCACCCACCCTCCCCTGCCTCCTCCACAGGTACGCTTTTGCCATCCTTTGACCACAGGAAGGAATAAATTAATATATCGATAATTTCATAATCATTCCCATCCGTGATGCAGCAGTAATGTTTACAAATTTCGAAATGAGACGGCCTAAGTACTAATCGTGGTTAAATTAATTCCGGTAACGTTATAATGTGGTTTGGGTACGAAATGAGGTAGCCAGCGGATGTTACGTGATTTATGGGATTTAGAACATCGTATTGGTGGAGCTATAAAACGTTTTTGGTTACGTGGAGAGTGTTTATGTAAGTTTTATTAAATAAGCTTTTAAAATTTTAAGGGTACTCTCGACATTTTGGTATGAACGAAATCCTTATTGTTATTGTAAACCACGGACCATAAAAATGACCAGGACTTTTAGAGGGCTAGCGTGGGGCCATTTGCAGGTCAACACATAGAAGACCTTTAGACAAATTTAATGTAAATGTGGCGTGACACTGACTGACGATTATCCCTAGGTTCACCGAAGCAACTGGAGCTTAAGTCTTTGCACTAGCGATCTCCGTGCCGGCTGGTTAAGGCAAGTACGGAGGCGGGGGCCTTACCTTGGCCCCCGGAGTCAGGTACGAGGGGTCACTACTCTTCTACATGTAATTTACATATATTCTAATTGTAATTGAAAATTTTTGGAATGGATTAGAATGACATGTTTGCTATATAGTTAGTTAACTTAGTCCTATAAATTTTAAATACATTACATTTCCTAATGTCACGGGGTAACTTATTATATTTTTTATTGACATTGCAAATATGTTCCGCGTTAAAGTTGTTATCTATACTAATATATGAAACTGAAGAGTTTGTTTGTTCTAACTCGGGAACTCGTGGTCTGGCATTTGAAAAATTCTTTCAGTGATAGATAGCCCATTTATCGAAGAAGGCTATAGGCTATCATCACGCTAAGATCAATAGGAGTGGAGCACCAATGAAGAATGTTTCAAAATCGGTTTTTTTTACTATTACACAGGAATGAAGACGCGGGCAGAAGCTAGTTAAATAATAAACTAAAACATAAATCTGTTTTTATAGTTGATGAAACTCTGAAAACAAAATATAATTTAGGCTCCCATAGAGTAAATAATATCCATAAACAAAATTAAAACTAAATAATTAAAATGAACAAGTTGGCGGTAGGCTGAATAAAAACTTTGACAATACACGTTCGACAAATGTCATCTTTGTCTTCCGTGACCACGGCAACTGAAAAGCGGCCGAAACGTCGGATAAACCTAAATAAAATAAATTACCGCGCATAAAACCGTTAAAACGTAGTTTTATTAAAATATAATTTTTTAGACTTATGTTTTTAATGGACAATTGTAACAACATACCTAGTGTTATTTTAGTGTTAATGACAACAACAATATCTTTAATGAGATATACATCGAAATCCATAAAAGACGCGTTTAGCTTTTTTCCCATTGTCGTATATTTTACATCTGCTTAATAATCGATATTTATGTCTGTCCCCATTTCTTTGGAAAATATTTCTGTAGTCAATTCACACGAAGATTATTATGGTAGATTATCATAATGTTGTTGGACAGTAAATTTTCATCGATGTTGAAGATTGCTACATTGAAGAAATGGCCATTTAAACTTTGTTTTGTTATGGGAAATTTAGATAATTTAGTATTCGCTTTATTCAAATTGTCAGTTTGTAATCCCCTTAGATTCGGGCGTGTTTTGAAATGTTTTGATTATTAAACGGGATAATAGTCGTTTTTTAATATATTTTGTATTATAATCTTCTCATTTTCGACCATTCAACATAAAGGCGATATTAGAGGGACTTAATTTGGTAGAAGCAACCAAAGTGGTCGATGTAGACGTAAAATTAAATTAACAATGCTATTGAATGTCGTCGTATCCTTACAGTGCTCTCTTGGACAAGATTTACATAATGTTATGAGTCGCGCTTAAAACTGTTAAAACTTACTTTATAAAAAATCCTATGTAGGGTTTTCAGATTCACGCTTCCCACTTCCCTGTCACTGATGTGCCAGCGTACATAATGTAATGAGGTGTCAGATAAAAACTTGTATTCAAATGTATTCAAAAGCGCCTCGTGCACTTGAAAAATGAAATCAAAACACGTCGGTGCGAATGTAGACCATCAGTGAATTAGCCACATGAAAGGTGAGTAGCAAGAAGTGGAGGCCATTCATTCCGGCAGCACTTCATTAGTCTAATTGCCGCTCACAAAGGGGGGAACGTCGGAAATTTTATGGTCTTTTCATCTTTTGTTATCTAACCATCCAAACGTAAGCTTTTGCTGAATTAATTTTCTGGATATTTTTGATATGAATGATTTTTATGACGTTGTCAGCTTATCATCGTCCACTGCTGGACGAAGGCCCCCTAAGTCGGCGCCACTCATCAAGGAATTTTTATATGTCGAATGAACCGTTTTCAAATGGTAGAGGACCACACCTGGGTAATGTTATTGTTAGTAGCGTTCATGTCGATGTAGTGCTGGGTATAATGCGTTATTTGTGACAAATAACTTGTATGCACACTATTATATCTAATAATTAACGGCGTTATTTTTAAAGTTATAAATAAGACGCATTGAATAGAAAACATATCTTTCAACTCAGTTTTATAAGTTATTAAACCGATAGCGCTAACTAACAGATAACCTACAGTTAAAAGTATCTCGGAAACCGGGCATTAGGCTATTACAATGTATCTAAATCTGACCAGAAAGAGACAGATTTATTGGTCGCTTAAAGGCCTAATAACAATAATAATAACGCACTAAATAAATACAAAAAAAAAATATTCCAAAGTCAAATTTGATTCACAAAATACCAGGGTGAATGATACTTAACTTAAGCAATAATGTTATAAGAAATGTGAGTTGTTTAGTAAAATGTGCCGTTTCGCGTTAGTCAACAATTTAAAAGAGATGATACAGGCAGTTGATACATATAATAATAGCAGGCAAACACACATAGTTACGCAAGCAAGCTACGCTTGTAGTATAGGAGATATTCAACGGGCCACTCTAGGGCTTATCCCAGATACACAGACCATAGTAAATACTGGAAAGTTCTTTTATGAAATTTACCATGGGAAGAATCGAACCCGAAGCATCAAGGCTACAGTAGTCCACTAAAACACGGATGCTGTCAAATATGACAAGGCTTCGGGTTTTTGATCTTTGCCTGTTCTTCATAGAATAGAATAGAAAACACTTTATCGTTAACCAAAATAAATAATTACAATAATTAAAGACAAAACAAAAGATGGCCTTATCGCTTAAAACGATCTCTTCATGTACATACGCAAAAAGATAATACAATAATTTTTTTTAATTTGTTTTTATTTGAATTCCTTTTACAACAAACCACCAATACGAGTATGATGGTCAGAAACAATAAAAATATCTAACGGTTAATTTTTCAATTTAAAAATCAACGTATTATAAATCAGTAATTTCGAAATTTCGATTAAGACGCAAAACCTTAACTAATCGAACCCTCGAATTAACCAACAAAACAGAAATCAATTCGAGATAGCCTCAAACTACAAACTGATGATAGCCAATAAATAACAATCAATCTAAAGCAGAAGATAAACAAAAGCAATTTATAAGCTTATACGCTAGAGATTGTGGGAGTGTGGCCAGGTTCCTGATTTTGCGGGAAATTTAATTCATTTTTATAGCACGAGTGCAGCTGACAGACAGACGGCCCTCAGTTCTAACACCAAAGCATTGGTTTTATATAAAAAAAGAAGAAAAGGCAAAGCTATAAGTTAATATAGTTTAAATGCCGATTGACAATGTATATTAATGTTAATATATGAAAAATAAAACACTGTTACTTCAAAAAATAGATAGTAGATAGATAACACATTATTGGCCACCACGTATACAATTTTAAAAATGCACAATTACAATATGCTCATGGTAGAAACAATAAGCGGCCTTATCGCTTAAAGCAATCTCCAGGCGACCTAACTTAAGGAATAATTTAATGTAATCTGGCGATGTAGGTGGTGCAGATTATAAGATAAAACTTAAACTACTGTTTTTATAAACTAAATGCACGTATTTAAATCATTTTAAAAATAAAATGTGAAAGAAAAATAGTTAAAAAAACGTATGCGTCTCGGGACGCCCGACAGAAGTGATAACTTGCTTGAGAGAAAGAGAAGCTAGACAGACTGGCGTGGTAATGAAGTAGGTTACCCTCCCATAAGATGTTATCACTTGAATACCTATTCATCTTCTATCTCAAAGAACTATTTTCATTGTCACATTAATACAAGCAGTCACTTCAGAGTACTTAGGTCGTGAATAATGTGACTAGTTAAGAAATAGAAAATATATTTGTATTTTAGTGATATTTAGTGCATTTTTTTTTCATAAAGCGGCAACCCGCTGGTTTTATTTAGCGTGAAAATGGAAGGTCGAAGAAACTCGAACAAACGTAACTGTAGCCTCTGGGCTATTTATCAAACTTCGATAAACAGAATGGGAAATTGAAACCGAGTCAACGGGGACCAAAGAAATGATTTATTGCCATTATAAACAAAATACGAACTGATCATTTTCCATTTTGTATATTGATTTTGGACCGCCAAGGGAGTTTCCGTTGGGGATTTCATTAAATGCCTTCCAACTGCTACGAGACACGTCTGATTGATCCGCCTGGGCGAGGCTTCGAATGGTACTCGGTTTGATTTGCTTTATTTACATCGAGGGTGAAAATTTGACAGATGCCATAATTTAGGAATATTCATTTATATGGCCAGTAGCTATATCTTAATACACATTAATTTGCCTTGCAGTAGTAAGGTAAATAAATTATTGGGTATTACGACATAGGATAACAAAAATAATTAATTGAAGATCCTTGACCGACATCTTGAGAGGTTCCCGCTAGGATGTTGGATGAAGGGCACAGATACAGAAGGCAGTAATATTGGAGGAATTGTGAGGTGTAGTAGGAGGAGTAGCGTGGACAGGTGGATATCAACATTTTATATGTTTTAAATTAAAAATTTTGGATATTTATTAAATAAAAGGTAATCATTTTGAAAATATATCATTGCATGGATATATCATTGAGAAAATGAGTGCGTTTGTATAACAGGAATACATAGCAATGATACGGTAGTATAATGGATATTAGGTAACTATGTAGTATTATAATTAACTTATATATACATTAGAAACCGGTACATAAAAATTAACGATTCGCCATACAAACCAAAATTAAAATTACACAACATTAACAAGATAAAATCTAAATAACGGGTCTAAATCTCATTTAAAAATTGCAAATTATGAATATAATAGGATGATAAGACATTAAAAATTATAATTATTTTCCCACGGTAATTATTCCATGTTTTTTTGCAAATATATATCATATTTAAAATAAGGCAATCCATTGTATTATCAAAACCCATAAATTTAGACGATTCTCACGGAATCTTCAATTCTAGCAAGATTTTACTACTTTCAGTAGTTCCGCAGCCACGTAGCCAAAATCTTACACATTAATTGCTTTCGCAATTATTGGCTTTATGTAAAAGAATTTTTTTTTTTTCAGATATTATTTCCATATTGTACAGTTTTATATTAATAATAATTTTATTTAACAATTTTAAACATTAAATTACATACTATTGAATACAATGTAAGAAAACTTATTTGTATTGTATTCTACCCATAGTCCCTCAAGACTATAAGTAGAATACTGAGCCCAGATCACCGTCTTCTATGGGTAAGGTGCCCAGAAGGCTGGCTACGTTTCCTCGCTGGATCGCCATACTGATCCGTTGGCCGAGGTAGGCACCAGCCCTCTGATCACCTGAAGAGTCGATGAGTCGTTTTGATAAATGTAAAAGAATTTGCATTTGAAACGTCAAAATAGAGAAAGATAACACTTTATTGCATACCAAAATATACAATTACAAAAACAGACCATAATTACAATATTTTCTAGGCAATACAACACAGGCGGTCTTATCGCTTTCAAAGCGATCTCTCCCAGGCAACCTAAATGGAAGAAATTTGAATCATGCGATGTATATGGTGCAGGAAAAAGGGAATAAATATCCGAAATAACACTGGTCGGCAACCAAATCCTCCTTTAAATAAAAATTCGATAAATATATAGAATTCGACATGCTGAATTTAGATTTGGTTTTAGCTATTACGTATATTTTTTTCATATTTTGCTCCTAACTGAATATCTTTTTGTGCAAACTTTTTTCTTGTCATGTCAGTAGATTTAATTTTCTTTTCCACAAATCTTTAAGCAATATAATATTGTTACGACCTGAATGCCGAAAAAAGACAAATTCACACCTGCGTCTGTAGAAACACATTTTATTACCCTTTTGGCATATATAGAGAAACTATACGAATGGTAAATGCTCAGAATAATATGTTACTTCATTCTCCACCAAATTACAATAGAATACATAAAAATGGAGAAAACTACTAACTAGAATGAGTTTATTAATTAATTCGACATATAATTTTGATGGTTTTAAATGTTTTCGAAGGAATTAAGTGAACTATTGTCATAATAATTCAATGTGCATTTTGGATGTAAAGCAAAAAAAGCGCTTAATTTAAAACATCAATTACAAAAAAAAATGACGTGGTACAAAGCTTTTAATACTATATTTATATTCATAAGTGTCGAAATCATAAAAAAATACAATAGTCACAAGGAGTGAATTTTCATATTTTTTTGCCGACCAGTGTAATTTAAGAAAAACATACAAATACATACATATATAAATAATAAAAATTTATCTATCCATAATTCTATAAAAAATGGGATGTAAAATTTAACTTCGTTAGCTTAAACGACATCATTGCGGAGGTACCATAAAAGAAGAATAACACAACCTTGCAAAAGTTAAAAATGGTCATATAAAATTTTACCTCAGCGAACTTTTTTCGAGCGATCATAAAATTTTAGCCCCCCCATCTATATTTAGATATGATACGATCCAGATGGTCATGGCTGCCGATTTTAGTATCTCTCGAGTCTTTTAACATGACCATTTAGGGTTGACCTCTGTTGTTTAACACCCTTACTTTTCGTCTTGAGCAAATTCTTCGGAAGGTGGGCGGTGGGGTATACCTTCTTATGTTGGTAGGTTAGAATTACAACCGATAGCCTGTTATGAGCGGGCGGCCGTGTAGCATTTCATAGTTATGACGGAGGAAAAGGAAGTATATTTCGGTCGAATGGCATCTGGTTAGACAGGAACGTGCGCTTTTCATAGAATTAATTAACGTGTTCCTTATTGGATTTACTGTAATTCCCTCGTGACATGATTTTCGAAATGTGCTGCTGATTTTCTTGACGTTTCAAATTTGAGATTATTAAACTGCTTTCAGCGGTGTTAGCCGATTAAATTTCTTTTTTTGTGTACCTAGCCAGGGTTAAATATTAATGAATTAAACAGGTTTTAGTATAGTTTTTTTTTTAATACAGCAGTATTCAACACTAAACGAGGGAGTTCTAATGGAAGTTCGAAAAGACACATTTAGACAAATATTTGAAATTTTTAAAATAAACATATAAGTTATATATTATATTATAATATTATTTTTTTGTACAAAGCAATCAATATTTAATTTAATTATTCAAACATTTATTGAAAATGAAACGGCATAGAAAAACACTATTCTAATAACTGCAAAAAATCCTCCGATTAAATAATTTAAGATAGACAGTTTATTAATTTAATGTAATTTCTATAAATATTTTATACCAATAATTTTAATAAATAATAATATAATATTGGTAAAATAATAAAGATAATGAAAAGTAAAGGTAGAAAAGGATTAGTGATAATAAAAATATTTAATAGAAAGTAAGCATTATGTATAAATATAATAATATAGTAAGCTTTTGATATAAAAATAAATAAAATATACTAAATAAAAAATATATAATAAACGTTGAAGGGAGAGAAACAAAATACAAATGGTCTGTTTCGTAAATTTTACAAGCGCAAATTATACTTAATAACACCTAAATTAGATTTTAGGTAATATAAAAAAACTCATTTTTAATAGTTATGTAAATCGTTAATTATGGCTTTTTTCACTTGAGGAAGACACACCCGTTTACAATTCTGAATTTCCGTTAAAAACAATTCAAAATAATGTGTTTTTTTTAGGAAATCACCAAAAACTCTTGGCACACCATCAACAAAGTCTTCAGCTAACGATTTCCGTTGAACATAACCGAACAAACGACATCGCCTAATATTAAATATCTCCGAATAGATAAGACATATATTACACAAGCTTAAAAAACATCTCCAATAATCTTGATATTTCTCTCATAACATTTCCGCATTCAAATATAATTGACGTTATATTTCATCCGTTTAATACCAACACGTCCTATATTTTGGATAGTTACGTTATTTTTAGACATACTAACCATACATACATACATATACAAACGACATCGCTTCATCTACTTTCAATACCCTCTTCATACATACACGTTCATTTGATATGCTTTTTACCTGAACTCGTTTTAACACTTCTGTTATTTGATCATGGTGTGCACGTCGTGGTATACCGGTACCAACTCTACCATTCACAATACTGTCATACACTTGTTTGGTGATTCTATTTTCATCCATCCTCTCTACATGCCAAGACCATCCTAACATTTTTCTGCTCTTGTTATTATATCTTCTTCAATCCACAACGTTCCCTTATTACACTATTCCGTATCATATCATTCATGCTTACCTCACATATACTTCTCAAAGGTATCATATCAACTTTATTTATTCTACTTTAAAGCTTTTTCTTTCAGTATAATACTAACTCACACACACACACATATATATATACTGACCAGTATATAGTTTATTTAAACTTTTTACTGTTAGAACTCATTTTTTTTATTGCAGGAGTTCAGCAGACAGGCAGACGGCCCACTTGGTGGAAAGCGGTTACCATTGCCTATGGACATTTGCAAAACCAAAGGTGCTACAAATGCACTGCTGCTCTCTTAAGGCAGTCTGGAACATGGTCACTAATGCTGGAATGCTGGAACACAACTCATGTTTATACATACATACATACATACATAACTTCACGCCAGGTCCCTTGCGGGATAGGCACGAACAACAGAGTGCCATACAGGCTTATTCTTACACACCTCACTTGCTTCTTTGACATTCATAGTTCTTGTCATGCACGCTCGTCTATTCTTAAGGCTCCTGAGATCACCTTCTGCTAATACACGATCAATTTGATCATGGAAGGTGTGTCGTGGCCTTCCGCAACTTCTGCATCCATCCACTTTTGCATTGTATATCTGTTTAGTCATTCTTTCATCATACATTCTTTCCACATGCCCGAACCACCGGAGCATTCCTTTCCTTACCTTTACCCCGACACTCTCTTTCAGATCAACTCTCTTTCTTACTTCGGTATTACGAACGCGGTCCGCGAGCGTCACTCCGCAGATTTTGCGTAGTGCTCGCATCTCGACCGCGTTTACTCTACTTTCATGCTCTCTGTTCCATACCCAACTCTCGCTTCCATACGTGAGCGTAGGTACCAGCACCGCGTTGTGTATGGCAAGCTGGGCCTTCTGGCGGAGGTTCTTAGCGCCTAGAAGTTTACCTAACGCTCCATTCACACTATTCCCCAAATTTACTCTTCTTTCTATGTCAGCGGTGTACCTTCCATCCCTGCTAAAAGGGATGTTTATTATGGCGACATACTTTAGACCAGCGGTGGTAGCCATCCAGTCGGGCAAATGCCTACCACCTCATCATTTCCTGGCATATTGTATGTATGTCAGTTGATGAGTTCTTACAGTAACAACGAACCAACTGTATACTAGAAAATGTTACATTTATTTAGTTGCGTAGTTGTTTTTGTCATGTTTTATTTTTAAAGTTAATAATTAATTCTGTTATGTGCCCTCTTATTGCTAAACGATACAATCGGTCATTTCCTTAATTGAATGATCTAATATATAAAATTCTCGTGTCACAGTTTTCGTTGCCATACTCCTCCGAAACGGCTCTCGACCGATTTTGATGAAATTTTTTGTGCTTATCCGGTATCTATGAGAATCGGCCAACATCTATTTTTCATCCTCCTAAATGTTAGGGGTAGTCCACCCCTAAATTTTTTAATTTATTTTTTAGACAAAATTTTTAATTTCTATTTTTTTATGATACAACATACAAAAATACATACAACCCTAAATTATTAACCCTCTGCGACAAACCCCTATTTTTACCGGGCAGGACGACGTCTGCCGGGACAGCTAGTAATGTTATATTATTTACTTTGTGATTGGCGCCTGTTTTGTAAAGAGTAGCTCTCCATAATTTTGTGTAACAAAATTTATCTCTAATACGATGTGGTAATTGCGTAGATTATATTTCAAAATCTCTCAATTGTATATAGACGGTATTCATTACATTTTATTTTCATGTTGGCAGATGCGATAGATTTCTACTGTGTTCGATTTATTTTATCACATGTAAAGCTTAAAATATAAATTTTGATATCTTATATAAATTATTTAAAATTTCCAAACAATACAGTATTAAATTCTTGTCATTCATTACCCTTTTAATTAAAATATTTTATCAATGACTTCAAACCGCTATCGGTTGTGCCAATTTGCTATGTTTCTTATACTGTGAAACTGTTGCGAGGGATGGCGAGGTGTTCTAAAAATGTTTATCCAATGTGTAGAGGGAGTTTGTAAAAAGTATGTAAGCCGTAAGGTTCTATGATTATAATTCTCTATAATCTTTTATTACCTTTCTGATTTGTTGCCAGTATTACAAACGAGAATGCAAGTTTGGTTGTTTGTCTTGACGCCTTGAAGATGGTTACACTTACCTCCATGTACGCCGCAATAATCTCCAACACAATCAGCGTGCTGGGCATGAGCACCTGAACATGGTGTGTCTCCAGTACATGCTCGTCTTCTCGTCTGCCTGCAGTCAGCGCCGCAGACCGACCATTCCGACCAGGCACCCCAGCGACCAGGCAATGCTGTGAAGAAAGACTCTATTTATTACTAGTTCAACTTACATTTCAATATTAATAATTATTATAAAAAAAATAGATACATGGATAACACTTTTTTTTAAATAACACAAAAAGCAAGTACTATAATATTTTTAGACAAAACAACTAGTAGCCTTATCGCGTAAAGCGATCTTTTTCAGGCAATCTAACTGATACCCAGCAGATACAGAATCTGCAGTCAGCTCAATGCCGCCGTCAAAGAACTAGGCAACTAGTTCCGCAGATGGCGGATCGAGTTAAATCCCGAGAAGAGTGTAGCCATCATGATCACATATGTAACTCTCTCATCCAACACCCGTCCCACTAGCCAACTTACGTCCAAGCTATTCGACCAAGTTATCCCATGGGTTAACGAAGTCAAATATCATGGTGTAACCCTTAACAAAGGTTTGTACTTCCACAAGAATTTTATTGGACACCAAATATACAATTGCAGAAAAATATCATATTTACAGACATATTTATCTTCTGGGCAATACAATAGGCGGCCTTATCGCTCAAATCGATTTCTTCAAGGAACCTAAATCAAAGAAATTTGAATCAGGCGATGTAGGTGGTGCAAGAAAAAGCAATAGATATATAAATACTCAAACTGATTTAAGAAATAAATATACAAATACATAGTCATATATACACAGTCATATATAAACACATCTAATTCTAATATATAAATTTTGTACAGTTTTGTTCATATCTCGAACGTTGACGATTTATGAATTTTTGTTATCGTATCTATGAATCGCAAATCTATTTTCATAATGTATAGTCACTCTAATTTTTTATTATTTTTAGACAGAATTTTAATTTCTATTTTTATGATACAAATAAAAATACAACCTAATTTCAATCTAATAATTACCGGAGACGACTGCGGACAGTATATAAAAAATGTAGAGTGAATTCTGTACAATGAAAAAAAATGCTAAAAATCGAGTCAAGGGAATGTAAGAAGTGAAATAGTACTAATTTAGATATTTTTATTTTTTGTTTCTCTGTTTGCCTGTTTGTACGGGTAATCTCCGAAACGACTGGACCGATTTAAATGAAATTTTGTATGGTGGTAGCTTATATCCCTGGGATAATTTTAAGCAATTCAATTTAATTTATTTATTGCGAAAATGGGTATACAAAAGGTGTTAAATTTAACATAGTACAGCTCTCCTAATTTCGCTTTTCGGCATGCATATGTATACTCATACATAGGATATTCATCCTGCTTACAAATTCTATTTTAATATATTTCTCTTATTATTTATTTAATTATTTACCTAATAAAATGTCAACCAATAAATTATAAAATTGTGTATTAAATTATAATGATGTCAAGTAAAATTCATCCAAATTATATTAAAGTTTTATCATTTACCACGAAAAATTAAAAGAGTTCCCATGGGATAACTATTCCACGCTGACGAAGTACTACAATAATATGTTTCAAAAATAATACAGAATATATATTTTACGACGATTAATATTTTAGCAATGTGGCTACATGATCTTTAATATAAGTACATCACATAACTACGATGTGCATTAAGACTGTTTTTACGTATACTAACTCTGTGTGAAGCCAGATATCGATTTCAAAATATGAGTCAAATATTTATGTGGATAGTTGCACGTAGGGTGTACACTGTAGGCCATAAATATGGGCGTAATCGGTTATGCCGTCATATATTAGATCGTAAAAGTAACGATTCTGTGACCTATTTAGACGATTGATCACTAGAGAAGCTTGCTTTAAGTACTCAAAATTGATTTATTGACGCAACTGTACTAAGTATTTCTCTAAACGCATGTCATGAGTACGCCAACAAGCAAGTAGACCTATTCAAAAAATACCTGAGGTATTGCAACCTAGAACATTCCACGAGATGTCCATAGTTTTAGGAATATTCGTCTACTCTCTTCTATTATAGTAATGTACTCTCTAGTTTAACATACAAAAGCCGAAACATGAAAGAAATAAAACCCAACAAATCACTGATACATACATAACTTCACGCCAGGTCCCTTGCGGGTAGGCACGAACAACAGAGCGCCATACAGGCTTATTCTTACACACCTCACTTGCTTCTTTGACATTCATAGCTCTTGTCATGCACGCTCGTCTGATCTTAAGGCTCCTGACATCACCTTCTGCTAGTACATGATCAATTTGATCATGGAAGGTGTGTCGTGCCTTCCGCGACTTCTGCATCCATTGTTGTCATCACTGATGTTATCACAATCATTATTAATTTAAAAGAATTTTCATTAAATTACTTTAATATTATGACAATGAAAAATTATTAACAGATGTAAAAAAATAATAATCATATTTTTAGTGAATATTTAAAAAGTACATATTTTAAGAAGGCTCTACCAACATTATTTATTAATTGGTATATTTTAATTTATGGTCTGAAAGAGAGTGTCGGGGTAAAGGTAAGGAAAGGAATGCTCCGGTGTTCGGGCATGTGGAAAGAATGTATGATGAAAGAATGACTAAACAGATATACAATGCAAAAGTGGATGGATGAAGAAGTCGCGGAAGGCCACGACACACCTTCCATGATCAAATTGATCATGTGTTAGCAGAAGGTGATGTTAGGAGCCTTAAGAACAGACGAGCGTGCATGACAAGAGCTATGAATGTCAAAGAAGCAAGTGAGGTGTGTAAGAATAAGCCTGTATGGCACTCTGTTGTTCGTGCCTACCCCGCAAGGGACCTGGTGTGAAGTTATGTATGTATGTATGTATTTTAATTTATGGCCTTTTATTGACGTGTATGTAAATTTAATTGTAAATAATTAAAGTTCAATTAAGGTATTTAAATAAAATTAAATTTGGCATATACTTACAGTAGATAAATGACATTTTTGCATAATTAACTAAGAGCATTGTCCTTAGTATCTCTTAATTATTTCTTAGTACATGCCGCATTTCAGAGGCCAATGACCGATACTTGTTTGTTATCTTTTATATACAGCTATTAAATTTAATTAGCTACACAAAACGGCGTTATCCCATGTTTCTGTTATTATATGTAATAATACGGACTTTTAACAAAATAAACAATTATATTTAAAAAACTCAAAATAAGAAAGAAAGGAAAAATATTTATTCCCAACATAAATGAACATTATTATGAAAATCATCTAAATGGTAAGGACACCAAATTGGTGCAGTTCAACAACAGGTGCCTGAAGCTGGTTTTCAACCGCATAAGGGCGATTATACACTATTGCGTTTTCGCTACGCTCCGCAAGTTCTCCGCTACATTGATTAATATTGATTGTACGTCTAATAATGCATGGCACCGTATCGCTCTATAAATTGAAATTAAAATACATCGACTAACGCAACCAACCCTACGTGCGAGTAAAGCATAAATCACGTAGTTTTTTTAAAGACATAATAGACTGGTCGTGTTCATACTTGGTAAGGTGTGGGCGCAAGTTATAAGAAAATCGAATAATATCGGTTTATAAGCGTCCCACTGCTAGGGTCAGGTCTTTCCGCTTCAGAGAACGGACAATACAACCGCAATAGTTACCCGAGACAAATTGGGAAATAGTACACATTGGTGTATAATTTTTATACACCGATTTGAATGCGATATTTACCTTCAGCGCGTGATATATGTAACAATATGCATTATACGTCAAAACCAAACAGTATATACTCATTGGTATGGAACACGCGTATTTGATTCAATAAGATGACTTAAGAAACTTTAATTAATTTATAATAAGATGTTTTTATAATGCTGTAACTACTATTGCCATGTATATCTCAATTAAAAGGCTTATTATTATTTTAAATAGGCTGCCAATATAGTTAATTAAAATATATATATATATTTATATTAACTAGTAACTACTAATTCTCTAATATTTTCTGTATTGGTGTACAATATAAATACAAACGCTTGTTTATTTATATTCTAATTGGAATTTGAAATTACTATCTAAATATATAATTAAATTTAGATTTTGAAGTGAAACTTCTTTATCGGCGTTGGAAAAAATTACCGTCACATTTTTCGGTTACGCGTTACATTTTTTCCGGTAGGCGCCCTCTTTTCCTTGCCCCTACCACCGTCGATTCATCCGTGGTAGGGGCTTTATTTATTTAACCAATTTCTGTAAAGTTGCATATAATATATAGATAGATTTTTCGAAAAACAAGGTCATAAAGAAGTTTCACTTCTTACGTGTGTACACGCACACATTTTTTTAAATAAAGAATTTTGTTATTATAACCTCAAATACTTAACTTAACTTTCAATATACGAGTAAATAATTAGCTACAACATTTTTTTTAAATAACAATATTTCTAATAACTAATAACTTGTTCTTTTAACTTAGACCACGCACAGTTCTCTTACGCTTCGTTGTGTGGGTGTAGCATGTGCATATTAAACTACGAGTGTACACGGTTCCTTATTAATTAATGCGTATACGCATAAATCAGTCGAGGTTCGTTAGAGGAGCAACGGGAAAGGACTTTCTTGTTGGAGATTTGTATTTAGGGTTCCATCTGAATATTCATATTGTAATATTTGATAGTTTCGTTAGCATATACAGAATTTTGGCCGGTTCATTTACCTTACTAACCGTGCATTCGCCTAAGAAAAGGGGTTGATCGTAGAGGGTTGAAAATTCGGGTTGTATGTATTTTTTAATGCTGTATCATAAAAAAATATTTAAAAATTTACAAAATATTAGGGGGATGAAAATAGATGTTATCCGATACTCAGACCTACCCAATATGCACACATGAAATTTTATGAGAATCGGTCAAACGTTTCAGAGAAGTATGGCAACTAACATTGTGACACGAGAATTTTATATATCAGTTTATATAATAAGTTTTCAGTTTTTTGGTTATCAAGTTGCATATAGTAAGGTGAGTGAATTAGTCTATGCAGGAACGGAGAAAGTATACAATTCTTGCGACTAGGCTGTGTGCCGTAAGAGCCGACAAAACATCTCACATCCAGATGATAGGGTATCTGGTTGGCCATTACCCTTGCCTTACCCTCTAGCTCTAGAGTATGTCACCATAACAATCTTGGCTTGCATTCCGGGCTTAGAGGCCCGGTAACAGTCTCCCCATGGAGACAACAGCGCATAGGTAGCATCTTTAGTGTTGACAATTTCAATTAATTTTGTATAGTTTAGGAATTTGAAATAGCATAATTTGTTCTACTGTTCTAACTGACAACTCTGACAAGTGTGATGTACAAGTGACATTACATTGACACTTGTCGCATATTATGATAATGCGCTCCAAATTCAGATTAAATGAAGTTACTCTTCATTTACATACACTTACGAATTTCGAGAATTAGCGTGCCCCCAAAAAAGGTGACAAAAAAGGCCTGTGTACAAACCATGTTTAAAATAAAAGATATTATGTTGAACACAACCCAGCTCAGACCCGTTTCTCCTTAACCGCACTTATTTATACACTCTTCTCTTTAAAACCGTGAAGAATGTAAATAAATTTCGCGTAATTGCGTCCCCGGACACGTGGAGCGAAACGGGAGTGAATTTTTTACCAAAATTCTATTTACATGTCGGATGTCGGTGAAATATTTGTCTTTATAAATATCAGTATGAAATTTATTATCAAAATACAATTATTTTAGGTGCCATTTCTTATGAAACAAAGTAAGTATTTAGATAATACGATATAGACACGTTGAATAATAATAACTAGTGTCGCCAGTGCTCGAAATTCGACCATAATAAATAATGTCAAAGACTGTACTTCTATAATCACAGATTTCGCCAAGGCTACACTGTTAACTTGACTTGAACAATAAACAAAAGAGTATATATGTGCGTGTGTGTCAATACATGGTAGTGTGTGTATATTTTTTTTATTTAATGTATATTTTGTGCATATTATATTAGCATTCATCGTTCTGCTCTATATAAACTATAAAAAAAATTCGTACCCCTCCGCCCGCGCAATTTTCATAAAAAAGTTAGAAAATAATCGGCAGATAAACACACATATTGTATATTCCCAAACGAAGCAAGTTACGCTTCTATTATGGGTAACATACAACGGACCACTCTTGGGCCAAACCAGACACCAAGACGAAATAACGAAGAAAATTCGTTTCCGAAATTTACCATATCAGAATTAAACCTGCGTTGCAGTGAGGTAAGCCGTCAAAGGTTTAGCCCGCACAACCGCCGTCTCTGTATAGCTAGATATCAATTGCATTTATCTTATATATTTTATAGTGCAAATTGTGGGCTAAGTCTGTTACTTCAAGTTTTAAACTACGATCCCATTGTCATAATACCAAAAATTAGTATTTTACAAAATTTGCTCTACAAGTGGCGAGAACAGTGAGGTGGCTTAGATGAAAGGATACCCGAATTAGGTAATTTTCGGGTACCCTGTTCTAGCCATGCTATATAATAATTATGATCTTATCATGTATGTATGTATGTATGCATGTGTGGAAGTATTTACTTATTTCACTTATTAACTTACGTAGTATATATTTATTGCATTTTACACAAATTTAGTTCACTCGTTTGTTTGCAATTTAACTTAATAGAAAAAACTATTATTAGTCCTACATTTTAAGTAATGTTTGTTTGTTTGTAATTTGTAATATGCGCTGTTGGTTGCTGCGCTTTTTCAATAAATAAATAAAAAAAACAGCTTCAAAAAATACTGGTCTCAAAAATTTGTAAGCAAACAGATAAATATGATTTTAAAAGGTTATACAAAACGGTTTCCTTGAATACGAATATGTATGAGGAAGACTGAACCGGGAATAACTGTTAATATCAATAAATTTATAACGCTAATATACTAAAACCGCACCCTGCTATATTAAGTATCCGCCCTTCAATAATTAATTTTAATCACACACAGCCGCGTAGTTCGTCGGACATGTGTTGCCAATTAACGTCCGCGATCAACGCGCCGCATTCGAAACAAACGCTTGATTGGTTTTTATTGTCTACGCGGTTGGTCCACTATAGCCCTTTGATACATACCGTTGATAAGAATAGTGAATAACGAGCATTCTATCAGGTTTTGATAGGACATAACAACGTGAGGTTGTTAAATAATTCGTATACTAATTATAAATAAGTCTTTATTTCTGTATTATGTCGACCAAAACTTTAATTTATCTAAATATTTTATTACAGGATGTTAGCGACGCTTTATAATATTTAGTTAATATAATATTTATTTATTACAAATAAATGGCGAAGACGGGCGGCAGAGGGCGTGCGTAGGATACCAGAGGGGGTTGAGCAGGTTGCGGGGGTGGGTGGCGTCGATCGTCGCCCGCGCATCCATATGAGAGTCTGCGTTCCGCGTCGCGCTGTGCTTTATGTGCCTACGTACGTTCGGCTGCCGCTAGTTTTTGGTTAAAAATATTTTGCTTTTTTATTTGTACGATCTACACAGGATATAGTTAGTTAGTGGACGGCTAATTTAAAAATATTTTCTACTTTAACATTTAACTTTAGATATTCCTTAAATTGACTACGACTTCAAGCATACGGAATAGTGTAAGAACTTGTAATAATCAACGACAAACGTATACTAATTACTCACGTTAAAAATTAAATAGTACCTATTTGCAACGCTAGTCAATAATATTTTTAGTTTTTTAATAGGTAGATAATTTTTTATAAAATTAAATGAACTCTCCCTAACAATAATACTCTGGAGTATTAAAGCGCCTGTAAATATATGGTCAAAATCGGTATTCATTACGTCTTAAGACTTATAGTGAACAAAATATTTATTACAAAATTAAAAATTGGATAATATTGCTCAATTTTTTGTGTAGTCTGTTAAAATATTATGAGTCAAAATTATCAAAGTCTAAAAAAATGAATAGAATAGAATGCTTATGTATTTTTATTGCGTATTTTTAACATTTCCTTTGAAAGGAACCTTGAATGAAGTTGGCAATTAAAAAAAACAATGATAAGTAACTACTAAATTTTAGACAAAATATTGAATCCATATCACACCTGATCTGATATTATACGGCACGATGCTATAACTACTTATTTCCAAAATAATCAACAGTCACTAGCGAAAACGCTCATATCGAACAAAATTGTTTACAATCGTTATATACAGTGTGTTAGTATATACAGATCTTTTGATGTGTACTCAAGTACTTAGCTTTATTACTATTTAGAATGGAACGACTGGATTTTTATGGTTTAGATGGGTAGATAAAGGCTCTCGACCGGTCATTTGCATCCAGGCTCCAAGCCACGTGTACTTTATGTTTCATATTTATTTATGGTTTATGGACCATAGAATTAGACCACTACAGGCTTATGGACTTTGGTGGTTTTATGATCGAGTTTCAGATATTTTTTGACTGATTAGAAGAAACGAATCACAGCCAGGTGGTAGGGTATTTGCCCGCTTTAATGACTAACACCCCTGGTTTAGTATAGCGCCATATTAACTTTGAGTTGTGTTCCAGCATTATTGTCCATGTTCCAGTCTCCGTTTAGAAAGCGGCAGCACATTAAAGCACCTTTAGTAACTGCTTTCCATCAGGCGGGCCGTCTACCTGTCCGCTGAACTTATACGATTGAAAAACCTTTGTGCTATTTTATACTTCTGCCTCTTGGCTATTTGAGGCGGCGAGGAGGTTGGAGGAAACCCTCTTTGCCCCGGCTTCTACTAGACGGTGACGGAGTTTAGAACAATTGAAGCCTTCCTAACTGGCTTTCTTGAACTGGTGGGCATTGGAACTCTCACTTAACGCACGAAACGCGGCTATGGTTGCCAAACTTCTTAGGCAAACACAACTTTGACACTGAGACGTCCAGTACTTTAAGCACATTTACTTTTTGCGAAGCACTTAGGTATAGATTAAAAAGCATAGACGCTGCGTGTCCATTTTTTTTATTGCAGGAGATCAGCAGACAGGCAGACGGCCCACTTGATGGACAGCGGTTACCATCGCCTATGGACATTTGCAACACCAAAGGTGCTACGAATGCGCCGCTGCTCTCTTTAGGGAGCCTGGAACCTGGTCACTAATGCCGGAACACAACACAGGGTTGTTATGGCGGCATACTATAGACCAGGAGTGGTCGCCATCCAGTCGGGCAAATGCCCTACCACCTGGCTGTGGGTTGTTTTGTCGCCTCTTACGACAGGCCGCCGGGCCGCAGGAAATTGTATTCTTTCTCCGTTCCTGCACGGATAAGTGCCATCAGTGGGCGTTTTAAATGATGATTGAAGTAATATATAGCTGGTGCGGTATTTTTCAGTTATTGCCACCCTCGAAAAAACTCAAAAATCTGGTATGTTTGTTGAACTATAAGCAACAATAATCACTTAAGATGGACATCATGTACCTATTACTCCCTTTCTTTGTCCAAAGAAAAGCGATATTCAATCCACATGTGAAGAACTTACCAATCAACAACTGTTGTGTGTTGTCAAATCCTTGAAGGTCCATATATCCATCTTCATGGTTAGCAGCAATCAAATAAATTTAACCACAATTAGTAATCTAAATTGCATTTAAGAATTAGAAAATGCGCCTTAGAAAGCAGGTAGTATGAAGGCAAAACCAATTAAAGTCTGTATGCAACAGGACGGTATGAGATAAATTATTTAAATAGAGAAATAAATATCGTGATTCCAAGTATAAGTTTATTATTAAAATTATTTAATTTATTAAAATTAATAAAAAAGTTAAAATAAATAAAAAATAGTATTTATATTGTGGGAAAGTTTACGATAACGCTACAAATTACGTTTTATGGATGTGTCAACCATACTGTCCTATTCGAGATGATTATTTGTATCAAAATTAAATTTTTTGCTATTAATTTAATTTAAAAATATTTTTGATATATGATGAAGATGATGATGATGTAGCTTTATTTATTAGATAGGTATTTAAATATAATTTTTGATGTTGGCAGGCGCCCTGACGGAATGACTCTAATTCCCTGGCAGCGTGGCAAGCCTTTGGTGTGGGATGCGACTTGCGTATACACGTTGGCCGCATCCCATTTACCAAACACTTCTAGATCGGCCGGTTCGGCGGCGGAAACAGCGGAATCACTGAAGCGGCGGAAATATCCAAGCCTCAGTGAGAGTTATATGTTTGTGCCGTTAGCTTTCGAGACGCTTGGACGTGGGGTCCTGAGGCCATGAGCCTCTACCAAAATTTATCAAAACGACTCATCGACTCTTCAGGTGATCAGAGGTCTGGTGCCTACCTCGGCCAACGGATCAGTATGGCGATCCAGCGAGGAAACGTAGCCAGCCTTCTGGGCACCTTACCCATAGAAGACGGTGATCTGGGCTCAGTATTCTACTTATAGTCTTGAGGACTATGGGTAGAATACAATACAAATAAGTTAAGTTTTCTTATATTGTATTCAATAGTATGTAATTTATATTATAATATTAAATATAAACTACAAATTCCAACATTAATGCCACTTTATCACAAAATATTAGCATAGCATCTCAGTCAAGTTATGAACTATAACATAATTTTGATGTAATCTATCGGTGAACTTGAGTAATAGTGAACTTGAGTTTTATAAGTGTAAAATGAGAATGTGGATTCTGCGAAAACAGGATCGAAACCCTAGGTAATGAAAAGTAAAAATAGTGCATTTGTGAAAAGGGGGTCGAAACCATAGGTAAGTGAAAAGGAGGTATAGTGCATCTTGGAGAATGGGGTTTGAACCCTGGATCGTGCGGCTGTGATGCTAAGAAACTTTGTTGGCCCAGGCCATCGTCCAACGTCTGCCAGTAGACATATGTTTTCTTGAAAAAATATTTATTAACTGCTTTTATTAAGTAAATTCTAGAGTTGGTGCCGGTAGACGATGACGTGACGACCCGTACCATGATCAAATAGCTAAAATTTTATAAAAAGCTCAGGTAACAAGCAACTCAAATTAAAAATTGTTTTTCAGAATCGTCGCAAGTGGATACCCCCATGGGAAACAGGCGTGATGTTTTATTAAGTGTCATTTCTGTCGTTCACATTCTATTATTTATCAAGTGCCACACAAAGATAATAAAATACGATAATATTACTTCAATGTAAAGTCTATTCCTTACAAAACATCAATTCGTTCACATCAAAACCACGTGTAATATACACGAATCAATACACCGTTTCTTGACCACAAAATAATTGTATATCGTATTTATAGAATAACGGTGCGCGACAGTGTAATGTTATCTACATAGGAAACGACTGGCAACAAACCAATTTTATCAAGTGTATTATACTTGAATGATGAATGGTCTAAAATAAGACGATAGTCTATTAATAGATAATATATACTTTAATGATTTCTCCCGCACATAATTGAAGACGTTTTTTGTATATCGCCCTTCTATTTTAATTATCGTAACTAACAAAAATCAAAACAAAAAATGTTTTTTTCATGCGACTGTAGTAATATCGTATTAATTAACTAATATGTTAAAAGGAAGCATATTTAAGCCTACTTCTATTACGTTTTGTAATAATATTGTAAATGAAGGTATATACAAATAATTTTTCAATACATTTGCTCAAAAAATGCGAGGCTTGTAGACATTGTTTGAAAGTTAAAAATTATGGATCATACAACGGAACGTGTAGTACTTATTTTACCGCACGCCGTGCATATCGTTTGTTGTATTTTTACATTTAAATAAAAAATATTAACAATTTCACCAAGGACTTCACATTACGAGAATTAGTAAGCTGAATGATCGAACTCCTTGGAAGCGCTTTTGATTAAAAAAAATGTGTCACTTTAACTATAAAGATAATGAGACGAAAGACGTAGTTCTAATTTTCACTACGCATATGTTACGCCATTTGCAATGCGCGCCTTTTTCATATTAGAAGCGTCAAATACTTTTGCAACTTTCCAACTGATATTTATGTTCCTTACATTACTGTTTTCCCGCAAAGGTGTTGAAAACGTTGTATAACGGACGTGCGGTTGTTGACTTTTACAAATAGTGTCATTAATAACTATTACTGGATTTACAGATCTAAAGTAGATGGGATTTTCTGTCAAAGCTAAATAATATATTAAAAATGACAATATATAATTTAAAACAATTCAAGACTAGTAAGAGAACTGACCGGTCTGACAGGGCACGCAATCCGAAGTCCTCTGCACCGCTTGACCTTGGCAGGGCGCCCCACCATTCAGGGGATGAGGTTCCGTACACGTGCGAGTGCGTCGTTGCCCTGACGCAGAACGACCATTGCACCTGCATTGTGTCCAAGGGCCCCAAGCGCTCCAACCGCCGTTCACTGATGGACAAGAGAAAAATAATGTAAAATATATACTGACTATACATTAATGCAATGTCAGTGCAAATTTATATAAATAATATTTTCTACTGTTAAATTAAAATTACAAGTTAATATTCATAATATGTTATTAAAAACTGCTTTTGTGTATCTATTTATGTATAATGAACATAGTGTTACACGCCGACAAAAGTAAATGCACACCTGCAGTTTATTACCTTCGTCGTTTGGACTCTTTTTTTACTTTGTGTTTAAAATTTAATTAGATAAACATCCTATTGTGTATTGTAATCGTTTATGATAGTCATTAACCAGGTGTGATTTTTAGGTTCTATTGTTATGCGGTCGAGCGATGTGTCAAGACATATGGTATGGTTGAGTATAAAACAATGGCCGAACGGAGGGATGAGGCAGTCAAGCGACGATTACGATACGAGCAAGACGTGTGTACATTCGATAAGCTGTATGATGACGGACTTTGCGCGTGTTATTGAATTGTGCAGTTTGTACTGGTTGTTTCCAGGTATATTTGTACCTATGTATATGTGTTTGTGTAGTTCTAATAAATTCTATAGTAATTCGAACGGCCTTCTAATTGGAGTCCTGTAACTCGAAACATTATTGTAATTGTAAATACAAAAAAACAACCATTATGACGCTACTGGTCGTTCATTCTGACAATATTGTGATAGCGAATAGGGGCTCTGGTTTGCATACCAACGTCCAAATAATACAGAAATTTATGCAAAGCCACAGGAAAGTCCTGCAAAAAATCCATTCCATTTTACTTAAGATTTAATGCTAATTTTTAAGTATTCTAATTAGCATCAGAAGCTGTACTTAGTTGTAATTCAACTACGTTTAATTTACATAGCTGTTTTGAAATTCAACTGTTTTTTAAATGAAGCCATAAACCAAAGCATTCTGACTCGTATTTTACCAAAGGATTCATGGCTTTATGCACGCAAAAGTTGCCATCAAAAGCGACGAGGTTTATTATTTATATTCATTATAGGATAATACACGCATTATGTACGAGGGGCTATTATTATATATTTAAACATAATAATAGCTTAATGTATTCTATTGAAAATGGATTATGAAAACACTGAAAACCTTATCCAACCTATTAAATAATTATCTTTACAGTTCCAGTTATGGGATACCAACAAACATACGCACATACAAACACCCCCCCCCTCCCCCCAACACACACACACACACACACACATATACGCATACATACACACATACACATACCCATATGCATCCACACCACAGCACATACTCAATAACTCATATATAACCTAAACTACCTGCATATTTTACCAACATTAGTGTTAGCTACTATATACTAGTATTTTTAAGTTGGTGGTGAGGGGTCAGCAGTACCATAATCACAGGATTTTTTTCCTAGTTTGGGCTCCCGGCTTTTCCACCCATAGTTAAGATATTCTTTTGCTTTTTTCCGCTTTATTGTTATGTTTGGTGGAAAGTAAATAAATAAATGTATATGTATCATGTCTATTCTATCAAGGTCGTCGTTACCCGGAGGTGCGAGGGTGCATGGCGTTTGGGCGCAAAAACTCAGGGGCGCAAACCAGTCGCTTAATAGCTAATTTATACACATACCGTGTCACGGATAGAAGGACAATCACAAAAATTTGATAAGCAGAAGTTCAGCAAACAGACGGCCCACTTGATGAAATCGGTTAACATCGCCTATAACATTTGTAATACCAAAGGCGCTACAAATGGGCTGCTGCCCTCTTAAGAGAGACTGGAATCTGGTCACTAATCAGGAACACAACTCAAGGTTATTATAGCGGCATACTCTAGACCAGGGGTCGTAGCTGTCCAGGTGGGCATTTTCATTCCTACAAGGATAAAAACGGTGCTTTTCGGATAAATTTATTTTCGATTCACGAAATCCCTTATTCTTCGTGAATCTTCACGCAGAACTTGTATTTGTCATGTAAGAGTGTGTGATTTAAAAAAAATGTTTTTCATTGGAACTTATTTTGAATAAAAAATTATGACAGACAGACGAATTGATGGAAATTACGAAAACACAAGAATTCCATTAGTGCTAAAATATATTTGAAACTTAAAAATTAACATAAAACACGAAACTAAATTACGTGCCTTTCTTGTTCTAAATATGCAAATTTATTTTTCAATATATAGGTATTAATCCAAAAATTGACTATAAAGTAGGTCATACGTAACAAATACAAATAATACACTCGCATTCATGTGACCCACTTGCTCCCTGCTGGGACAGCCATACGAACTCTCCAGAAAAAAAGTACAAAATAATATCATCACGCGATGGTACTTATTATAATTAGAAAACAAAAACTAACAAAACATTCGCTTTATCAAGATCCTAAAAAAATATAAAACAAAAGCATAGACGGAGGAAGTTGTTTGTATGTGACTTGATATCTGTTTCCGAGATCTGAGTGCATGAGGCTAGCACGCAAAGTCGCGTGCTAGGCTCAGTTCTAAATTGTGACCTAACGACCTAGGTTACGTTTAGTTTAAGCAATAATACCTATTAGGTCTAACTACTGCTTTAGGCTGGAATGATATTGGCCTTATATTATTGACTAGTTTGCTCCGCGGGTTCGCCGCGTGTTAAACCCTAGGCAGTACTTTTATTTTACTTACAACAAAAACAACACAACAAGAAAAACTGAATCGAGTTTTTTATCAGTGCAGGAACGGAGAAAGAATACAATTTCCTGCGGCCGGACGGCCTGTCCTAAGAGGCGACAAAACAAACCACAGCCAGGTGGCAGGGTATTAGCTCGACTGGATGGCGACCACCCCTGGTTTAGAGTATGACGCCATAACAAGCTTATGATATGTTCCGGCATTAATGACCAGGTTCCAGTCTCTATTAAGAGAGCAGCAGCGCATTTGTTAGCACCTTTGGTGTTGTAAATGTCCATAAGCGAAGGTAAACGCTTTCCATCAAGTGAGCCGTCTGCCTGTCTGCTGATCTCCTACAATAAAAAACTATATAATAAAGAAACTAACTCCATTTAGTCTAGACTGCCAGCAGAACATAGAGGTGATCCGAAGCCAACCCGATTGGAAGTAATAAGAATGACGTCTTGTTGTTTATGACAAGGTAGGTATTTGTTGTGAATTGAAAAACGCGATTACAGCGCTATTTAGCTAATCCGTCAATTCTATGGAAACGACATAGTTTATTGGGATAAAAAGTATCCTAAAAGTTGATTTGGGATACAATTCTTCTCTGTGTCGCGTTTCAATAATACACGTTTAGTAGATTCCAAAAAACTTGCAATCGCAGAGTTATCTTTTTCGCTATTTACATCTATCCCACGAAAACGACTTAATTTATCGGGATAAAAGCATCCCAAGCTACGCTCCGGAATATAAACTAACTATATTCGAGTTTCATTTAAATTCGTTCAGTAGTTTTCACGTTATGCTCTAAGAGACTGACAAACAAACAGGCAGACAAAAAATTTAAAAAAATCGGTATTCGGCAATTTCAGAATCGTTTGGTACGAATTGTCCCTCTTGATTGTTTAAACATTTCAAACATTGTACACACTGGTACCATTTACACTTATTATAGTATAGAAGATTGTAACTTTGCTTTAATTATATGTAAGCCGTGATAGCTTATTATAGTATTTATTTAAGAAAAAACACAATAAAATAACTTGTAAAATAGGCCTTCAATTCGAATGAATATACGGAAATATTTGTAATAATAATGTTTAATAAGTATCATAAGTTATAGTTGCTGTTAAGTCATAAAGTTTAAACACGCATCACATAAATCGCGCTAAACATCGCCGTGTTACATGACTTATGCTAAAGGGAACATGAGCTTTTAGTTTCAAACCAATTTATGTACAGATAAATAGGAAAATATCTATTATTTACTCTGACAGCGCATATTAAATTTAAAATCGAACGCAGGCAATAAATTATTGAAAAAACACAAAGAAAAACCAAACGGTAAAAGCGGTAACGGTAAAAACAAAAATAACCAAATATACCCTGGCCATGATGTCTAGAAAGTGAACTAATTTATTTGCTTACTGGCTATATTCTATTTTATCTGTAGTCGAAGTTAGTGAATTATCAATAAAGTGAATAAATCCATGTTGTTTAATTTTAATGTTGATCTAAGTCTGAAATTCAGTAAAAATAACTTACTTACTTATTTACTCACTCCGTTGGTTCAGCGACCCAAAGTGGGTGGGTCTTGGCCTCCGAAACGAGAGGAAGCCACTTTTCTCTATCTTGTGCGGTTGCTTGTCAATTATTGTCTTAGTAAGTAAGGTAAGCAAAAATAACTAAATACAGATATAAAAATTATAAGATTCACACGAGCAGTGGTTTTTAAAGTTCACCGTTTATTTTTAAGCCGAATTTAAAGCAAAAAAATGTGGACATTATTTGACGATATTTAACAAAGAACACAATTGACAGGTTTGTAATGGTTCGTTTAGCTTCTTTTAATCAAATAATTGTTCTGTTAATTATTCAAAGTGTTAAAGCTCTTGCCTACATTATTATAATCATAATTATTAAAGTAAATATCAACGGTTATGTTGATAAAATGCGTATGTCGTAAATAAGCAACTTGACACTTGCACGACATTTTACGTAATACTAAAAAAATACTAGTAAGTATCAAAATTGCTCATGATATTGGATCAGCTAGAGTTTAAATTTTGCGAAAGTGGCGCACCTATTATTTTCTACTCTATTTGGCCATTATATACAATATGTGTGTTTGTGTGCTAATTATTTATTTATTCGAAAAAACGTTTGATTTCAGGTTATTTGTAATTAATATCATACTGATTGCATTTACAAGCGTCTTGTTAATGGTAATTACATTTGAACAGTTCTTTCCTGGTATTTACTACATTAATAGAAAAATATCTTGATTACAAATCATGGCCAATAATTACACTTTGATCTTGATATTTTTCTTCGAAATTGGAAGTAAATGTTGCCACAAGGATTTTTATCAAATTATTCCTATTTATACGCCTAATTAGTTTTTCGGTTAATTAACAAGAGTGACCTTTTTTAGGCAATTTATTAATGAGTATATATTACTAATTAGTCGTTTGACCTTTACTATATTTTTCAGAACAAACAATAATATGACCTCATTAACTTTGATGGAATTGTTCAAAAGAAAGTTGCTTTTTACCATGATATTTACATACATATTTATTGATTATTTTGAATTGTAAGTAACTTTTGTGTTTGTACTCTGCGTGACAGTTACACTTTGGCTACGTTCCATTAGAGACTCACAACGAGCACGTTCACGACCGCGACTTTTCTCGTTCCACTTGCTTGCGGGCGTTAGAATCATAAACTCTAGTGGATTAGGGAGCGTTGATGTCATTAATAACGAAATACACAAATGTCATTGGTTGATTTTGAAATCGCGCCTTTTTCAATTTCAATCAATAGAGACCACTTTCACTGATCTTATGACATGGGTCGTTGTGAGCGCTGTGTGATAGGAAATGTAACCGTGGTCGCCTTGTGGAATGGCAGACGGAGCATTTTGGACGTCGTGAGCTACTAAGGGAAACAAACCGCCCCAAGCCGGAGTAGACATGGAGTATGCCTGGAGACAAAAGTAGCCCCTCGGCAGTGGAAGTGGTTTTGCGGGACGCACGCCTGCCGAGCTAGCAGAAAAGCTAAGTCATATAGCTAAGTATATAGCCCTGGCATAAGGCAATGGACGGAACACAAAGGGGTTTTAGGTGTCCCTAATTAGTGAAAGCAATAAATAACATGGCACCAGTTCTGACTGGGCACGCTAGTGCCACCCCCGACCTGGCGAATCCTACACACGGGTCACGAACTATCCCCTCAAGGGGATAGTAGTTCCTTCTGACCATGTTGTGACCTATGGTCCTTAATCAGATTTCTTCTGGCTAAAAAGTTTGGACACATAAAGAAAATGAATGAAAGTAGAATCATAAAAGAAGTGTATGACAGCAATATAACTGTTACAGTCTTTGCCGGTAGACGATGACGTACTCACCATGATCAAATTGAAGATTTGAAGAAAGGGCAGATAAAAAGCAGTTAAATCAATTATTGTATTGTTACGAGCTACAGGACTCGAATTAAAATGTCGTTGGAATTACTACAGAATTTATTGGAGCTATACAAACATGTATAACATAGGTACAAATATAATTAGACACTACTAGTACAAACTGCACGATTCAATAACACGCGCAAAGTCCGTCACTATATGGCTTGTCGAATCTACGTCTTGATCGTATCGTAATCCTCGCTTGACTGCCTTACCCCTCCGTTCGGGCATTGTTCTATACTAACTATACAATACAAAAAAAGGACCGCGTGGACTGAGATTTCCGAGACCGTAATCTGCACACCTGGTTAATTATTTCTTCGAACGGCCAACAAAGTCGAGAATAATAAAAATAGACTATTGCCTAATTGCAACATTTAAACATGAAGTAAACAAAAGAACTCCGAATGCGGGAAGTGTAATAAACCAGGTGCGCATTTTTTTGTCGTTAAGTTTTTTTTTTATTGCAGGAGATCAGCAGACAGGCAGACGGCCCACTTGATCGAAAGCGGTGGTTACCATCGCCTATGGACATTTATAACACGCCAAAGGTGCTACGAATGCGCTGCTGCTCTCTTAAGGGAGACTGGAACCTGGTCACTAATGCCGGAACACAACACAAGGTTGTTATGGCGGCATACTCTAGATCAGGGGTGGTCGCCATCCAGTCGAGCATATATATATTACCCTACCACCTGGCTGGGGGTTGTTTTGTCGGCTCTTACGACAGGCCGCCCGGCCGCGGGAAATTGTATTCTTTCTCCGTTCCTGCACGGATAATGTAACAGTATATTAGTAATATTGGTATAAGTATATAGGAAAAGAGTTTATAATTCATTCAGAAAATAACTAAATAATATGAACGAAGTCGTGGATACTAACTAGTGATAATTTGAAATTAAGAAATTGTATATGGCAATAGAAATTTCAAGTATGGACAAATACCACCAGTTAAACTGAATGCAAGCGTATTATCTCGCTTATTGCATGCTCAATAAAAACCGATAGGGCCATTAAGTATCGGGTTAGTTATTGATCGATTAATGTACAGTTAATATTAATAAAGAACTTCGTATTCTAATGGTGGCCACGGAAACTATAAAATACTGGATTTTATGCCTTTGTATTAATTGATTTTCTGGCCGGATACTTGACTGCGTATATTTGGTTTAAGTTACGACGGTTTAGTTAAGTTTATCCCAATTTAATAATTCCTGTAATCTTCATGTTTTCCGGATTATCCAGGTCCTTAATTATGTGGTTTTTAGTTTCAAATCATGTGAGTGTGATGTAACATTAAATCCTAGAAAACTAATAAACCAGATGAATAATACAGAAAGTGTTATAGACAAAAAAGAATTTTGGAAAAGATACAATCTAAACTGTGTAAATCGTCTTATTTACTCAAAAAAGAAAAACGGAAGAAGGAATATTAATTAAGACTACCGAAATAGAAACCGAGTGGAAAATTTATTAAGAAAAGAAAACACGTCATTATAGATACGGGTTTATTACAGAAATAATTCGCAGCATCATCGAGTCTTCGGGATTGTTCCATACGTTTAAATCTATATATAAAAGGTCGTATTAGTTACACTGTTTGTAACTCAAGAACGGCTGTACCGATTTGGCTGAAAATTGGTGGGGAGGTAGGTTAGAACCAGGAGACGACATAGCTTACTTTTTATCCCGTTGGAACCTGTAGGTGGCGCTGAGATTGGGTTCTAGAATCCTCCTGATCACCTGGAGCGATTTTGGTGATTTTGTTTTTGTGTGTTTGAGTGGGTTCCCGGATGGCTTAAATTCGCAATTGGAATCGGTAGGTGACGCTGGGATCGGGTCCTAGAATTTTATTCAGAGCAGGACAACGTCTGCCGGAGCCGCTAGTATTTAATATTAATAAGTAAAAATAGAATTCTCCTTGACTGCCAATGATAACAATTTGGTATCAATCAATACATTATTCTTCTTCTAAGGCTGGTGTGCACCGAAATTTAACCGACGGCTTACCAAAAATAATCACTGTTTTCCCATACATTTTTGGCGATTATCTTATTTTAACCATCGGTCAAAATTCGGTGCACAACAGCCTAAGAAGTTATATTAATTGAATGATTAACATGGTGGTGAAGACCCAGATCAATCTGAGCACTGAGTTGCCACTGACCGGTCGAATACCGTCCGCGAGTGGATAGTCATCGAGCGAGGCGATCCGGTGCTAGTCGAGTGTAGGGCGGATATCTGGCCCATACTCATATCTTGCCGACCATTCATTTGTCTATAGGCTAAAATTTGATAGTAGCTCCATACAAGTAATATCAAAATTCAACCGATGGTAAAACTAGTGAATGATTAGTAAAATATAGAAAGCGGCTGTTGCGGACAAGAACAAAGCCGGAGCACACCAACTCTCCAGCCCTGCATGCCGCCGAAGCCCATAGCTCACGCAATTAGCAGCTAGGCGTCGGACGGAATGCGGGATGTAAGAGCGGCCTGAAGGCCAAAACCTTACTTACTTGCGACTTACCACTCTACACCATTCTCATCGACTCTCTCGCGCACTCTATGTATAATTCAATTTATGTATGTAGTTTAATAATAATCATACAGTCGAGTAAATCGAGTTTCATTTTTAAATAAGAAGCAACTGTCACCAATACTAGCCAATATCAGTCATGACCTTCATTTCCAAAGTAAATTTTGCGTTTGGGTACCTCCATCGAACATGGAAAGCCATATAAATCAAAGAAAGAAGCAACTGTAAATTATCGCGACAAAGCGCATTATAAACTTCATAATGGAATAATAAGAACCACACCCACACGCATCCGCGACAAGCACGATATATAGCCCAATTTGCACGTAATCGCAATATCTATACGATTGAACACAATAGCGACTTAAACGTCTTTAATATACGTAATTGATCAGAAATATTAACGGCCACGTCAATTAGTTCCACGGGAAATTGTTGGGAAATGGTTTCTGATATGTGAAAATTGTTAATAGGTACTGAATTGGCGTCTAATACTGCGTGGGTTTATGTACAAGTCAGAATGAGGTGTTAGCGCTTAGGCTCGATTCACAGTGTGATTCTGTTCAGGTTCAATATTGTAACGGTTTTGGTCCGTTACCGATCCGGCCCGATATTCTTAAACAAGAAGGAATTAGAAAATTCTAACTATGATATCGCTCTGGATCTGAACCGATATCGCGCCAAAGGCCTTACCGTCAAACGCCTTTCGACGTTCGTTTACGTCCAATCAGCCCGAAAGAGTCAATGAAATTTTAGGAAGAAGAAAGAGAGAAGAGATAATATCCATAATATTATAAAAGTGTAGTCATTTGTTTTCTCCGATTTTTCGGGATGTTTTATTTTTTTATTCGGGATTCACGTACAAACTATTGGTTCGATTTCGAAAGAAACGATAAGTAATTTTGATGATTTGTACGCCGCATTTTCATGAAACTAGATTTGCACTCAGCATATTGCTGCGCCGGAATTATATCCGACACAACGCTGATTTCAGTGCAAACCTTCTTTTGTCGTAAGACTGAAAGCGACCCAATTTTGTTGAATAATAAAAATAGTTTTACTTATGCAATATTTAATTAGTAAAACAAATAAGAAAATTCGGTAAGTCGGTATCTTTTTTTGCCTGAAAATTTTATATATACTCTACCACATTTCTTTATTTCTATACGATTCCTAGACCAAATGCTTGAGATATCCGTCGTTGATCAATAGTTATTTGTTTATATAACTTATTTGGGAAACATACAGTAATTACTATTCTTAATATAAAAGACAAAATTAATACACATATCAATCAAGTTCCTACTAAAGATAATTAAATGCTTTTGTAATGTTTATTGCATTGCCTTAAAAGTGGTAAAAACTAACCTTCCACTTCTTCACACTATTACATTAAACTCTAATGACCCTTACTAAATGTTAATAACACTCTTACTTAACCTTTACAGATGAACTTTTTAAGCTTATTAACTTTTAAAATCCGTATAAAATATTCATTGAAATTTGAATATGCAAAATGGATCCAATAAGAAAACACATTTTATTCGTGCGAAGTCATAGACGATGATTGCTATCGCTGCGCCGAGCGCCATGTTGTAAGCATGTGGGCGAATCCTAATGATCATGATGCGCGCGCGCAGGGACGATGAAACATCGATGTTCATGAGTGACAATTGAGAGGTTGGAGAAGTATCGATATCGAAAGCAATTTGTCTTTTAACCGACTTCAATAAAAGGAAGAGGTTCTCAATTCGTCGGAATCTTTTTTTTAATGTATTTTCACCGATTATTCCGAGATTTATGATCCGATTTACGTCATCCTTTTTTATGTTCGACGCGGAAAAGCTGCCATTTGGTTCCCTAAAAACATTTGATTGATATAGTTTGGCCCAGTAGTTTTCATTATATGAACATTTTTTAATGCTAGGAACAGCTGACGCTGACGGCCTACGTGATGGAAAGTGGATAACATTGCCGACGTCGCCTCTTTTATTTATTTCAGGAGTTCAGCAAACAGGCAGGCGACCCACTTGATGGAAAGCGATTACCATCGTTTATGCAACACCAAAGGTGCTACAAATGCGCTGCTGCCTATGCTTATTTGCAATACCAGACTGGATCTGGCGACTAATGCCGGAACTCAAGGTTCTTATGGCGACATGCTGTAGAGCAGGGTAGCTACCCAGATGAGCAAATGCCTTACCATCTGGGTTTACTGTTGATAAATTTAAAAAATGTATAATTGGTATTTCTTACAGTGGGCCGGAAATACAATTGTATCAATGTTTGAAAGTTTGTCCTCGATGCGCTTCAAACCATTGATAAGAATGTGACGAAATGTTTGTAGGGTATTCTGAGGACGCCCGAAATGTCTTCTGGCCTAAAAATCTTTAAATATAAAATTATTCTGTTTGTGTGTATGTCACTAAACTCTTCCTAAAATTTGCACCGATTTTGATGATTTTTTTTGTGTGTTCTAGTGGTTGATGGTTTAGATTTACAATTGGTTCCAGTAGGTCGCGCTGCAATCGGGTTTCAGGATTTTGACGAAATGTTTTGTGTACGTTCAAGCGGGTCCCGGAATGGTTTGGATTCACGATTGAATCAGGTACGTGGTGCTGCCATTGGATTCCAGGATTTAAGTGAAATTATTTTTGTTAACCGACTTCAAAAAAGGAGGGGGTTTTCAATTCGTCGTGTTTGATACTTTATTGTTTCTGAATCGATTTTGATCATTATTTTTGCGTTCGATTCTGTCCAGTTTCAGAATGATTCCATATAATTCTATATTATATATTATGATTTCATAGGTATTAGAATTTGATTTCCGAAGATATAGCAATCTTCAAAATTAAGTAAAAAACGTTGTAATGATTAACGTCTGTGATTTTTTGTTTCATAACCTATTTTGATAGTACCTTCATAGTAGTCTGGTATAATTAATTAATAGGGCACTAAAATTGCGTACGTCACAGTCTATAAGACTTGAATTGAAATAAATTATCGACTATCGTCACAACACTATTACAAAACTTGACTCATAATTGCGAATCGGCTGGTGCCCTTTGATCTCGTGAAGATAGTTATTACCAGCCCATCCTGTGCTAAACGCATGTACGGTTGTCCGCGGGATTATTATTATGTGAAATAATGAAACGGAGTGGCGTCCTATTATGCCGTCTGACGCCTTTAACGATGATCGTTGCTCGGATATAGCCTTGGACTGTGGGAAACTTGGGAGTTTCTTTAGTTCAAGAGCATTGACCAACACTTCTTTGTTTGTAAAAATACTCGAACGTTGAAGACTTTCTTAATTCAACGACCAGTTTTATAAGACGTTGACCATTCTATCCCGTAAAGAATGTGGTAGGTGGTGTGGTAAATACTATGCGAAATCCAAATGTCTTCATGAATCGCTAGAGTTTTACAAAATAGTGGTGAATAATTGATTTAAAAATTAAATTAAATTATTATTAATTTAATTAAATTTAAAAATTGATTTATTTATATAAAATATTATATATACTGTTATGAGCCGCGAGACTCGAATTAAAATGCCGTTAGAATTTCAACTGCAATGTCCCCGTATCTAATCGACTTTAATCCGACACACCTGGCTAATGACTGCCATAAAAGATTACAATACAACAATGGTCTGTTTTCTAATCACAAATTTTAAACAAACAAACAAAACAAAAGAAGACGACCTCAAAAGAATCAAAATGTTATTAGTTTAAATGCCGACAGGTAATAAGAATGTGTTTTACAGATATGCAGGTGTGGATATGTTTTTGTCGGCGCCTTGGATGTAATAATAAAATGCTGGTGATAGTACTCGTATTATATATAAATAGGGTTTTTTTAAAATACAAACTAGATTTTTTCCAAGAGTACTACATATTTCAAAGTTGCACCCGTGACTAAAAAATTGAGAGGAAGAGGATTATGTTGGTATAATAATGAGGAGGAATGAAAACCACGAGACAAAAATAATGTTAAACTACAAGATGGACGGTTACAAATGTATAGGGAGACCAAAAGGAGATGGATGGATTGTGTGAAGGATGATATGATGATTTGTGGTGTGACAGAAAATGTATGTCAGATTAGAGGAATGTGGAAGGAAAAGAGATATTGTGCCGACCTCAATTAATTGAGATATGGTGAAAGAAGAAAGAAAGATGTGTACTATTCAATTGCCGACTATTTTGGTAAAAAAACATTTAAAACATATACTGTCTTATTCATATTGAGTTGGAGTAAGTTTTAAGGTTTCTTTAGGAACCCATAAACATGCCTTCAAACTTACTCAATAAGACCGTAAAACGTCAAATAGCGAAAAGCAAATGACTTAACGCTATAAAGCATACATACATACATAACTTCACGCCAGGTCCCTTGCGGGGTAGGCACGAACAACAGAGTGCCATACAGGCTTATTCTTACACACCTCACTTGCTTCTTTGACATTCATAGCTCTTGTCATGCACGCTCGTCTATTCTTAAGGCTCCTGACATAAAGCACATCCTTGTAACTATATGTATGTAGTATTTAGAAACATTCCAAAGTCATCTTTTTTACTAAGTTATTGTATTTCTTACTATATTTGTTCCATAGTATTATGGAAGGTATTTAACCCTCTAATTAATTAATTCTAATATAATAAAATGTACTTATTTATGGATCTATGGCTATTACGTTTTAATACTCCCTACAAAGTTGTCTAGAAATAATTGTAGTTAATACCATGAAGGGCGTTTTCGCGGTTGGTCATTAATGTGTCTAACGCTTTTAAAAGTTAATCTGATAAATGTGAGAGCGAAGCTTACGGTTCAAGAAGGAATTTTATTCAATGAAGGCACCTGGGAATGTTTTAGAAGTGTGTATTTCATACTAGATAGCTTGGCGTCATTAAAAAAATTAAAAATTTATTATTAACAATCAATAATATAGCCATTCATATAATTCATAAGTGATTTATGAATGTACCTTTCTACTGGTGAAATAAGTTTCAAAATCGGTTCAGTAGTTCAAGAGATTACATCTTACGAACTTTACTCTTCTTAGTATAGAAACAGATGAATTTCCAAGTGGGTATCTATAGCTAAATGCGAAATTTTAAAATACTAACGATCCCAGCAGATGTTGAAATGCTTGAAAAATAAAATCTAGAACCCGATTTCACCGCCACCTGTCGGGTCTAACTGTGGATCTAAAACATTTCGGGACCCACTCAAACCCACATAAATTTCATCAAAAGCCTAGAGCCCGATTCCAGCGCCAAGTATTTTGTTTCGAGTGACATTTTTAAATTCAAAGAAGAAGAAGAAAGAAAGAAAGAAAAGAAAATGAATTCGTAATATCTTTTGAGTGGAATGCCCGATTTGAATAATTCAAAAAGTAATCTCAGTATCAATACCTGTGTGGTGATGCAGTCAGGAATACGGAATGATTTCTTTGGATTGTATGGGTAACATGGTCTGATTTTGGTCAGCATTTCTATCAACTTTTAAAATTTAAAAAATTATAGTGATATAAGTGCAATAGTTAGACATATGGTATCGCGAATTTCTTTTTCGGGGTCTTTTTTGCCGAGTGTTTATGGAATGATTTAAATTTAAAAGGGTAGAGGATAAAAGAAATTATAGTTTATTATAGAGCTTAACACTTACCATAAACGGTTAGGAGTGCGGGTTCCGATATCCTCTTGCCGGCTATATTTTCAGCGACGCAGCTGTAGTTTGCCATGTCCTGCGGAAAAAATGAAATAACATAAATGTCTCGAAACATATGGTATGATGTAAAGAATAAAATTATTTTAAATAACTTATTCTGGACGGGATGTCTTTGGTGCCATGGAAGATGGGACGACCATTAATTTGTGACGCAACGTGCGGTGACACTTTGGCAGCGCCTTCCCGATACGGCTGTGGTAGCTGGTGCAGCTGCCACCCGACAAGAAGACCTAAAACGCTGTAAATATGCGTTGGTAGTGGATACATATTTGCGGCTTTTGGTGTCGAAACTCTCGGGCCATGGGGTCCAGAAGCTCATCGCCTTTATCAAGATCTATCAAAACCGTTGATATATGTCTCACGAAATCAAAACGCTAGCCTGTATTTTGGGCAACGCATAAGCGCTGCCATACAACGTGGTAATGCGGCCAGCGTTTTGAGCACGTTCCTAACTGACGGTGATTTGGGACCTATTTACTATTTGTAGTTTTTATTTAAAAATAACACATCCTTTTATAATCCAATCACAAGAATGTGCAGGCTTTATAATGAGATTGCAAGTACAAATACATCCGTTGATATTTTTAATTCCTCCTTCCT
The DNA here is from genome assembly GCA_012273795.1 of Dendrolimus punctatus. NCBI lineage: Eukaryota > Metazoa > Arthropoda > Insecta > Lepidoptera > Lasiocampidae > Dendrolimus > Dendrolimus punctatus. The sequence continues at coordinate 2,202,045 of CM022534.1, read as the reverse complement.
TAAATTTAAACGCGAAATTCGAGCTATTATTTGCACCAATACTTCTGGCATAATTACATAATAATTTTGTTACCTTACCACTGTATATCTAACATTATGTTAAGTCATACTAACCCCTAGATATATTGTCAATGTATGGTACATTATGTGCTCACATCTTTAGAGTTACAGTTTAGACCTGATAATTTATATATAATATGAAATTTGTAACTTTAGCTGTATCTTGTTTTGTGTGCCAAATAAATAAATAAATAAATATTTTATAAATTAAGTTGTATATATATATATATATATATATATATATTATTATTATTAGAATAGGATGTATTATTGTATTTGTTTATTCTAATTTTAAGTTCTGTAAATTTTAATTGTAAATAACCAATAAAGATATGTTCAGAAATAACTTATTTATTTATTGGTTTTATAGTTGGTGTGCCATTGATATAAATAAGGAGTATGCGTATTATAGTATATATAGTAGTAAAAGCTATTCACTATAAAATCTTTAATATGTGGGACCTATGATAGGAATATATACAACACTCACGAGAATCAAACTCAACAAAATAAAAGTAAATACTTGGGTAATGTCGAATCCCTAATACCTTTTCGAAATTAATGGTTTTATTTAAACTAAATCCCACTGACCACACTGACTGAATATTTTTTTTAAAGTCATATGTAAAGTTAAAAATTACCAGCAGAACCGGTAATTAATCGTTTCTTAGATTTAGGCGTGTCATATACAAAGCAATTGCCTACTTCCTAACATTTCGATAATTGATGTACTATGCGATTCAAATGAGAATAGGATCGACTTGGCGCTATATTGTTTCGTTAAATAACTTTAAACAATTAAATATTATATTAAGACACTTTCCTGCTAATTTAATCTTTTTATTTAAATATGATCTAACATTATTTATTATCGATATGCAAACAACTTTTTGCAAACCATACTTTTCAAGTGAGATTTGACAGATAGAGGTCATTGACATTCCTATTCTTATTTGGATCGGATAGTAGTGTATCGCAATACTCGTACATTAAAATAAACGTGTGCACCAGTGCACTCTTGCTGACACACTCATTAAGCAAACACAAAACTCCATCGAACATGTACACATGTATTAATTAAAGTACCCAACACCTCTGTGTAACGTTACAAGCCACAGCGAACGAATGACAGGGCGAGCAATTAATCCATGTCTGCTCGGCGAAGCTAATTAGTGGATGCTGTGTAGCGGAAACAGGAGATGGAATGAGTTATTTGCGATTGTAAGGTTGTTGGTGCGGAAGATGGTGAAGGTGCTAGCGCTTTGTGTTTTTGCTCATTGATTCTTTTGAATGGTGTTAATTGGTGGTGGTCTGTTTTTGACTGAATTGTACTTTTTAATTGCTCTCTGTAATGTTGCGTTGTGTTGCTGTGTAGTTTTCTTTATTTACAAAAATCAATTGCTGGTCGTTAGTAAAACTTAAAAACGGCTTTACTGATTTTGATGAATTTTGTGTGTGTGAGTGGGTTCCAGGATGGTGTAAATTCACAATTGGACCCGTTGAATGGTGTTGCAAATGCGTTCTAGATTTTTATTTTTTCAGGACAGAACAACGTTTGCTTGGCTGTTTTTTTATTCCTTGAGTTCAGCAGACAAGTAGGCCCATCTGATGGGAAGCGGTTACTATCGTCTATGGACATTTGTAACATCAAAAGTACTTCCAATGTGCTCTCGATCTCTAGAGGCAGACTGAAACCTGACCACTAATGCCGGAACACAACTCGAGGTTGTTATGGCGGCTTACTCTAGATCAGGGGTGGTAGTCATCCAATCGGACAAATACTCTACCACCTGGCTGAGACTTGTTTCATCCTTACGACAGACCGCCCGGATCTGCGCGGATAAAATATTAAATGTTTCCCAAATAAATAATAAAAAGTAACTGAGTTGATTTGACAATCCGCTCCTATACTGGACGGTGACTTTAAACCTAAAAAGACAACTAACATAAAAGCAGATTAATCACAAAGATAAATGGTGGATACTTTAAAACATTTAATGAAATAAACCGACCTAACTCGTCTCAGAAGCGACGTCCAGCAAAACATCGCGACAAAAAGGTCACCAGCGACAAACCGCAAGTTATGTCGCAATCAATAAATGTCTGTCGCGCACGACTAATTAGTCGCAGTCGCACTGCGCCATAATGATATGCGATCGTGCGACAAGTGCGATTGCGGGTTGACACTTAGCAGAAATATTTTAATTAGATATTAAAAGACAGTGTTAAATTTAACCCTCTTGACAGTTGCAATCGTTTCGTTATGCTACTATAGGTAAATTAGCTTCGAGAAGGTTTTGCGTTTGTAGTAGGTATTAAATATTTACAGGAATTCTAATTTGAAAATTCAAATTCTTTGTACATCAGCAAAAAGAGGTTCGTTACATTTTGAAGAAGAAAATATATTTACAATTAAAAGTCAACGGTGACGGTCAAATAAATAATAATTATTTACATTGCTAATAGTTGTGAGGTCTGACTATTTGGTTTTGGTTAGAAAATTATTCAATAATTTATTTTATTTGTGGTTAATTCTTGTTATTTTTTGCTAATTACTTTTATTATTAAGTATTGTACTTTAATATTGAATCAAAATGGCTTTGATATTGAAACGTGGTCGAGGTAAGCTTTTGACTTCTCAAAATAAAGAAGTTTTGTATAATTTGTACAAATATTTCCAAAATTAGTGCAATAGCAATCCTAGCAGTATTATGACTCCCGCTCAATTAGTTGCTACATCAACCTGGACATCATTGACTTCCACCGGAGAGGTATTATCAGAAAGCAAATGTCATACTTCAGAACAGGGACCTACAATTTAGTATTAAAAAATTATGTTTAATATTAATATTTATTATTTTAATATCGTTTAGTATTATTAGTTTTATATTAAGTACCAGCCTGTAAAAATATTTAAAAGTATTAGATCATTTATGTGCTGACTGTACACTACTACAAACGCTAAAACGTCCCGAAACGATTTACTGTACTCTTACTGTCTAATTTTAGAAAAAGTAGTCGAATTATCAAAATTAGGCTTAAGATGGCAATATTACGAAACCTGCAGTTTCCAATGCCGAGATTAAAACTGGTATAATCTGTGATGCTCTAACAGACAGACAGCGAGGAGGTAAATCTATTGTGGTTAAAGACGCATGCCGAGGTGAAGAAAAACCATAGAGCGGACGCTCTGGATAAAGCCACTGTTCGTGCCCTAAAGACAATGCCTCATCATGACAGGTACCCGGCGTTATTTGTGAAGCGAGTGATCCGCACGGAGACGCTTAATAAATGGAACTGGCGATATAGGGACGAGCAAACAGCGTCTGTCACTAAGCTAATTGATAACACTTTATTGTACACCATCACGGAAAACGGAAAACTTATTATATATAATCTAAATACTGACATTTAGATTATATAATGTAATAGTGTTGAAAAAAAAGGATGTTAACAAAAAAGATACAAAATGACTCCTACCTTGATGGATGACGGAGGAGGGAATAAAAAACAAAGTGGAAAAAATTCTAAAAGTTGAATTTTCGGAATCTGCTGATCTGAATCAGTCCCTCGTACAAACTTGATGCTCCCAACAGATTTAGTTTATCTGTATATACGAGTGTCGGGGTGAAGGTAAGGAAAGGAATGCTCCGGTGGTTCGGGCATGTGGAAAGAATGTATGATGAAAGAATGACTAAACAGATATACAATGCAAAAGTGGATGGATGCAGAAGTCGTGGAAGGCCACGACACACCTTCCATGATGAAATTGATCATGTGTTAGCAGAAGGTGATGTTAGGAGCCTTAAGAACAGACGAGCGTGCATGACAAGAGCTATGAATGTCAAAGAAGCAAGTGAGGTGTGTAAGAATGGGCCTGTGTGGCGCTCTGTTGTTGGTGCCTACCCCGCAAGGGACCTGGCGTGAAGTTATGTATGTATGTATATATACGTGAAGCAAAAACACATCAGAAACTTTGTACACCTTTTTTCCGAAAATTGCGCGGACGGGGAGTATGAAATTTCGCACACTTATAGTTTATATAAAGAATGAGTGCAGAATGCTTTAATTTTTAAAAAATTATGCACAAAAAATACATTGAATCACTAAAAAAATTTACAAACACTACCATTTCACACACACACGCATATATACTCTTTTGTTCATTGTTAAAGTCAAATTAACAGTGTAGGCTTGGCGAAATCTGTGATTATAGAAGTATATAGTCTTTGACAACAGAACCTTAATAATGTTCAAACTTGTAATTTAAATTAATCATTATGGTCAAATTTCGACCACGGGCGACCATCAGTTATAGATTTTAGGGACAACGAGTATACACTTTTCGCCTACAGTATTCTTTACACTAATAAACTTAAAACGTAGACATTAATTAAAAGGTTTATAAATCGAGTAACAAAGAAAACAGCGGTCTGTTTAACTCAATGTGCTATCGAGTTGTTTGATTTTACAAAACGATTGCAGGGTTCCAAGCTTGTTGGTTTAATTTATCGTTTGCTGCAGATATCTTGTCGGTGAAAGTATATTAATCTGCATAATATATATTTTGACAGATCGAAATAAATTAGATTAAAGCTGAATATACAGGAAAGATTTGATTGTTCGTTTGCATTGAGTCTCCGAAACTAATAACCGATTCGAAAAATTAATTTACTCTTGGCAAGCTAGACTATCCCCGGTTGAGCTATAAAAAGAAGCACAAGATTTCACAACAAGATCTAAAACATGACACAAGTTGTATTTAATTTAATTTAATTGTTATGTCGATTCTTTTATTTCATTTTATTTAATTTTTGCAATACTCGTATATACAACACTTATATATTTATTCATTATTATTTATTTCTCTATTTTTTGGATATACTACGTATGATGTGTGTGTATATATGTATGTATGTATGTATGTGTATATTATCCAAGATGCGATGCTTTTCAATGATGTAATGTCTGCCGTGACAGTACCTTATGGGCTCAGCGGAAGATCAGCGCTGGTTTTAAAAGACCAGCATTATGCTGAGTCTGATGCCCCTTTCAGGACAAGATTATGTTGTTAGTTTTTATTATTTGTTGTAAACTACACTACACCAATATAATTTGGCCTGAATAAATTATTTTCTTTCTTTCTAAAAAAATCTTAGATACCCGTGCGAAGCCGGGGCGGGCCGCTAGTTTATTATAGAATGACTCAAAAGTCCACCCAAGACGACCCAAATCTGACATCTGTTTGCACTTAATACTCTTAAGTCATTGTTTGGATTTGCGGTTGTTTTATAGAGCACTTTGGATCATATATTAAATAATTTATTGCCCATAAAATTATATTAAACAAGTACATCGCTATGGACATCTGGTCTATAATGGCTTTCTTGATTATAGCCTATAATCTTAAATGGATTAACTACATGCCTTTTTAATTGAATCTCAGTTTTTGTTTGATTATTTATTTACTTAGTATAAGTTTTATGAGATTTATTTAACGAAGAATATTTAACAAGATTTTACACGGTTTTTGCTAATATAATTAGCACTACACTTTTTAGCCCTCATATATGTTGCTAACCGTTCTCTTGCTTAATATCGGTTAATTTTGACATAAGCTTCATACATGAAAATTCAAAGAAAATTATGTTTTCTAACCATGGATCGAAAGTGTATCTTGAAACATTTTACCTGCAAAGTAGCCCTGGATATTAACAAATTTCCCTCCGCAGTGATCTGAGCATTGTGGTCTGCTGTAGCGGAGAGCCGTGTTTCAGCCAGGATATGCGGGGTGGAGGAGCAGCGGCCGGTGGCGAGCAGCGCAGTGACGCTGCTGCCCCAGCTTCCACTGAAGTTGATGAAGGTGACACCGCGAAGGGTTTCTTCAGATCTGCGTATGAAAACATATGTGTGTAACAAAATGTGTAAATATGTGCTAACGATACTGAAACAGACGGAATAGAGAAAATTTGCTACGCTTGATTTTCACCATGGATTAGAGCAATAGTGACCTGTAATACAAAACAGATCTACAATAGGCACCAGTCTCACACAACAAATTACTTATAAATTGTTGTGTGAGAAAATAAATAAAATTTCCATTTCCATAACTAAGCTGAACTGAAAAAAAGATATACTTTGCAGGTAATCTATAATATTCAGAACATGCCGTGTCTGTATATTGAAGCTTTAAAAAAAACAACTGTAATCTAATATATAAAATTCTCGTGTCACAGTTTTCGTTGCCATACTCCTCCGAAACGGCTTGACCGATTTTGATGAAATTTTTTGTGCTTATCCGGTATCTATGAGAATCGGTCAACATCTATTTTTCATCCCCTAAATGTTAGGGTAGTCCACCCTAAATTTTTTATTTATTTTTTAGACAAAATTTTTAATTTCTATTTTTTATGATACAACATACAAAAATACATACAACCTAGATTTTCAACCCTCTACGATCAACCTATTTTTTACCGGCAGGACGACGTCTGCCGGGACAGCTAGTAGACTATATAAACGATCGAGAACACGATGCAAGATTTTTAGATTTCTTGTAGTTTGTTCAGGATTCACGTACTACTGGGCCGCTTTTGATGCGGTGTTCGCTGATCGACACCAATGTTAAGACTTAAATCTGTACATTTTACACTAGGAATCCTGCAAGAATTTGTCTGAGAATGATTTAAAATGGCCAGATTAAAAAAAACTAATTCCGTTGTGATGTTTACACTACTAATTCATAGCAAATTTTATGTAACAAAATGCGTCATATTTGTTATCCCGGGAAACCCGCGGGATTTTCTCGGGAGCGGTTTGTAGTTGTTCGGGTGTATAAAAGTTAGCTTATTCCGATACAGTTTTACTAAAATGATAGTTTAGATTCTTTTTTAAATGCTGCGGTACTGTGTGTCCCGGGAATTTCAAGTCAAGTGTGGACGAAGTCACAAACATATCCTAGTAAAATATAAAAATGCTGTTTCTTTCTTTTCTGGCTATGTAAACAAGTGGTATTAGGGCTAAACGAATAGAATAGAATATGTATGGGCCACATGTTTACAGGCCAAGATCGCAACTTAAAAGAATAGGCCAAAAAGAAACTCAAAATGATCATTGGTAAAGTTCTTGATGAGAAATAAGACTTAAGTACGTGTTATTAATGTTATATTTGATAATTTCGTTCAGAATGTAAAACGAAGACATCAGGGTGCCTAAAGCAGCCACTTTTGAATTATCGCTTACTGAACGTAGCACGTGTCTAAATAATGGTAGATGTAAGACATAGCATAAAGTTCTACTACATGTTTCTCATATTCACCGACAATAACTAGTATAACATAAACATAATAAATAATAGTAAAAACCACTTTTAAAAAAACCAGTATGTCTTCCAATTTATCGATACAAGGTGTAAAGTGGATAAAATCCTATATAGCCAGGAACTTGGTTATTATTATTATTTTTTATTGCAGGAGTTTAGTAGACAGGCAGAAGGCCCACTTGATGGCAAGCAGCTACCATTGCCAATAGACATTGCAACACCAAAGTGGTGCAGCTCTCTAAAGGGAGACTGGAACACAGGACAAGGTTTTTATGGCGGCATACTCTAGACCGGGGGTGGTACCATCCAATCTAGCAAATACCCTACCACCTGGCTGTGGGTTGTTTTGTCGCCTCTTACGACAGGCCGCCCGGCCGCAGGAAATTGTATTCTTTCTCCGTTCCTGCACGGATAAAAATATATTAATATTAATAAATATTACACTCTATACAGCTGTTGATTAATGTTATTAGTATAATATAAATCCAATAACTTGCTAATTAGCCCGCATAAAGTATGATTATCTCAATAACAAGGCAACAATCGAACGTCAATTACAATATTGCTCAAAGTTAAGCCGTAACGAAACTGTCAAAAGATTTTGAGCTAATTAAAGGAAACGCAAACGGGATTGTGCAATTTCGGTTTAAGTTAAAAGATGATGGCGGAGTTAGATTAATAGAATATATATAGCCAGAGGAATATAGCCAAAAGACAAAAAAAGTTCATGTTGTAGACATTATGGCCAGGTTTTATATAATAACTAGCTAACCTTTGCAACCACTTCACTGGTTGTTAAAAAACATTAATCACAATGAAATATAACCTGTCACTCAGGAATAACGCGCTTTCTGCTGTGAAAGAATTTTTATTATCGTTTAGTAGTTCAAGAGTTGCTTCCTACAAACAAACTCCGAAACTCACAAACTTTACATCTTTATAATCAACTAGCTTCTGCCGCGACTTCACCGGTGGAAAGTTAACTCTTTGATTTTTCGGGATCAAAAATATCCTTTATAAGCTACCACTATACTCAATTTATTTATATCGGTACAGTCATTTCGGAGATTAGGCCGTACAAAGGGCTAAACAATAAATTTGTAAAAAATCTAAATTAATTCTATTTCACTTCTTACATCCCCCTGACTCGGTTATAGCATTTTTCACTCATGTAAGATAAAAGGGTACACACCTTGCATTAATTTGTCGTGTCCTTCGATAGCTTAATGAGCAGGCACCAGTATAACACTCTCTCACATCTTCTAGTGTAATATATTAATGTTTTACACACGTCGCGGCGCGGATGGATTGATTTTGAGTACTTATTTGAATATTTTGAGTTGATACTTTTTAGTAAGTGTACGTGCGTAGCGAGCGAGTTTTTGCAACGTCTTCTTTTGGTGCGGTACGGGGTAGAGGGGGGAGATTTTGAATACGGAACGGGAAGGAGTGAACGAATGGAATGAACGGCCCGTACAGTACAGAAATTCGACCTCTACAGTTTTATTATATGTATAAATTAGTATGACCCGCTACATCTATAGACTTGTACCACAAACAATTTATCTCATCTTCTCACGTCAATCTTAATAACAAAAACGCGATGCGTCGATTATATAATTTGGTCCCATCACATCGAAACTATCCGACCGAAGCGATAATTGTTGTTCATTAAACAATTAAGAAGCTGTTTTGACGCAATAGTTTCGTCTTGATAAAAAAAAATTGGGACATCAATTGATTAATTCAATATTGTTGGATAACATACATACAAGAGTCGTGTCCGTATTAGGGTCTTGTACATATTTTAGCCAAAAAAGAACTTCAAGGAAATCTTTATGCATTTGCATGTCAGTTTTTTTCTGAAACTACTCATATTTATATGCCTTATTAATGAAATCCAGTAGTAATTCAGTAGATTCCTAAACTTTATTATTTATACATTTTCTTCAGTATAGGTGGAAACTTGACATTACTTGTATGGAGCTTAAATCACCAGTTACTAATCTATAAGAATCAGCCGTCAGTAATCTATTTATCTTTAATACAATGAATTTAGAAAAGATAAAAATATCAATTTTAGATTTTTTTGTCTCTCTGTTTGGTCAAGCATCACGTGAAAATTATTTAACGGATTTAAATATAACTAGATACATAGCTAGTTTATATCCTGTATAAAATTTTAGGATACTTTTTAATCCCAATAAATATGGCCAAAAAGTTCGCGCTGCGGTCGCGTGTTTTTAGTGCCATTTTCTGAAGTCATTGCTGGTCTTGAAAACATTATCAATTCTCTTTAAAAACTATTATATATATTATATACTTTTATATATAGTTAATTAATGGTATTTTTTTTAAATACATTAATTAACTAATGGACATACTGGTGTGATTTTGTACCGTTACTCGAGTAATGTTTAAAATGTTAACGTTAATATAAAGTTAGCAATCATAATATGTCTAACGTTATACTTACCGGTGTTTTTTACGTTACCGAAACAATCAACAACTAACTCTAAATCAGTTGCAATATCCACGCGAGCTCTTAGCGTCGATATTGTTTGACGATCTTTGCACGTGAAAGAGTGCGATGGTAACAAAACATAGTTATTACGGTAAAATTATCGATAAAATTAGTATAAACGTTATATTTACTTAACTATATAACAGTCTAGAAATAATGTAACTTCCCTAACGACATTTATTTTTTATTGATATATGATATCGTTTTATTTATACAGAGTAATTGCAATTAATAAAGTAATTTTAACCGGTATTTCAATCCCTGATTCATTGTACAAACACGACAGATTTCTCAAAGTATAATGGATAATAACATACAGAACATGAACTAAATGACAGACTTCATATACTGAACTTACACCATAAATAACCATTCTTCCTTCCTTTTGAACGTTAAGCAAACTAAAATGTTATTTTAATTTCTCTTCTGAGGCCATGTTAGAAATGTGGTGCATTCCCCCGTGAATGATAAGTGCGAGCTGAATCCGGAGGTGTTCGCGTGAGGCCATAAATTACCCCCCACGTTTCATTTCCTTTGCCAAATTCGTACCTAGGTAGGGGGAGGCTTGAGATTTACATTTCAACCCGCATTTCGATGTCGGTTTTAACTACTTTTTACAATGGACGTAGCTTGCTACAAATCTACGAGTATAAAACATAAGAAGCCCACATATGACTACCGACACACGCCATTTTTCTAGATTAAAATAAAAGATTTTACCAACATGCAAATAAGGCAAACAAATACAATAAAACTTTGCTTAGTTATATGGTATTGTACTCAAGGTTCACTCAAGACTAAAAAGAATACTGAGCCTACATCATAGTCTTCTATGGGTAAGCTGCCCAGAAGGCTGGCTACGTTTCCTCGCTGGATCGGCATACTAACCCGTTGTCCGAAGTAAGCACCAGCCCTCTGATCATCTGAAGAGTCAATGAGCCATTTCGATACGATTTTATAGGGGCTCATGGGCTGAGGATAGGACACGGTCCAAGGGCTTCAACAGCAATCGTCACAAACATATAACTGTCACTGAGGGTTGCATATTTGCGTCGCTTGAGTGATTCAGCTGTTTCCGCCGCCGAACCGGCTGATCTAGACGTGTTTCGTAAATGGGATGCGACCAACCTGTCCACGCAGGTCGCATTCCACACCAAAGGCTTGCCACGTGGCGGTCGCATGCGATTAGAAAGAAAATAATGAAAAACTTTATTTGAAAAATAGCGACGTAGTTACGTACTTTACACATTATTAAGACACAAAGTATTATTTGAGAATTTGTACGCCGCATTTTCATTAAACAAGGTTTGCACTCAGCATATTGTTGTGCCGGAGTTATATCCAACACAACGCTGGTTTTCATTGCAAACCTTCCTTTTGGTGTAAGGCCATAACGATTAGTCATCCATCAGGACGCGTACTGTCAAATGTACAATTGCCTACATTATTATTAACGACGTACTTGTCAAAATATTTTTCATACGAAATAATTTAAGAATAAAATACATAAAACCAATAGATAAATGCTAATCCGACGCTTATAATAAAGTTGTGAAATAAATGATCCGTAAACAGGTTTATTTTAAGTCCCAATCTGAATCAAAATTTCTTCGATTCCAGTACTTTGGTTTTTAATAATATTGGTATTACTTGAATGGAGTTTATTTCAATTCCATTGAAAGGCAAATATTTGAAAATATACAACGGTATTCAATTGGAATAAGAGGGACGGCCATCGGAACTCTTAAGCTCAAGGTTGGCCGATTCACGCTGATATTCTGTAAGAGCTTGGTACCACACCGCTCGAGCCACCCAAGAGCTGTACGATAGTGATTTCAGCACAACTTTACCACGTATAAAACCTAACCTACCTATCTTAGTTATACGTAACTGATTATATTACAGAGTTTGAATGTACAAAATAAGACCGCATTATACCAAGAGCATTGTCAAAACATGGAGAATAAATCTATGTAAACGGAAACATTCGTATTTAAAGGAACATTACACTATTACGCCATGTTCAAAGACATAAACATCTAAATGCGGATCTGTAAGCTCGGATATTATCCGCGTCTCACTAATTGCGCCGAGCGTGTAACGCGTTTACTTACAATTCATTCTGACAGTTTTAATTGTTCGCGGACTAGGGATGTGCTAGGCGTAGACGTGTGTGTCGGATATATTCGGTACTGAAGAGCCCGATATTTAGTTTTTAGTTAGCAGGTCGAGCACGCCATAGGGGGTACAACAAAACCTACTGCTATCCCCAAGGGATAGTTTCCATGACGGATTACACTTCAAAAAAATCGTAGACATATTATATATTATAATATTTAAATAATTGGACAATTCTGCATGTGGATATTAATGGTTAGTTTTGGTATGAACTTTGAACAAGTTAAAGTAAGTAAACGTTTGTTTTACCAGTAGACATCAAAGTTATTAATATTAAAGCAGCAGACAAATACACATACCAACCTAACAAGTTACGTTTGTGTTATGGGTAAAACACAACAGTTAACACTCGGACTGATCGCAACATCCATTCCAGTGTAAATAATGGAAGTTCGTTTAAGTAACTATTTGAAATAGTAACCAAAAGCTCTAAGTTCTATTGAACTACGCGAATCAACACTACCGCAGACCACTACACCACAGAGGTTCATACCAATTAATATATATTTAAAATCTTTTAAGGGCACCTAAATGACTTGTAATAAAACAATGAAAGTTAGATTATGAACCCTATAACCCACTGTGATAAAAATAATTTATTACTCATTTAACTTTCAAACATGAAGTATATGATTGATTTAAGTGTATAAATAATTTTCTTAGATAATATAAAAAAATGTTCTACAAATGACACAGTAATTCAAAAACTTTAATATGATTTCATCACAATTAATTGCTTCTTAATTTTGTTGTATCTAATAGTAAAATAGGATATTAAAGTAATTTAAATTCTATTTTAGATACAATTTAAATTACTTCGTTGCTTTTCGTTTACTCTCGACTAGATCTGATTAAAAGAGTAAAACACATTATTAGTTACAATATGCCATATAAATTCATAAGTCCATTAAATTTTATCTAAATAGAAACACGTTAAGCTCAAAAACGACTCATAAAATCAGTTATGTTTACGATGGTACATCAATTATTTATTAATTGTACAAGATGGAAAAAACAAGCTATATCTCCATTTTATCGGATTTATTATACGGATACAACCATTCAGTACATCACTATTCAATGATGCGTCCTGGTGTTGCCAGGTCTTAATTTCGAATATCAACATTAAAATCAATGAGATGGTTGCTGATTCATAGTTTTAATTTAGCTGGTAACTAAGATTGACGGATTTGACTATTCCATAATCTCAATACATTATTATACCAAACCACGTAAAACCGAAACAATATAAACATTATGTTCGAAAACTGTGAAGATCCAAACTGCTTCCTGGAATTGGAACTCACGTAATTTTAACGACATACGGATGTTAATGAATAACTAAGCTAATACAATTAGAACTTATAATAAAGTTAATGCAAACGCATTTGATTACAGCATATTTTTAGGCATAATGTAGGAGGTAATCAGTAATACTGAATCATTGGCATCATAAAAAAACAATTTCTTTCTCCCTCGAGGATGTGATTTCTATTTTGTATTAAGTATTATACTAAAGACTCTAGGTATATCAAATAAAAAATCCTTCTATGAACAACATATGTTGTTTCCATAAATTTAGAAACTAATTAAACCAGCAAACTTGAAAACGACGTAAAATGGCAACACTTTGAATAGCTAGATACAAATAATAGACACTTTAGTCAATGATATCGCAGCATTCCGATAAATGTACAATTGACACATGGCAACATCACAACACACAAATAGGTCCGAGAAGCTATTAAAGATAATACACAGTGCATCGTAAGTGCGCGTAAAAGTGTCATTCGTGGCTCGAAGCAACAAGATTTACAACATTCGACTTTGAATGAGGCAGTCTTTTAGCTTTAAGTGCACGGATAAATGTGTTGATTCTTTAAATAAATCTAGGGATGGTACATGACAGAAAATAATGTATGTAAGTACGAGACTTTAATGCTTTTTATTGCTCGTAGTTCCTTTTAGAATAGAATGTGTCAGAATTATTCTGGATGTATGTGAGCGTCAGAAAGTCTCTGTCTCCAAATACATCTATAATTCAAGTATGAAGGCGTAAATCTTAGTAAAAAACGCAGTGCCTTTCCGCGTCCGTTCTATATCCGCTAACTCCTAAGGTACGCAACGAATTATAAAATGGTTTTCACCGTCAGTTAGGTAATTTTTCACTTCCACAAGGTTTATACAGGTTTATTTATATATATATATATATTTGGATTTTTCCAAAAAAGTTCAAAAGTTTCTTTTGGGTGTATCAAAAAATGGTATCAGACCTTTTTGTAGAGCGTTTTAATTCTCTATAAAGATTGGAACAGCGATTTATCATTCAACCAGTCGTATGAACGGTACAAAAACAGAAAAAGCAAAAAAATATTTTCCTAAGTCTTATTCTTCCTTCATTCCTTCTTATGGGAATTAAAAAAATGCGATGAGGACTATCTTAATATTAATATTATGGGCTCATCTTTTCACAGATTTTTTTTTAAACCCAAAAGAAACTTTTGAGCCCGTTTGGTTTTTTTTTTGGATCACCCTAATATATATATATATATATATATATATATATATATATATATATATATAATATATATATATATATATATATATATATATATAATATATATAAATCTAAATAAGTTTTTATGACTATTGATTCTTCAGGTACTTAGAGTGCTGGTGCTTACCTCCGATAAGAGACCAGAATGGCGATTCAACCAGGAAACGCAGCAACTACTGGGTACCTTACATAGAAGACGGTGATCTAGGCTGAGCATTCTACTTACAGTCTTGAAGGCTTATAGATAGAGTACAATATAGCAAAATTAAAGCGCATCTTGGCAAAAAATTAATGCAGTATAACCTGTGTCAAAGAAAACTTGCTTGCTAGAGAAGGAAGAGTATTACATACTAGGTTTGGGAAAACCCTAGTAGTTAATAAAACCTTTACTCAAATTATAATAATAGAGATTGGAATGAATTTCAAAAATTAACAAAATTGCCTTGAATCTGGTTAATTGGTAGATACCATATAGATACCTACATACATTTTGTGAAAGTGAAAACTATTATCGATTTAAACTACAGTGTAAACTCCATGTAACGTCACTCGATTTAACGACAAACTCCGTTAAGCGTCGAAATCTTTTGGCTTTGATTGGTTTAGCTTGTCTTTCATACAATGATACACTCAATATAGCATCACAACCACTCTTAATAAAAAAAGACGGTGTGCGTCTCGGGATGCTCGACAGAAGTGATAACTTGCCTGAGAGAAAGGGAAGCCAGACAGACTGGCGCCGTAACGTGTAACGTAACGAAGCATTGCCCTCCCATAAGAAGTTATCACTTAAAAACCCGAAATAGCGAAATTTCCAACTACTTCTTTTATCACCAAGATGCCTCAATATCGCAAGATATGAATAAAATAAGTGAAGAAAAATACAACAAAATTACTGGTGCAGCAAAAGACGTCAGACAAAAATAACAGACTGCTCTTCATTTAACGACACCTCTATAACTTCATTGTCGTTATATAGAGTTTACACTATACGTTGAAAATTACCTCTAAACAGATTTAAACGGCTTTTAATTTAAATATTTCATTTAAATAATATATTAGGCTGAAAGAGAACTTAAGCGAGTCACATTTTTCATTTTTTGCATTTCTACAATTATCATTTATAGCAGATATTATTCTTCTTTGACTGAAGTTGAAGAAAGAAACAATTAAGATTTTCGCTTTTTATTGTGTTTATTAAAATAAGAAGTTAAACAAGTCATAACCATTTCGAATGAGGCCAAAAACACAAACCAGACCCATTCGAAAATTAAACCCAAATAATAAGTTACTTCAAATTAACAACCTTCTACACATACAATTTCAAAACTCCATAATTCATTACGACAACTAACAAACTTTAATACATTTCACATACAGTGAATGTTATGTTCGAACAACGAAATAGAATGTGCAATAACAACCGGCAATGGATACAATAAATCATTTTATTATCTAATCTGGTATTGGATTAGTAATAAACTTGGTACAGAATGTTGGGTAACATTTGAGAAATATCATCGTACTTTAAATTCGTGTAACATAGTTCTGTGCCCTTTAAACGTAACGCAATATTATATTAAGCACTTAATATCATATCTATTAAATATAATTGCACAATGATCTCTTAAAATGAAACCAATATAATTTGAGATTTTTTACTTTATGTGAACTAGCGTTTTTGCACTGTCTCGCCTAATATAAGTGGCTAGCATCTACCCGCGACATCGTCCATGTGGAATAGATTAAAAAAAGGAAATTAAAAAACCTCCAATTTTGGAACATTCTTCATTGTTGCATCGCTCCTATTGGTCTTAGCGTGATATATATATCATAGGCTATAAGGCTAGCCTTCCCCGATAAATGGGCTATCTAACATTGAAATAATTTTTCAAATCAGACCAGTATTTTCTGATTAACGCGTTCAAACAAACAAACAAACTCTTCCGCTTTTTATATTAAGTATGAGATGATGCAGTTTAGGATGGAGCACGCTTACCTAGAAGATAATTTAAAAATTGCCAAGTAATAAGCACCTATAATAAACAATGAAACATGTATGTATGAAGAGATTAATGAATGTAGATGAAGCAAATGATATACCTACGGGAAGATCGTATAGCAAGTGGAAATCTAACGTCTCTATCTAACTCTATGGAAAACAGGCGTGATGATATGTATGTTCGTACTTAATTTCTGTTCACTCGTGACTTGAAACCTCCTAGATTGTACTAGTTAGGGAAAACACCAGAAAATTTGTAGTGCTATGCCTGGATCGGTAGTGTTATCACCACGTAATGGTGGCGAAAACCGGTGCGTCTGGTCGACGGATGGTAAAACGATGGTAAACGAGGAGAGGGGAACTAGCTTTTGATACTTTTTAGAACTAAGCGAGCAAATTTTTAGCAGGACGGTCTATTTAGAATACCGCTGGATAGCAGTGAAGTGAAAAAAGGAAAAGACGTAAAAAATTAGGGACGTCCTTAAAATATTTAACAGACATATTTTCCAAGTCATAGTTATGATCTTCAATGACTATCTTAAGAATAATAGCAAGATATCGAAAGCGATCAAAGTAGAAAAACCGTGTAACCTTCTTTAATTTTTGAGCAATAATGGGGAAAACGTTTATTTAATAAGATGAGGTAGAACTAAAAAATTTTTAATGCTAACTGACATCCATGCAAGAACGGAAAAATATTACTAATTACTGCCACCAAGCGGTTGTCGTAATATTTTTATTTTATTGTTATTTATTACTAGCTGTCCCGGCAGACGTCGTCCTGCCCGGTAAAAAATAGGGGTTGATCGTAGAGGGCTGAAAATCTAGGGTTGTATGTATTTTTGTATGTTGTATCATAAAAAATAGAAATTAAAAATTTTGTCTAAAAAATAAATAAAAAAAATTAGGGGTGGACTACCCCTAACATTTAGGGGGATGAAAAATAGATGTTGGCCGATTCTCATAGATACCGGATAAGCACAAAAAATTTCATCAAAATCGGTCAAGTCGTTTCGGAGGAGTATGGCAACGAAAACTGTGACACGAGAATTTTATATATTAGATTGAAATATTCAACATTATATCCCATAAATTTAAGGCTTAACAATACATAAAAATAAATCATAACCAAAACTGGATACTTATAATCTACAAAAAGGAACAGAAAGAGATAGCGAGTGAAACTACACTAAAATAAATTAGTCAATATATCTAATACTGTGAAATTTCTGACGGGAACTAAATTATTAGGTCTAAATACAAACATTACATTCCTTTTCAATCTTATTAGTTAGTTTACTAACTACTGATTACTTTAATATTGGTTTCGAAGAATTAAAAATGTCTAAGTCACTAAAAATGCGACAAACCAAACTACAACCAGATCATAAGGCATTACATTTACCTGTCTGTATGGTTACAACGACAACGAGAATTGATTACCCTTACAGCACGGAGCAGAAAGCTTTAGTGATATTTGTCTTTATCACTAAACGGAGCTTTTCATGCGGCTTCGATCATGTAATCCTTGAACCCACCGCCCAAGAGATCTACCCTAAAAAGTATCCTAAGTTCTTTGTTAGTGTACTAGATATTACTAAATTTTAAGATAAAGCAAAATTCACGTCACACTAAATATTTTAGGTGAAATTTAATAATACACAGTTTCAAAAGATAACGAGTATAGAATTTGATACATCTTCAGTCTTCTTTATGATCTTTTGATATTTATAAATGACTCTCAAACAGAAGACGTTGGTTGATAACATCGTTTATCTTGTCAAAATATTTAACTAAAATAATGATGGACATTCTTACTTTAGATATATATTTTTGTTCGTAGCATAGTTGAAATAAAATACTAAGGGTTGCGGCAGACGTTGTCCTGCTGACCCCCAGGGGGTGCCGCCCTGGACTCCCCCCCCCGTCCAGGTAGCGGTACAAGGGGATGCGTCCCCGGGGCCCCGAGCGGCCACTGTCACATTCTCCCCTTCACTCCGTGACAGTGGTGTCCCACCTTTCCGCCTCCAAATCCTAATGCCTTCCCCTCCTTCCCAAACCTCCTCCCCAAACACCCATCCCTTCCGTTGCGACCGCCAGTGTCGAGATTTTCTCCGCTGGCCGTCGAGGACGGCGGTGGTGATGTCCACCCCACCACCGCCCGCCTGACCGGCGACCTACCCTCCCCCGCTCCGTCCGCCGACGCTGCTGAGAGCGCGAGGCGGCGGAGGGGGAGAAAGGAGAGGGAGGGGTGATGGCGCAGGAGCAATCCTTCGCAGCCTCCCCCTCCCCCCCTATTGCAAAGGCCCCCCCGCCACTGACGCTGCTGAGTGCGCGAGGCGGCGGGGGGAGGAGGAAGGAGAGGGAGGAGGGAGGAGAAGGAGGGGTGATGGCGCAGAAGCAATCTTTCGCAGCCTCCCCCTCCCGGCGGCAGCGGGCGTCGAGGTCTGGGGGATCCATATAGACCTCCGCCCGCACTAATGCCGCGAGAGGGCGCGAGAGGTAGCCGCGCGTCCCTCTCAGGGCCGGGGAAACACCATTTTCCGGCCCGCACACAGGAGAGGCCGCCTCTGCTTATGAGGGCTTCGCTGCCGGGGTCGCGGGTTAAGCTCGCGCACATACCGTGACCCCGGCGCTAGGCGGAAAGAAGTCTCCCATGGGGTTTTAGTGGGTATACCGGCGCCGGTCGTATTGAACCGGCGTCGGGGAGCCCCACACACCGGCCGCGCATGATCCCCCGCGCGGCTGACGGTGCGGTAATGCATTTCCCCATGTAAAAAAAAAAAGACTTTGTCCTGCCTTGAAAAAATGAAAAGCTAGACCTTGATTCCAGCGCCACCTATCGGGTCTAATTGTGAATCTAAACCGTCCCTGAACCCACAATCAATCAAACACATTTTTTTGACACCTTAGGTTAGATTATTGAGGTCTTAACAAGGTTCCAAGTTTTTTTTTGTAATAAATAAAGCCTATATTTATTTGAGATAATGAAGCATTCTAATGGTGAAAGAATTTTTGAAATCGGTACAAATGTTTTTGAGTTTATTCAATACAAACATACAAAATTACATACATTCTAAAATACAAATCTTTTCTCTTTATAATATTAGTGTTGATATGAATCCATATTATTTTTCTTCTCAAATTTACCTACTTGTTTAGGGCTCACACTATATATTTTTTTGATTTCTATACTTTTCTACTTTGGCATAGGGACATGTTCTTTCATAACACAATTTTTCATGTCATCTTTCACACCTTTTCACTTATGTGTGGTTATGACTGCCTTTGTGGTTGAGCGGGCTAAGCCTTTGCCGGCTTACCTCACTGCATCGCAGAGGCTTTGGGTTCGATTCCTGGTGTGGTAAATTTCGGAAACTAATTTTATCCGTTATTTACTATGGTGTAGGTATCTGGGATCGGCCCTATAGAAGTGCGTTGTATATTACCCATAACATTAACGTGACTTGCTTAATTTGGGAGTTATACAATATATGTGTCTGTCTGCCGATTGGTAATATCTCTTTTTTGCCCACAAACTTGCTATTTTTGAGCATGAGCCTCTTCATTTCATGAACGGTATACCCGACACGTATGTTCAAGGCGGATCTAATCTTGATGTGCAAATGAAGATATAGATAGAATATACGCATCTCAAGTTATATGAGTTTATTTAAACAGTTAAATAATGCTTCTGTTTCCATAGCATTCTTGTACCATCAAAAACAGGTAGCAGCATTCCCAAGAAATGCCTTCAAAACTGAACATCAAAAACACGGAGAAAACATCACGTACCACATCAAAAACATTCAGTTTTCACTAAAAGGAGCTGAGGCTATTAAAATCGAGCGAGCTGAGTATAATATGGGTTACTCCAAAATAGACCAAGAAAGTTATGAGTTCGATGCAGCGCTGCACCGCGTATAACGGCCTGTTTTAACCGGAAACAATATTATTTTAATATCCATTCTAGATATTGGTTATGTATATGATATATTCAATGATATATTCAATGTGAATATGTTTCATAATTTATTTATTACAGAGCTAGCTGTATACGGCGACATAGTCCGCTTTTATTCACATTTTCTGAATGAAGCAAAATCGCTCAAACACGTATTTCCACGTATTTTTCTGAATGCCTAAATGTGAATATCTTGAGCAACTGTGGATTACCCATACAAATTTTGATCCCTCTCAAGATTGTTTTTTGGGACAAAGGGTATTCTATATCCTTACCTAGACTTCAAGCGGGTAGCTTGTATGTAGTTTAGGTAAGGATATACCCAATTGCATCTAATTTAATTAAGATCCGATCAGCCCTTCGGTTGTGAAAAGGTATCAAGTAAAGTTCCTTTGACATTTATATATTACGTACATACGTACGTGCATTCAGTGAAATACATTATCATTAAAATATTTGATATTATTTACCACTTTTAGTTTAGTCGTAAATGGGCCAACGTGCTATTCCAATATTATTTGCCGGAATCTAACCCGGAAAGCATGCACTATTTAAGAAATTTTTCTGACATCATCTATTCATATTGTTATAAACATAATTACCATATATTGACAGATCAACGACAAAATTTTGAGAAAAAAATGTACGTCAATACACCCGGTGTCTCAAACAGTCCAATACGCCTTAAAATGGGAATGTCCAAGCCTAGATGGGTTAATATTAGATACCAAGTTCAGTTCATATGAATACTCACAGGCCAATTCGACAACAGCAGGCTGACTGCGTATATCACCCCGGCTGCTCCACGCGTAACAGGTACATGTAAATCTATCCTCCCCAAAATACTCATCCAGTTGATCCCTGGTGACATTGCATTCAGCTTCAACAATCCTCACACCACTTTGAGGGTCCACAAATTCAAACTGAGTACTCGCAACCGACCGAACGTCGTTGCACTTAAAATACACTTGTAAAGCATTAGCTGCTCTACATCTTAACATAGCCGGTTTATTTCTCACTACAAATGCGTGTTGAGGTTCTAATAGGAACATTGGTAGGTCGTCAGTCGAACTTTGAAGTAGATGATCTCCGGACAGTGATGGCAGTTCATCTGCATCGTCTCTGTTCTCGTGATCATCTTCTTTATGTGATTCACCGTCGTAATCTTCTTCTGTATAGTCTTTATGGTGAGGCTGTAAGTGGTTCTTTTCTGAATTGTAAGGATCTAAAGCTTCTACACCAGCGGGATGAGCATATTCTGGTCTGAGAGGTATTGGCGGTGTTGCTGGTAACGTCGTGTGTTCTGTTTCTGTTGTGTTTGAGGTGTCTGAAACAAAGATATTTATATTTTTAATTAAGTTTTAAAATGCTTTTATGGCCATAATTTGCATATACATAATATACCGTCACGGACGTTTACCTACATAATATGATTACAGAATTTATAGTTTCTTTAACTAATATTAATGGATTGATTAGCCAGGTGGTAGGGCATTTGCCTGTCTGAATGGATGCCGCCCCTGCTCTGAAATATGCCGCTATAACAACCTTAGGTTGTGTTCCGGCGTTAGTGGCCAAGTTCCAGTCTTCCCTTTGAGAGCAGTAGCGCACTTGTACCACTTTTGGTCCGTAGGCAATGATAACCGCTTTCCACCAGTGGGCCGTCTAGGATTGTGTTTTAATATACATAAGTATAATTATTCCATTCCTAAAACTATTCTAATTCCCTTTAATACAACTTTTAAGGTATTATTAATTAAATTATTTTTAGAGTAGTTAGTACCTTGACATACAAAGAGACTTCACAATCTTACTACTTTTATATTTATAAAATTCTATGTAACGAAATAAGAATCATTTAAATATTTATCAAAACTCACTAGATTCAAACAGTTAGTTATAAATAAACAAAGAAAGCACTTAGCTCTAACATCGCGTTTGAAATCTTGTCATCGCAAAGCTATTTCTACAGCTGAAATGTAATATGATATTTTGGTAATAAGGCCAACAAGGCATTAGAATCAAGAGTCTATTATGGTATGTTTGAGTTGTCAGTTTGTGTATTTCTAGAACAGACTATATAAACGATGGAGAAACGTGTTCTTTTTATTATCATTTATTTCTCATCTATTTGTTTGGGATTCACGTTAAAACTACTAGGACCAGTTCTATGCTGTTTTCACTGATCGACAGTTACTTCTTAGGCTTAAACTCTGCGCTACTTTTCATCCCGGGAATCCCGAGGGAATTTGCCTGGAAGCGGTTTATAGCTGTTCAGGTGCTTAAAATTATTCCGACAATTTTTCACTAAAACGGTAGCTTACATTCTTTTTCAAATGCTGCGATAATTTGAGTCCCGAGAATCCCACGGGAATTTTATATCAAGCGTAGATGAAGTCGCGGGCATATCCTAGTTAATAATACGAATATTTAAGTATCAGTATCTATGATCGAAAAAGGCAACGTTGCCAGTATTTTGGGATTTTTACCTATGGAAGACAGTCGCCTAGGCTTGGTATTTTATTTAGTGTTCAGAGTGTAATCTCTGCAATTGTAGTAACATTAAAATTTAAAAACGAAACTTAATTCATTATTGTGTTAAATGTAATTTATGTTATTAATTATTATCATAAAAAACCAATTTTCAGCCTTCAATTCACCATTGAAGTGTATATCATTTTCAAGAAATGACTAACCTATTAGCAGTTCCTAGAAATAATCTGGTGCCATAATTACCACTGTCTGAAGCCGCATATGCAATTTGCGGCAATTTATGGCATATTATCAACTAAAAGGAATGAAATAGTTCTAAGAATCGCAATATTATATACATAATTGTAGTAAAATTGTATTGTAAACACAGATAAAGGAATGTTATGATGATAATTGTTTTAACATCCTCTCAGAAGTTAGACATACATTATTAATATTTGCTTAAGTTTTCGCAAATTTCGCACCAAGATTTTTTTAATTTTTTTATTTGAAGCTAGGTAGCCTGGAAGAAATAGCTTCTAGCGATAAAGCCACCTGCTGTTTTGTTAATAAGTATGGAAATTATGCATTTTTTTTGTGTGTGAATTGTGTTTCCCAAATCTATATCTGTTAATATACATAAAAGAAAGTCGTGATAGTTACACTATTTATAACTCAAGAATCGCTGTATCGATTTGGCTGAAAATTGGTAAGGAGCTAGCTTAGAACCAGGAGATAGACATAGTACTTTTTATCCAGTCGGAACCGCTAGGTGGCGCTGAGATCGGGTTCTAGAATCCCCCTTATCACCTGGACCGAATGTGATTATTTTGTTTTTGTGTAGGTCCTGTATAATATTGGCGTTTATTCGCGACTGGTATGGGGCTTGCTGATGTACACGCTAAGCGCAATAATGCTGAGTTGATCAACTGTGTCCATACAATTCTCGAACGATTCCCCTCGAAACTTTGTTAAAAATTCCTCCAACATAGCACAACGCGAAACTTCTCTCCACAAACTCCAAACATAACACAAATATATAAAGATAAGTATCTGCATATCTAAACACGAACATCTAAATTCCGTCATCGATTTTACACCACCTGGTTCTGCTTTCCAAAAGATATTTTGATATTACCACCCTCTTGAATATCTCAAACATTCCAAAAGGAACTCTATTTCGTGGTGTTATGGTTCAAATTCCTATATCATCACTGTTAAATCTACCCTCACCTAGATTTCGAGTTGACTTGTTGACGTTTAAACAGCTATTGTCACTTTGTTTACAAAAATATCCTTAAATTCGTTGAAATTTTGGATAGCTTAATTAGTCAAACTTCCGGTACCATTTCTGGATTGGGCTTTGCTTGTTTATTTTTAACGGAATTTGAAACCAGTACTTGGTTTAAGACAATGTATTGTTTCTAACATGTGCATATGTGAGCTTGTAAGATTCCTTTATGTAACATAATCTTATATTGTGCCTCGGCTAAACCTGCGCGTAATGCTTTAACTAACGCACTGATAAAAAACAAACGCAGATGTAGTCAAGATTTCAGTATATTATTGAGATGCGACACTGTTAATAACGTTAAAATTAGGTGGTGTTTAATTGTTAACGCGTTATTGTTTAATGCCACAAATAAGATGCGTTTGGGTACAGCCACTAATACTGATATTAATGCAGGTGGAGCAGGGAAATTAGAAGAAATAGTTATCTTTCTTTTTAAACATAATAAATACAGTGTAGAAGAGTAGCAACAGATTTGCTATATTTTTTATCAACATGCATTTCTGAAGTACATACAATAAACATGTGTACATTTGTATCTTTGTGTATGTGTTTGAACGAGTTTGTGTATGTCCGTGGACAGCCAGGTGGTAGGGTTGCCGGATATAGTAGTAAAAAAGGAGAACAGATTAGTTTTATGTTTTATTTATTTACACCTGACCTACCTATTTTAGTCAAAATATCATCATTTCTATTTGAAACGCGGTCAACGTATATTGCGATGCAACACGCGTTGAGTGTGTGTTAATGGTAGTCAAAGTTCAAGAGATCTAGGCGCATAATTTGTATTTGAAAATGGAGGACATTTGTTGTTGAAATTAAAAGGCCTGATGGAACAATAGTGACTTCTAAACCACTTCACCTTGCAAGAGGAGTTCCGCAAGGCTCAATTCTTGGACCACTTTTATTTATCTTATACAGTGCTGACATTATTGAATGTATCCAGCATTGTAAATTTCATATATATGCGGATGACATTCAGTTGTATCTATCGTTCAGGCCTAACTGCGTAAATGAAGCGGTTGAAAACATCAACAGTGACTCGAAAGAATCGTATCATGGTCAGAACAAAATTGTTGGTCTTAAATCCTATAAAGTCGAAGTTCATGATACTTGGTAGTCGCCAACAAGTCAGCTCAATAAAGGAAACAAGTCCTACGATCAAAATAAGAGATGAATGTATTATGAATGTAAGTTCGGCTTGTAATCTAGGACTTACCATCGATTCTGAATTACGATTTGAATCACATATTAATAATGTTACGAGAAACTGTTATTATAGGCTGAAAATATTATATGCTTTAAGGAATTTTATAAGTGTAGATGTGAGAAAGCAACTGGTAGAGAGTCTAGTCCTTTCGAAGCTAAATTACTGTGATATTGTATATGGACCATGCCTGCTAACAAGAACGGA
Organism: Dendrolimus punctatus; assembly: GCA_012273795.1. Taxonomy (NCBI): domain Eukaryota; kingdom Metazoa; phylum Arthropoda; class Insecta; order Lepidoptera; family Lasiocampidae; genus Dendrolimus; species Dendrolimus punctatus. The sequence goes on along the minus strand of CM022534.1, from coordinate 2,176,262 downwards.
ACGTCTTATACAACGTATACAAAATTCTTGTGCCAGATTTTGCTTTCAGATACCTAGGAGGAGTCATATCACACCATTTCTTAATACAAACGATATTCTTAAGATGGCAGCTAGAAGGAAACTTCACCTAGCTACCCTATTGTTTGGAATAATATCTACACGAAATCCAACATACTTATATGAAAAAATGGACTGGAGACAAAATAGGGCGCCAGAATACAGTGCACGTGTTGTTACTAAGCCTTTAGTGACGTCTAAACATAGGACAGCAGCGTTTAGGGATTGTTTCAAATTTGCAGCGACTCATTGTTGGAATGATCTCCCACCACCTTTGAGAAATATGAAGTCAGCAATTTCATTTAAAGTTCAATACAGAAAATATTTCATGGAGGAACAAAAGAATGACCCCACCTACCACAAATATTAATTAAAGTGTTGAATTCAACTTGGACTTGAAAATAACGTATAGCCTTTTTTCCCATAATACAAATGTAATTTTTATTTTATTTTTTATTTTCACAGCACTGTTTTTGATATATCTTTAAGTCTTTTGTAATTTTACTGTATATAACTATATGATTTTATTTAATAATATACTATATTTGTTTTTCTATTATAATCACAGTATATTTATGTGTGTTTTTATTTGTGTATATGCTGTATGTTTGTTTTATGTGTACAGGAACTTATGACTTATATATGTGTGTGTGTGTTATTGGTCAAGTGTTCGGAGGTTGGCACTGAAATTAGCGCTGTATCGGATTTCAAAAAAATTCGAAACAGCACAATGCTGAGTTGTCAACCTCGTTGACTAAAAAACTCGACGTACGGCCTTTATTTTTATTTAATATTATACATGTTTTTGTGTAAAATTGACAATTTGTTTTTTTTTTTTTTTATGTATAGCGTCGTATTTTAGTCAATAATCTTTTCTTTCGTTCTTCTTCTTCTTCTTCTTCTTTCTATTTGTGGATGAAGGAGGACGGGAGGACAATTTGACGAAAAGGAGGAATCTCCATGTGGATATCAAATGGAAAACCTAGTAATAGGAGTAATCAGAAAGATTCATTGTATATCCTATTTGAAATGTTTCGTATAACATGTAACTGACAATTTTAGAATCCATCCGAATAACATCTAGACCAAAGTGTTAACAATAGATAAACTTTATTACGCCTTGCTAATTTTTAAAAGATCAAATCTTAAAGTTCAAAGAAGAATATGATAGTAACAAAGAACTTAGAAATTGATATTCTAACCAGGTTGAATGGTTGAACATTTTCAACCGGTGAGATAACAATAACAGTCAAACATAAGTAAAAATACTTAGGCAATGCTTTTATCAATAAAATATGATGCAATTACCTGAGCATTTGGCGGGAAATTGGAATTTTAATGATTTCAATAATGGCGCCCGTTAACCGCCCGGCGGAGCGGAAAAGCGGGCCCAAACAAATCTTATTAAGGAAAAATAGGAAATACTCCGTTCCCCAAGGAAATGTTAATAGAAACGATACTACAGGACCGAAAACTGATTACTATGTCGGTCCGACATAGTAATCAGTTTTCGTATTAAGGATTTTAATATTAAATTTAAAATATTAAAATATTTTTTCTATTCGACATGCAAGCACATTGTACATGTACATATAGCCCCAAGTTGAATAATTTACGCTTGTGGTATGTGTAAACGACGGACCACTGGACCACTCTAAGGCCGACCCCTGACACCCAGACCATAAATAACGGAAAGTTCGCTGACGAAACTTACTATACAAAGGATCTACGTTCTAGAGAACTATGCTGAAAGCGAACTCAAAATATTGTATAAAAAGTAATTCACTGCCTATTGCTGTTAGATAAGCAAAATCGCTACCGATATTTAAAACCTGTCATTGAAATATGATATTTAAATGCATCTATAAACATTTATATATTTTGTAAATATATGTATGGTATGTATATATATATATATATATATATATATATATATATATATATATATATAAAATTAATATTGGTATTCCAGCGAGAATGGATTGGCAACCACCTGAGTTTTTACGAAATTCAGAACGTGGTCATATTTGCATAACCCAAATATGAAGGAATATGAAGGAAAAGGAAAAAAAAGTACTTAAATATAAAAAATAGAACAACAAATATAAAGAAAAACAATATTTAGCTAGACGTGTTGTTTGGGAGTTTCTTGCCGCTTCTTCTTAACAGCAATATCACGTTGCGAAGCGGTGTACATAGACTAGGAAGTAAAATTAAATTTTAACCTATATGTATGACCTTCAAAAAGTGTTCTCCACTGGAACTTGTTGTGAATAAAAACTTTTGAATTTGAAGGTTGTACAAAAATTTTGGAGGCGCTCAAATTTGAATTTATATGTTACATATTTGCACACACAAATTTGAAGAATGTATTGCTTCGCGTTCGTCAAACCTTTCACCTTTGACAGAATTCTACGTAACCCTAAAATGAGCTCTTTAAGTAGCTCCTGTATTATATTTTAATACCTAACATTCTTTGAAATCAAATAATTCCTATTCACAATACAATACTTTTAAATCACTATTTACAATCCAAATGTATTAGATGTAAAATAAATCTACAAATAGTATACCCCACAAGAATACAATGATGGCGCCCACAGGAAACGGTTTATTAGGGATGCCATCGCTTCAAAGTAACTACATAATTATTCCTTGGTAATCAATACAATGATCTGAATCCTGTCGTACTCAATCAATTCGACAGGTCAATGAATTATGTCGATGGTAGAAGTTTTTAAACTATTGCATAGCTTTTATCGCGGGCTTTGAGCGCGGCGACTGAATCAAGAAATCCCGTAACGAAAATAAACCTAACACCTCCCACTCCGCCTACCATACGCGGTGACAAGGGACTGAGGCGAGCGCGGCGAGCGGAGGCGTCCGGTGGCCACAGTGACCCGCGAGCTCTCGTAGCGGTTCGAAGTAAGTCAGGTATTGCAAATTGTGGAGGACGATTATTTATCATATCTTTATAATGCCACACTCACCGCATGTGCGCCCCGTAAGTATACATGTAGGTATATATATATGTATACATAGGTGATTTCGTTTCTTATCGGTCACAAAGAAAAAAAAAACTGCAAAAATAAATAAATAATTATAATTGCAGAAGTTGATAAAAAATGCTATGCCGAGGCAGTCCCCGAGTGCCACAAGGAGTTTTTTTTATTGGTAAAGTACAGTGGACAGGCTGACGAGACTTGACGACAAAGTGACATAGTTCCCGGTTTAAGCATTGATCATAGCCAATGTGATTCTATTTCTCGACGTATCGTCGGAAATATTATATTACTGTCCCTTTACTCGAAAGGTATAAGACATGATATTGAGAATAAGAACCCCAATATCACTGTGCGTAGGCCACTGTGACCGCTCAAGATTCGTGCCGGAAACTATAACTGTCCCGTATAGATATTTGCAACACTGGAGGTGCTACCGTGTGCTTGCGCCGCGAAAGGGGGACTAGTGTCACTACTACCGTAATACAACTCAAAATCGTTCCGTACCGTAATAACAAGATACAAAAGTTGCGACCAATTAAATAGTCGGAGGGACTATTTATGTGGTCGAAATTTTGTATCTTGTTCTATTTTTTTCTCAAAATTTACTTTCTTTTCCTAGGATTATAAGTTGTTTTTAGGACGCAATATTAAATTAATTGTAACGCCTTTGGTGTCACAAATGTCTATAGACGACGGTAAATGCGCAGTTTAGAAACAATACTTAAATGACTGTTGCTACGGAGGATCCACTTGTGGAAAACTCCTTCATTTGAATGTTATATTTCTGGCTTTAATTGAATTTTTAAAAAGGAACCTTCAACAGCAGTCATTCCGTTCTTTACTAAAAAACAAAAGTTGTCAAAGGCAATAATAAACAAAAAAAATATACATTCGCGGAGGGAATTCAAAGCGCGGATAGCTGTTAAATAATTATACAAGCAGTTGGAAACGTGCCCGTATTGCCGTATTAATTCATATTAATTTGTATAAATTGCAGAAAGAGAAATTTAAATCAGATAAACATAATTAAAATATTTAATTATGTCTATTCATGTCAAAGGTACGCAAACACGAATTGAAAATACATAAAAGCAGAAATATTTCGTTAAGACATTCGTAGGTAACATGACGTCTTTGATGCTCTGCGTTAATTAAATATTGAAAAGCAACAATCATATTTCGTATATGGTGGGGCACCATCTGAGATAATGTTATAGATATAGGCCATTTCACGCAGATGTGGCGACGGATATTATGCGATACGATTTTGTTCTTAATTGTTAATCAGGTAATATATTCACAGACAACGGATGTTTATACTGTTACGAGTTGCATGACTCGAATTAAAATGTCGTTAGAATTACTATAGAGTTTATTAGAATTATACAAACACGCATAGCACAGGTACAAATATAACTAAACACAACCAATCCAAACGTAATACACGATTCAATAACACGCACAAAGTCCGTCACTAAATAGATTACCGAATGTACACAAGTCTTGCTTCGCTCGTGGTTATCGCTTGACTGCCTTATCTCTCAATTGGGGCATTGTTTTATACTGTAGTACAGATGCAATATCTCTGCCCAGCCACGTGGACCGAATTTCTTAGAATCAGCTTGTATTTTAAATCCAAGACACCTGGCGGTGATCGCAATACAACAATAGGCCGTAAAATATTATAATACACATTGGGCATTTTTTTAATCACAAATTAAACAAAAAAGAAGACCAAATGCCGAAAGGTAATAAAAATGTGTGTGTGTTTCTACATGTAGGTATGCAGGTGTGAATTTGTCTTAGTCGGTCGTAACAATACTCATATGGGGCTTTACGTTAACGGAGTCATTTTTAACTCTATTGCTGTTATTAAAAATAACACATTACACTCAATCGCCACATCTGCGTGAAATAGCATTTGTAACATTATCCCAGATGGGAGTGCAACATATAAGTTTTTTTATACCAGTCGTTCAGCAGATAGGCAGACGGCCCACTTGATAGGAAGCGGTTACCATCGCATATGGACATTTGCAACACCAGAGGTACTACAATGTGCTGCAACTCGCTTAAGGGAGTTTGGAACCTGGCTACTAATGCCGGAACACAACTCAAGGTTGTTATGGCGACATACTTTAGACTTGGGGTTGAAGCCATGCAGTCGGTCAAATGCCCTACCACCTGACTGTGGGTTGTTTTGTATTCTTTCTCCGTTCCTGCAAGAATAAAAGGTGAGTGTGATTGTGAAATGACTTTCCATCATATAATATATCATCATAGTATGAGATGATAGTACAGTAAAGGTCATATTCATATTAATTAGAGTAAGTTTAAAATCTCTATATAGTTTTTAAAGTATCCATCAAACTTATCATTTCTTAATTTGAATAATAAATATTAGCACACCTTCACCAACCACCACCAAGGCAGTCACGCAAAAACTACGCTCCGCGTGTACAAAATAAAATATTTTTTTAGTGACACTATACCAGTGCGATATATCAGTGCATGCGGACTGCACAGTCGCGCCCCTACCACCTAATAAGACACATTTGATCACAGTCACTAACGTTATAGCAGGTGCGGCCACAGCACTACAGTAATAGAACCTGTCGAGTGTGTTCAAGTGCTAAAACCAATTAAAAATGAGTGACTGGTACGCCATTGGGATTAATAGATGTTGGATGCCCAACGAAACGTTGAACTTTGTACTGGAGGAATGTGGGACAAGACGTCAAGAGGCAAGCTTTGTTTATTTTTAGGCTGGTTCTCACTCGATTTGTTTGAGTTAGTTCTTTTAATTATCCTCCAATTTCCTCGGTGTATCGGGCTGGAGGGCGTCGGACACTACGTTTTCCGAGACGCGGTCTCCACTCCAGGACTCGTTGGACTAGACTAGTTAGTTGATTTAGCACAGAAATAAAAATAAATAAGTCGGAAGTCGCGGAAGGCCTCGACACACCTTCCATGATCGAATTGATCATGTACTAGCAGAAGGTGATGTCAGGAGCCTTAAGAACAGACGAGCGTGCATGACAAGAGCTATGAATGTCAAAGAAGCAAGTGAGGTGTGTAAGAGTAAGCCTGTATGGCGCTCTGTTGTTCGTGCCTAACCCGCAAGGGACCTGGCGTGAAGTTATGTATGTATGTAAAAATAAATAAAATGCAAACAAAACAACGCTGGCGTGATAATATTTTCATTCTATAAACATTGCTGACGTATAGCAATGGCATGTCGAAATGAATACGTAAGATAATAGTCGAAATTCGGATGTTACGTTCCACGCAACTCAAATCAACATCCAAATAATTATTCAACCCGTGTATTTGATTATACAGTGTGTTCGAAAGTGATTTTAACATCCATGTTTGTAGAATTAAGTTGTCAGTTGGAAATAATAATTCTGTATTCGACATTAGAGAGATTATTATCTCAGTCGGTCTTTATCCGGTGGATTTTGGTCAGGTGTTACGATTATGATACCTTTGCGTGGCGTAATTATATATACTAATCTATCTTATACTAATATATAAAGCTGAAGAGTTTGTTTGTTTGCTTGAACGCGCTAATATTAGGAATTACTGGTCTGATTTGAAAAATTATTTCAGTGTTAGATAGCCCATTTATCGAAAAAGGCTATAGACTATATATTACTACTATACTATATATACTGTTTGTTCGGATTCACGTAAAAACTACTGGGCCGATTTCGATGCAAAGACTTGAATCTACGCTACTTTTAATCCTACGAATCCCGCGGATTTTTTTCTGGAAATGATTTAAAATGACCAGTTTAAAAAAACGAATTCTAATATCATTTTTTAACGGATCGATAGCAAATTTTATGTTACAAATATTTTTTTCTGGGAGCGGTTTGTAGTTGTTAGGCTCCATAAAATTTACTTTAATTGACACAGTTTTCACTAAAACGATAGTTTACATTCTTTTTAAAAGCTGCGGATTTTTTCCCGGGAATACCGCGGGATCAGTCGGGATGGATAAGTCGTAGATAGTAATATAATTAATACGAGTATAATTATTTATTTATTCCCTAAATACATTGCGAAACTATATAACAAGTATCACGTTGAGTAATCCTAAAAAATATCTGTCGATTAGTGAAAACCGCATCGAAATCGGCCAAGTTTTTACGTGAATCCCGAACAAACAAACAAGAAATCTAAAAAAATGGCTTCGTGTTCTGCGTCGTTTATATAGTATATTCCAGTTGGTTTTTTTAATAGCTTCAATATACAGACACGATTTGTTCAGAATTTTATAATGTTATATTTTTAATATTAGTTGTAGCTAAGAGAACACTGGATCTATAACAGATATTCGATCACCCATCTCGAACTTGACCGCTCCATTAAAAGAGTTTATTACACCCCACTCTAAAAGGTTTATCTATAGTTAAAATGGGAATGAATGCCAGATATCGGTACTATTGGAATTTTAATATATACATCCAGCATTCGAACTGAAATAAGTGATATATACAATACGAACGTAGGGTTGCTAGACTAATGAAGTCTCCGAGATCGGGGGTTTTTATGGATTGTGATCTAGTCAACAGGAGTGTGACTGAGCTGTTACAATGAGTTAGAGTAAAAGCGCCTTGTGCTCTCTCATCTCGAGGTGAGGACTCGAGGTAGCTGGAGAGACCCAGATCCTCGGCTAGGAAATGGTGGGCCAGGCCGTCGGCCATCCGGGCTGGAGGTGAATGCGAAGGCAAACCCACAGTTCGCCAGAGGACGCTCGAGGATCGGACACCGGTTTTAGTGAGTATCAACAGCATCTCACACGGAAGGTACTCTTCTCACCCCGAGCTGGCAAATCCTACACACGGGTCGCGACCTTTCTCTCTCGCGCGGTCTATGGTCCTCAAACGGATTTTCTTATGTAAAAAGCGCCTGGTAAAAAAATCCACAGAAAGAAAGACAGAAATTATTTATATTTTCTTTTTTTTTACTTTGACGTATCATATACGCTACCTGTTGCGGACAGAGAGCTGCCATCCGTAGCTCGCGCAGTTAGCAGCTAGGCGTGCGTCAGACGGAACATGCAATATAAGAACCAGCCTTGCTGGTCGGAGCTATGCACTTAATTGCACTTACTTCAGTTCAAAACGACTACTGCTCTCTCTGCCATCCATTATTATATTCTCTGTTACTGGTCTATGTATAGTTTTAAATTAATGTTTGTAAATAAAAGCCACACAGTCCACATCGAGCTTTATTTAGAAGAAGCAACTGCCACCAATACTGCCTATTCATAGACGTGACAGATATAAATTTATAACTAGCGAGACCGACAGACGTCCTGTCTTGAAAATAAAGAAAATCCTGGAATCATTTCAGAGGTAAACACCGAAAATCTAATACTTTGTTGGGTCACGTTTTGGTACAGGGAAATTCTGAGTGCCAAACTGACTAAAATTGCGGTATAATTTTTTTGTTTTATTTTCCTTCTTTTATAATCAGATCGCAGCATCACATGCCAGGTCTTGTGTACCAGGCGGTCACTCAAAGCCAAACACACAAAAATATTCAACAAAATCCAAGTCGTTAGGAAAAGTTCAGTGACAAACACTTAGCCGAAATTACGAGTATAATTATACAAAAACGTTAGAAAAAACAGATATATTATTTATTTTTAAAATAATTAGGCAGACTACACACTGCATTTACTTTTAACACGCACTAATATTACAATTTAATTAAATGGTAAAGTGGTTCTTTTAAAGTTAGAACCCATTTGAGTAGTATCATTATGGATAAAACACTTCATCCCTTTCTAAGTCATAGCTGTCCTTAAACACATTCGTGTATGCAAGCCCTATCCATCAGAGGCACTCGAAGATAAAAACGTGTTAGGCGGCCCTTAATGAACTTTTAACAGCACTTACTTTGGTCGTGGTTTAGATATTGTATCTTGGTATAGTGAAATGGAGTATCTATTCAGGTGAAGATGAGTGGGAACGAATGGACTTGAGTGTAATGCTGTATATATACCTATATATAGGAATTGTGTTATGTAATTTATCTTATATTCCTGTTTCGAGCTACAGGACTCGATTAAAATGCCGTTGGAATTACTATACAATTTATTAGAACTATACAAACACGTATCACACAGGTACAAATATAACTGGACGCAACCAGTAAAAATAAACGACTCAATAACACGCGCGAAGTACGTCACTATATAGCTCATCGAATGTACGCGTCTTGCTTTGATCGTGGTTGTAACTAGACTGCCTTACGACCTCCGTTCGGGCATTGCTTTATACTGACTATACAATATATAATACAACACTCGACCGCGTGGACTGGATTTTTCCAAGAAAAAGTAAACTGCACACGTGCGGCCATAAACAAGTACAATACAATAGGCTAATTGCAAATTTTAAACACAATGTAAACAAAAGAAGTCCAAATGCGGGGAAAGGTAATAAACTACGCTTTATGATAGGCAGGTGCATTCACCTGTATTGTAGGTTAAAACACATATGTTTCATTTCAATATCTTGCAGGGTCCAAAAGATACGAAAGTCACGCGTGAACAAGTTACGAACACAGCTAATTCAAAATAAAGCAAATACCCTCAATTCACAAAACCAGTTTGTAATATATCCCTGGCATCACAATGCTACTTACGCCATATTGGGACATTAAGCTATTTATGTCTGTAATACCCTTTTTCAATACCTAAAGCTTCCTATTGCTGCCATAAATCAACTACACACGCGCTTTACAATCTAAAACACGTAATAAAACATTAAGAGCATTTGCATCGTGGATGCATCCATTTTGAGTTTACTCGTAAATGCACTTAGTATGGTGAGACGGTAAAAGATGCCCCCGATCTATTTAATGAGATCGTAGTGCGGAGCGATGTCCCAATGTCCCGTTGGGGTTGCCAGTTGTTTTTAATACAAAAACATTGAAAGTGTCGATTTTTCGAGAAATAATTACGGGTATCTTCAAATTTCTTGAATGCCATATTTTTATCATTTCTTCGCAGCCGGCTGTATGTTGGTGTTGCAAATGTTGACTGTAACCATTTCCATCAGATGGGCTGATCTGATCAGATCTTGACTGCTGTACTTCAGTAATAAAAAACTGTCAAGCGTAAGACTGCAGGTTAGGGATGAAGACTTTGTATATGAGCGTGACGGTCACCGATTTCAGTACTTTCTCCCCCTCCCAAAAATGCTCAACGTGCTTGAAAGAGTTTCTCACTTCGAAAACATACATTTTCTAGGCTAGTTTGTACTTCGTTAGTGGCCTAGTAGTCTGAATGGTGACGTGTTTAGTTCGTCTGTTAGGACGCTCGATCCCAAATTTGTAAACCAACACTTACTGTTGTAACAGATTTTTTATGTATTTGCTCAGATCTGTGTGCAACTAGGATCGACTAGTGTGTCTGTTATATGTTACATATAATACAAACTTAAATTGATTAGCCGATGGATATATTTAAAATTAAATTTACATAAAATCGTCTGATATGAAAAATGAAATATTTTAGGAATGATACACTATGTATAGAAATGCCTGTAAGCTAGGGCTGATTTTCTGGTCGTGTATTTTTAAATTACTATAATAAAACTAAAGCTATATAAAATAAATTAACCTATTTGCTATAAGACGATAATTAAGAAGTTTTATACAGCTTTTAAAAGAATTCAGTTTTCATTCTGAATCTTAAAAATATACATGGTAACACTAAAACTCTCCAGTAAGTATTGGAAGTGAGACAATTTTTCCGAGCATGTGGTAAGTCCCGAGTGATGGGAGAGTGTTTAAAGCATGTGTTGGGGTGTTACGTTAAGTGACTTGTGTGATGGATGGATTTTTAAAGTTTTCTTAATGAATGGGGGTTAGGTGAAGTGTTTCGGAACGGAGATGTTACTGACAAGATAGTTGAAATTCAAAATTATTTATTTAGGTAACACTTTTTGAAGAGCTCGTGTACCTAATATGAATAAAGGAGTTAGGCTTTATCTAAAGTTATTATAGAAATAATTCTTAATTATGGACAGGATCCAAGATTTCTAAGGAAATAACTCAGGTGATATGTAATTATTATTATGCTAAACTAAAAGAGCAGGTAATACGATAATAATATAAATGTGCTTTGCTTGCGTATATTTTAATTCCTATCCATACTTCTATTATTATTATTTTTTAATAGCAGACAATCTTTGTAAGAGTAAGACCAATATTGTATATGCTCGAATTAAGCAATTAAAGGTTGTGTTATAGATAATATAAAAAGCACCACTCTGGGGCGGAGGCTAGACACTCAGACCAGAGTAAATAATGGAATTTTCGTTCACGAAATTTGTCATATCCGTAATCAAACACGGAGCCTTTGAGCTGCAGTGAGGTAGGCCGGCAAATGTTTAAGTCACTCAACCAAAAAGGTCATCAAATTCATTCACGATATAAAAGTATCTATTTGTATTTCTTTACAATTTCATTCAATATGTCACGACGTGAGAAACCATCTTATTTTCATTTGTTATAATTATGAACATATAATTATATATCAATATATAACCAAAACGCTGGCTTGTATTTGGGCAACGCATAAGCGTTGCCATCCAACGTGATAACATGTCCACCATTTTGGGAAAGTTCCCAACTGAGGTTGATTTCGGACCCATTTACTATTTGTAATTTTTATCATTTATAAATTAAGACATAACTTCGGACTTCGTCCGCGGAGGATAGTTACTTTGGGCTAACGCTAACTTCTGTCATACATGATTTTTGCGACACTAACCGTTTATGCAGCGCATGCAGCAGAAGCTCTCAAAAGGAAAAAACCCGGTTATGAAACATTCTTCATTGGTGCGCCGCTCCTATTGCTTTTAGCGTGATGATATGTAGCCCATAGCCTTCTTCGATAAATTGGCTATCTAACACTTAAATATTTTTTCAACTAAGACCAGTGAGTAGTTCCTGAGATTAGCGCGTTCAAGCAAACAAACTCTTCAGCTTTATATATAAGTATAAGATTGGTACCGACTGAAGCATTTATAAATTAGACGACTCCGTATAAGCAAAACAACGTGTTCTTAACTTCTTATAGCTATATTAAGACTAAACGCGCTTTAATAAACCAGCGTTTCAGTTTAACATTGAATGAAAACCACTCTTGTGTAGTTTGTAATACCAAATTGGATATATATCTGACATGCAAACATGAATCATACTTCACAAGTTCATAAATCAACATAATAATAACTCACAAGTTTGTTTGTTCGGATTCAAAATGGATTTAGTAAGCTCCTTTTGAGAATTTGCAATGTGTCTTGAAGTTTTGTATTTCAAATCCTACTGTAACTGGTTGTGAGAAATTAATGGCATGTTTGGTTAGATGTTTAACGGCATACGAGCACATATAGATATTTCTAGAAATTTATTAAATACGATCTCAATAAGTAATACAATAAAAGGAAACTTAGTTATATTGTATTCTACCCATAGTCCCTCAAGACTATCAGAAGAATACTAAGCCTAGATCACCGTCTTCTATGGGTAAGCCCAGAAGGGCTACGTTTCCTAGCTGGATCGCCATACTGATGCCTTATCCGAGGTAGACACCAGCCTCTGATCACCTGAAGACTCAATGAGTCATTTTTGTAAATTTTGTACCATCATTTAATACAGTATTTATGCGACTAGTACACATAATTAAAATTGCGTTTTAACTCTTTTAAGCGCGACATTCTATTCGATTTTAAAATCGACGTTTCGCCCAGTTTTCAGTAACACGGAAAATAACAGGTTTGAAGTTAAAGAAACGAAAGAAGAAACTTGGTCTTTTGTATCACTGCTACTGAAAAGTGGTGAAATATCGATATAAAATTAAATAAAAACTTCAACACGTACTTTTATTTATTACAAAGATATATATATATATATATATATACAGTGTAAACTCCATGTAACGTCACTCGATTTAACGGCAAACTGCCTTGCGTCGAAATCACTTGGCTTTGGTTTAGCTTGTCTTCCATACAATGATACACTCTATATAGCATTACACCTACTCTCAATAACAACAACAATTAAGTAATTAAAAGTACCTTTTAAGTTGCCAAAACTTGCTAAAAACTAGTAAAAACTACGCAGCTTATTATCCTAGCCCGTAATAAACTCGACTGTCGGCATCATGCATTGCATGCACTTAAATTTCTAAGTACTTCCTTTATCACCAAGTTGCCTCAATATTGCAAGTTTTGAATAAAATAAGTAAAAAAATAAAACAAAATTACTGGTGCAGCAAAAGACGTCAGACAAAAACACCAGACTTTCTCCATTTAACGACATCTCTCTATAACGCCATACAATGAACAGTCGCTTCAGTGTCGTTATATAGAATTTACACTGTATAGTCTGGCAAAAAAAATTTATTACAATCAGACTCGAGTTGAAATTTCAGGACAGATGTCAGACAGAGTCGATCACTATTCGAATTCCAAGATGGCGCTGATCTCCGTCGAAGTACGGTTTTAGATCTCGTTAGTAAACGCCAGTGGAATCTGAACATTCATCAACTTGGGCATATTCCACATTGTCTAGTCGATAAGGAATGGCCCCATTTACATTGCTTGTTTTTGTTTTGTTGATGGCATCTTAAAAGTAAGAAAACATTCAATGTGTTATGTTTATACAGAAATGGATCAGGAAGTATTTTCTTTTGTAATTATGCGAGAGGGAATTGGTTTGTTTTACTCCATATATGTGGGTTTGAATACTGCCAGGAGAAGACTTCTTAGAGGAAAGGAAGAGATTACTGTCACAGTCTTTCTGCAATGGGTAAATATTAACTTTAGGTAATTTAATAAATTACCTCAATATATATTATCACTAGAATATACCCGCGACTTCATCCATGTTTGACTTAAAATTCCCGCGGGATTTCTAGAATAAAAAAGCGCAGATTTTAAGTCTAAGAATCTATTAACTAAAACTGCATCGAAATCGGCCTGGTATGGTGAATCCCGAATAAATAGACAAACAGACATAAAATCCAACGTTTATAAAGTCTGTTCCAATTGGTTTTTTTTGTTGTTAAAAGCTTCAATGTACGGACACGGCATATTTATCATTTTATAATATTATAGATGAGTGAATACTTCGTAATACCGAAGTAAGAAAGAGAGTTGGTCTGAAAGAGAGTGTCGGGGTGAAGGTAAGGAAAGGAATGCTCCGGTGGTTCGGGCAAGTGGAAAGAATGTATGATGAAAGAATGACTAAACAGATATAAAATGCAAAAGTGGATGGATGCAGAAGTCGCGGAGGCCACGACACACCTTCCATGATCAAATTGATCATGTGTTAGCAGAAGGTGATGTTAGGAGCCTTAAGAACAGACGAGCGTGCATGATAAGAGCTATGAATGTCAAAGAAGCAAGTGAGGTGTGTAAGAATGGGCCTGTGTGGCGCTCTGTTGTTCGTGCCTACCCCGCAAGGAACCTGGCGTGAAGTTATGTATGTATGTATGTAGATGAGTGAAGTATATAGTTTGCCGTGATATTGGTCTTAGTTCAATCTAAATATCAAAGATAGTTTAACAGAGCAACAATTATGCTGAGCTTGATCCAATTGACGGCCTCTGTGGTTGAGCGGGCTAAGCCTTAGTCAGCCTACCTCACTTCAACGCAGACGCTCCTGGTTCGATTTCTGGTATAGTAAATTTCGGAAACGTTATTTACTATGGTCTGGGTGTCTGGGATCGGCCCCAGAGTAGTCCGTTGTATATTTCCCATAACACAAGCGTAACTTGCTTAATTTGGGGATATAAATGTGTGTGTTAGGTTGCCGATTATATATTATATTATATATATACATAAATATATAATTAAAAATGTAGGATTTATATTAAGACGTCTTCTTAGTATGTGGTTATTACTCGTTTTTTAATTTGTTACCTTAAACATGCTTGTTTATTTATGTAGATTCATCCTAAAATTAACCTGTTTTCTTTCTCAGATCAAAGAGAATCGATACTGGAAGGAAACTGTCAATACGTATCTGATGCAAAAATGGAATATTCCATTAACAGTGAAATAGGAAACGGGCACTCCACTCACGCAGCTGCCATTCGAAATAATAGCAAAACACTCTCCAGAGACGCCATTATGACCCTAACAATGGGATTATCTTGTTTGGGAACCTCTTGACTACCTAAGACTTTAGAAATATCGTGTTTCCAATGCTATTCATACAACTTTAGGGTTCCGTGAGAAATTAATGCAATATTCTGGTCAGAAAGTCATCACTACCTACCTCTTCAAATCTTCTTCTTATATATAAAAATTAATATTTGTCTCTATGTTCTTTATAGGATCGTAAACAATACATCTGATTTTGATGATATTCTATGTCTGTGTTTGAGTGGGTTCCCGGATAGTTTAAATTCACAGTTAGACCATAATATGGGGAAATTAAAAATGACAGTTGCATGAATAAAACAATGGAATAGTTTTAGTTTCGAAATCAGTCAGGTTATAATTTATTGAACACCAGTATCAGTTCAATTATTATTTGATGATTTAAAATTGGCCCTTAATGCATGGCCAATTTGATAATCTTAATTCAAATAAATAAATATAAATGTATATTAATTTTTATAATTATCGGCAGACAAAAGTAATATATAACAATATTAATTTTTTTATAGTCTTTGCACAAAAGAAGCAGTGTTTATATAGCAAAAATAATAAGATTAATAATTTATCAGTTTGATATAATATAATTATTATTTTAAATCAAAGTACATAAAGAATATCATATTCATAATGATAGGAAAACTGATAAAGAACTCAATAATAGTAAAATGGTATTTGAATGCCTTACATATTTTCTAAAAGTGTTACACAATTACTAGCAAGATAAATGTAGTGCAAAATATTAGTTTTGAGTACGGAACCCAAAGGCGTTTGACCGGGCCGACTCGCCCCGACCTTTTTTTTGTCATTTTCGATTATCGGCATGTTCTTTGGTGTGGTCATGCGTAACTTTGCACCTTGTTCCATTGTTGTCGTGTGGGAGAATTTTTAATAACGTGAATTTTATTTGTTACAAAGTATAGCGAGACAATGTAGGCAGGTTTCTGTAGAAGTGTTACAGGAAATATTGACAAATTACTTTAACAAGGACAAATTCAGTATTTTAAACCCTAAAAATTCAAATATAAAATTTATTTATTCATTCACATTCATTTTCATACAAGACAATATATGTTTTTCATACTTATAGGTATTTATTATTAAATAAAATATAATATAACTTAAGTAATTATATATCGTATGACCTTCGACATATTCAATCTGTTGTATTCATGCCTCCGATTGTATGGAAGAGATTATTTTTTGGCGATAAGACCGCCTATTATGCACACTTAGAGAATTTTGAGACTATGAGTTTTCTGTAACGGTGTACAATGAAGAATTAAAATACTTTACCCTACCTTACAAAAAGAAATAAAAATGCATTCTACATTTTTAAAAACACTTGATCATTGACCATTATTGGCCTATCAATGTATTACATAAAATTATACAGTAATAAGAATTATATTATTGTTTGCAGTATATGTAATTTGAATAATTTATCATAATTTATTTAATTATTATGTATATCTGTAGTAGTCGATTTTTTTAGTTTGTAGTAGATTTCGTTTATGTTGGTTTTATTTTAGTTACACCACCAAAATACCCGGTGTCCAAGAAGGTTAATATTAACAAGTTGGCGGTAGGCTAAATAAAACTTTAACAATACTCGTTGGACAATTGTCATCTTTGTCATCCGTGGCCACAGCCAATGAAAAGCAGCCGAAACGTCGGAATAACCAAATCAAATAAATTACCGCGCTTGAATCCGTTAAAACGTCTTATTATGTATACAATTGCGAAAATATTAAGGTTAGTATTGTTTGTTTTTTTTAAATCTTGATAAGGGGGCGTCCATAAATTACGTGAGGTATTTTTTTTAATTTTCTGCACCTCCCTGGTGAGATGTCGTGAGATTTTATTCAACCCCCTCCCCCATACCCCAATATCACGTGAGATTTTTCAAAATGTGAGTTTCTTACGTAAACGCGTTGGATTGTTATTGTAAAAAGAAAAAAACAAATTTGCTTCGTGCTTTTATTTACGACTAGTTAAGACTAGTAATCAATATTGCTGAGACTTTAATTATAAGTGTAATAAAAATTTAACAATAGAATAATTAAATCGTAACTACTGTGATTAAAAAAGAATACCTACTCTAATTCAGTCCAATTAAAAAAAATTGCGTGATATTTGCCGAGACACCCCCTCTCTCCATCGTAAGATTAGATGATATTTGACTCGACCTCTTCCCCCCCTTAAACACCTCACGTAATTTATGGACGCCCCTAACCGGGTAAATTGATGGTTTAACTAAAATAAATAATACAAGCGAAATCAACTACATATTTTAAAAAAAACGACTATAGATATGCATAATAATTAAACAAATTATAGTTAATTTTCCAAATTACATATACTGGAAACCGTAATATAATTATTAATGTAATAATTTTATGTAATAGATAGACCAATAATGGTCAGTGATCAAAAGTTTTTGACACCGGGTGGTCCGCAAGATGTCCCTATGAGCGATAAGGCTGCCCTTTGCTCTAAAGAAAATATATGCATATCAATTGTTTAGAGTTAAGTATGGTCAACGATAAAGAGTTTTCACTGATTCATTCATTGCATAAAACTACTTATAATTTGACGGCCTCTGTAGTTAAGCGGGCTAAGCCTTTGCCGGCCTAACTCACTGCATCGCAGAGGCTCCGGTTTCGATTCCTGGTATACTAAATTTCGGAAACGTATATTCTCCGTTATTTACTATGGTCTGGGTGTCTGGTGTCGGCCCCAGAGTGGTCCGTTGTATATTACCCATAACAAAAGCGTAACTTGCTTAATTTGGGGATATACAATATGTGCGTTTGTCTGCCGATTATTACAAAAAACTACTGTAAAGTTTCTTTAAAAAAAAACATTGGTCGATTGCTAAATAACTACCAGTCTTGAAATAGAAAATATTTAAATTACATTTGATTTTAGCAATCTTTTGACTGCATTACCATCTTCATAGGCAATTTAGCCACCGATGTTCAATCGTTGAAGCCAATTAACCTCGAAACTTAAAAATAATTACGGAACCAAACCATTCATTATCGTGGTCTATTAAATCATTTTTATTGCTTTCTTAGTTCCAAGCACACGGTGTCATTATGACGTTTCGATCCTCCATTTTCATTAATGCATAGTAATTTTCACACGTTCGAAACTTGGCCTACATTTCGGACATTCGTATGAGTTTCGATGGTTTCGTATAATGAGCTTTGTGAGTCGTGACTGCTTATTAGTGTTGATATTGACTAATGGTTTTGGGTTCCATAGGTTTAAATAAATACGGAATCAGTACTTCAATTATTATTGTAATGGAACACTTACAAGCTGCTAATAGATGGCGCTGGGCAATTAATGGTCGCAAACGATTCCCGATACGTGCAAATAATATATACAAATTTCTAACAGTAATAGAATTAATAGATGGGCCTAGGCCTGCTGGGCATGAAAAAGATTCGCTGGAAGATCTTCCTTTGAGACCCAGGAGCATTCCATCTCGCTCCTTCATTTAGTCTAGAATATAGTCTAGTCATAGAATCTATTCTAAAATGAGCCTTTTTCTTTCGACACCAAACTCAAAGATGTTGCTCAATTATTAATATTAATAATTCACCATTTGCTGCACGTAGGAACGGATACCAATGTTATTTAGGCGATAGTAACCGCCTTTCATGAGGTGGGCCATCTGCCTGTCTGTTAAAGTCATGCAATAAAAGTGTCTCTATGCCAGAAATTTCATCCCTGCCTATCCTTCTGCCCTTGATACCGGAACACAGCGATATTGGTTGGCGGAAAATGTAAGCAAGACATACACGCAGACGAGCATATATTATTACAATACTGGCCAGAAACCACGCACTACTTGGCAGTTTCTGACCTAATGTTTATGTCGTTACAATTACCACCTTGTAACGGTAAAGTAGACCATCGTGATGACAGCTGCATATCGAGATAAAGTTGTGTTCCGGCATTGGTGGCCAGGTTCCAGCCTCTTTTTAGAGACCAGCAGCCCATTTGGTGTTGCAAATGTCCATAAGCGATGGTAACCGCTTTCCATTAAGTGGGGCGTCGGACTGTCTACTAAACTTTAGCAACATAAAAAAATAACAATAAAAGAAAACTTATTTGTATTGCATTCTACTCATAGTCCCTCAAGGCTATATGTAGATTACTGAGCCTAGATCACCTTCGTCTATGGGTAAGGTGCCCAGAAGGCTGGCTACGTTTCCTCGCTAGAGCGATATAGTGATCCGTTGCCCGAGGTATGCACCAGCCTTCTGATCACCTGAAAAGTCAATGATTTATGGTAAAATGATCATAATGCTAAAAAAATACTGCGAGAGCATCAGTCCGTAACGAAATATTTCTTTCGATCATTATTTTTTTACCACTTTTTACACTTCTCGAAATATCTTTCTTCAGTTACTTTTTTAAGCAAACCCTTACTTATCTGATCGAAGATTAGGTGCAAACTCCTTGAGTTTTTCAACAAGTTTTTTGGGAACCCTCTCTTAAGTATTTTAAGAGAGATAATAAAAAATGTGCCACGAAGTTCACTTTCATAAATTAGGAAGGCTTCATTAAAGCCGGATATTAAGGTGGCGGCGTTGTTGAATTTTGCTTATGGTTTAAGAGTGCTCGCTTGGTTTTCTTTTTTATGGTTCCCTAACCATCCATCTTGATATCGTCCCTTGAGAATAAAATCGATACGCTTGAACAACATGCTAGACAATGTAATGTTGAAATAACCAATTTGCCGGAAAGACGTAATGAGAACTTGATTTCGTTAATATTAAATATCGGTAAAGTGATCAAGTGCAACGTAACACAGTCAGATATTATCGCTATTCACCGGGTGCCGCATGCGCAGCCTGGTTGCACCAGGCCTAAAAATATTGTCATCAAATTTGTTTCTAGAATCCTCCGTGACAGTTTCCTCAGTTCATTTCGCTTGGCTAAAAATATTAATACAGCTCAATTAGATATCCAGGGCTCCCCCCAGTCAATATTTATCAACGAGCACCTAACATTAAAAAATAAAATGCTTTTTCGTGAGTGCCGTGAGGCGGCCAAGCGACATGGATACAAATACGTCTGGGTTCGGCATGCCACCATACTGGTTCGTGAATCCGATACTTCCCCCATCTTTGCTATTAAGTCCCAGAGTGATATATCCAGAATTAAACCACGTAACCAGTCTGGTGCCACGATGTCTCAGCCCTAAATTTATTTATATTACTGGTTTTTATTTATATGATTACTTTTATAAATTAATATTTTATGCCCGAGTATGTAAATGTATTATATTATATTTTTTCTGTGTTTTTATTATGTGTGTAGAGGCAATCAGTTTTTTCTTTAATTTTCTATGCGTAATTTTCATCAGGTCATTGACTCGTTTTAGTCCCATAATAACTACTATATTACATAAAAATCATTCCTTTAATCAAGATCTTATACATAGTACTAATTATTATTATTTTAAATTTCACACAACTTATGTGATTTGGCCGTATTGCAATATAGAACAATATATAATAATTAATCCTTTATATTATTGTTTATTATTTAATAAATGGATCAAAGTCTCGTAATGTATTTCCAAAATTGCCGCGGACTCCGAACCAAACTTAATACACTTTATATGAATATTTTAGCGAACTCGTATGATATAATTATTTTAGTCGAAACCTGGCTTATTCCTGACATCTATGAAAGTGAATTCATAGACGATCGCTATGACGTTTTTAGAAGCGACCGCGATCGATTAGTTTGCAATAAAAAAGATGGAGGGAGGGTTTTAATTGCTATTCTTAAACATTTAAAGCCCAGAATCCGTGACTTATCTTCCAACACCATATCCTTAACTGAAGTTGAATACTTATTTGTGGAAATTCCTACTAAAACTCCTAACTCTTATAACATAATTAATGCGACCTACATATCCCCAAATACTAACGTTGAAGTATACTCACGTTATTTTAACTACATGACAACCATTTTAAATGACACACAGGGTGACCCATTTATTATAGTCGGGGACTTCAATATTCCAGATTTAAAATGGACTAATAGCCCGCCTACTTCGCCAGGACTTACATGCGTCACCACGTCCGTTATTGGTGCTGAGCTTCTCAACATGTTATCTCTACTTAACGCAGGCCAATATAACTATATTTGTAACTCTCTTGGTAGACAATTAGATCTTTTTATTACTAATATGAATAATCCTTTTTTGCAACCATCGTCTGCCCTAACTAAAATTGATCCCTACCACCCCCCCTTTATGGCTTCCGTTCCTTTAGATGTTCCCTTAATCTTAAATAACCAACAAAACACTTTTAAATATAATTTCTTTAAAGCAAATTACGATAACATTAATAATACTGTTCAAAAAATTAATTGGCTTGACATTTTTCATAATCTATCTGCTGAAAACTCTACTACTGTTTTTTATGACCAAATATATAAAATTATCAGACAAAATGTTCCTATTACGAAATACAAAACTTCCCATTTTCCGGTATGGTTTACTCCTTCACTTGTTCGTCTTTATAAAAATAAAACAAAAGCTTGGAAAAAGTGGAAAACTTATAACAGTAGCCTCGAATACGAAAGGTTCTCAACTTTAAGAAAGTCATTCAAAAAACAAAGTAATATCTGTTATAAGAACTATATAGATACGGTCCAAAACAGTATCTGCTCAAATATTAAATTCTTTTGGAAGTTCGTTTCAAATTTAAAACAAAAAAAAACCTTACCGCGCTCCATGCATTATCTTTCACAGTCAGCTTCGACACCTCAGGATATCTGTACTTTATTTTCGAACTTTTTTAATTCTGTATACGAACCTACGCACTTTGACAGTAACACATGGCAGCCGCCTAAAAACTATGCTGAAAACAGTCCGTTAATCAATAATGTGCATTTGTCTCTCTTTAAAATAATAACAGCATTAAAAAGACTTGACACATCTAAAGGCCCGGGCCCAGATACTATACATCCAATTTTCCTAAATAAGACAGCTGACTCCATCTGTATACCACTACACATAATATTTAATAAATGCCTTTTAGAAGGTGTTTTTCCATCTATTTGGAAAGAGGCTTATATTATACCCGTTTTTAAATCTGGGTCTAAACAAGACATTAGTAACTACCGGCCCATCTCTATATTGTCCGCCTTGTCAAAACTTTTTGAAAGACTTGTACATAATAATATCTATCCTCTATTGCACGACTCCATTATTGGAGAACAACATGGATTTGTAAAAAAACGTTCTACGTGTACAAATCTCATGTTGTTTACAAACTATTTATTTGAGAGTATGGATGAAGGTGTGCAAGTAGACGCAATATACACAGATTTCAAGAAGGCTTTCGACAAGGTGGACCACCAGAAACTATTAGAAAAACTTGCCTACAATGGTATACGTGGCAATTTATTAAGATGGTTTGTTTCATACATTACAAATCGCTCTCAAAAGGTCACCCTTCTCGGTATTTTTTCTGAAGTTACCTTCACTACCTCAGGAGTTCCCCAAGGATCAATTCTAGGTCCTTTATTATTTATTATCTTTATTAATGACATTAGATCCTGCTTTCATTATACTAAGTTCCTACTTTATGCCGATGACTTGAAGGTTTTCCGTCGAACATACACACATAATGATTGTGTTCTAATACAAAAAGATTTAGATCGCCTCACTTCATATTGTCTGAACAATCATATACTTTTAAATATAAATAAATGCAACTCGATAGTTTTTACAAAAAAAGTTAATAAAATCAATTATACTTACAAGCTTATGAACGTGTCCCTCTCTCAAACTGAAAACGTCAAGGACCTTGGGGTGGTGTTGGATAGTAAACTACATTTAGATATTCACACACAACAGATTATTCGAAAAGCTAACAAAATGATGGGTTTTGTTAGTAGAACAAGTAAATTCTTTAATAGGCCACGGACATATCTTTATCTTTATAACACGATTATCAGACCTCAAGTCGAATACGCCACTCAAGTATGGAATCCTTTTTATAACAAATACACAGATGCTATTGAACGAGTTCAAAAAAGATTTCTACGTATAATGTACTATAGGTGTAGTTGCGGCCATCTCCCATACTCTGAATTACTACTTAAA
Organism: Dendrolimus punctatus; assembly: GCA_012273795.1. Lineage (NCBI taxonomy): Eukaryota > Metazoa > Arthropoda > Insecta > Lepidoptera > Lasiocampidae > Dendrolimus > Dendrolimus punctatus. The sequence continues at coordinate 2,152,860 of CM022534.1, read as the reverse complement.
TATAACCTACTGTCACTCTCTAATAGACGTCTTTTACTGGGTGCTATGTTGCTTTATAAATTTTTACACAATTTCATAGATTGCTTGCCTCTTACTAACACTATTTGTTATTGCGTCCCAAGGACAGTGCTTAGACGCGCGGTTAAAACTGGGCGGCTTTTTTCTACGACTTCCTGTCGTACAAACGCAGGACTTCGTGCCCCAATGTACCAACTCGTCAACAACTACAATATATATTTTGAAAACATCGACATATTTGCACTTTCCTTGGGTGCTTTTAAAAAACATGTCATTAACGCCATTAAGGGCCAAACACTGTAATTAACTGTCAAATTGTATATCTGTTATTTTTATCCTCCACACATAATTAAATGTAAATTATGTATATAAGCGTGCTGATTTGTTTCTTTTGATTGAGAGTGTGAAAGTGTGTGTGTGTGCGTGTGTGTGTGTGTGCGCGTGCGCGCGCGCGTGTGTGTGTGTATGTGTATGTGCGTGTGTGTATGTGTATATGTATGTGTGTGTGTGTGTGTGCGTGTTTGTGTGTGTGTGTGTGTGTGTGTGTGCGTTTGAGTTGTATTTGTTCCGTTTTCCTTTAAAAATTGTACACTACCAAATTGTTATTTGTGGATAATGTAGTAGGATAACACTGACTTTGTACCATTTACCTTTTTTTATTGTAACTTTAGTGTATATCTGTTTATTGTCCTTAATAAATAAAAAAAAAAAAAAAAAAAACCATTTTTGGGAGAACGGAATCTATCTAAGTCGTCATGTCCCTCTGTATATCACCATTAATTCTTAAAATGAAACTTAAAAAACATGTTTGTTTAAAACAATACGAATTTATAATTTAAAAAAACTTAGCTAGGCGTGTTGCTGAGGTGTACGCCGCTTCGTAAGGAGACACTGCATTATTGCAGTCTCTTCTTACAAAGCGGTGTACACTGTATAAGAAGCTGGTATTCGCCCTTTAATTTCTTGTGCAGCTTTCTTCTAGATCGAAAACTACTGTACTAACATACAAATATTGTGTGGTCTGAGTGTTGTCGCCGGGCCACATACGTCTATAGTGGCTCCTCGCTAGTAGCTCCGGGAGCTTGGTTAAGAAGTTTTGATGCATCCGCCACATAGTCCGGACTAGGCACGCAGCGAAAGATTGTGAAAATCTATTACTACAATTTTTCGACAGTAGAGACCAAGACTTTAACAAAAGATTATGAAGCTACCTTTAAAATAGCAACAAATTATAGAACAAAACGGTGCATTTTACATAAGATGTTGAAGTTTTTCCCAACGTAGATTTAAAAAATAAGCGAAGAGTCCATGTACTCACCATGTCTGTCAGCACTGGCGGCGGCCACCCATAGCACGAGGAGCCACACCCCCCTCGCCATGGCTACGTGCGCACGCGCATCACCTAAAACAATACAACGTGTTTGAATATGGACGGACAATATTTGAACTGTGCTTTGTATTGTTATAACTGTACATCATTGTCGACATGTGCGTTTGCGGTATATATAAAAGATGCAGGTGCTTGTAAAATGGAACTGGTAGAAATTAAATAAAAATTTTTGTGTATATGAGAAGGCTGTTTTACAAGAGATGGAAAGGATGATAGTGATATTGAAAGGAGAGTAATAGCAAGTAATAAAGTGAATGGAGCGCTTTAATTTTTTTATGAACAGCTAGAAGATATCTGTAACGTTACGCTTGGCTGTCTATCAAGGAGTGTTGTACCAACGCTAATGTATGGCAATGAAAGATGGGTATGGTGGAAGAAGCATGAAAGTAGTATAAAGGCAGTTGAAATGAGAGCTTTGAGAAGTATATGCAAGGTTAATGAAAGTGCTGTGATAAGAAACAGTGTGATAAGAAAACGTTGTGGATTGAAAGAGGATGTAGTACACAAGTTGGAAAAGGAGTGTTAAGGTGATTTGGGCATGTATAGAGAATTAATGAAAGTAGAATCACAAAACAAATATATGACAGTAATGCGAGTGATAGAATCGGTGCCGGTCGATCACGACGTACTCGCAATGATCAAATTGAAGATATTTTGTAGAGAGTTCATGTGAAAAGCACTTAAAATAAGCGTGTATGTATGAAGAAATTAACAAAAGTTGATGAAGCGAAAAGTGTTTGTTAGGATCGTAGCAGGTTGAAATCCACCGTCTTAGCCTATCCCTACACCAATGGGAAACAGGCGTGACAATATGTATGCATATATGTAAAAGTGTTGTAGTTTAAACTAAATTAATCTCTAAATAGTGTTGTGATACAGAAAGCACGCGCAAAACACATCCGTACGCAAAAATTAACATTGCTTTCCGAAATACAGGCCTCGGCTAGTTTGGGGACAGCAAGTAATATAAATACTGTAAAATTTACTTCTTGAAAATAAAAAATATTATTAAACCTTAACTCGCCTAGTACATTTGAATGCTGAGGTACCCCGTCTACGATGCCAGGTAGGGTGCATTTTTAAACGAATTTTGTGGTGTCTTGTTAAATACTTGGCATCGGCTCCAAGCCTTAGCCTAAAGTCGCATAATTTATTGGAACTGACTAGCCTCGATCCTCGGAAGGAAATTTTTTAAAATTAATTTTTTTTTTGTTTCATTATTATTATGTAAATAATATAAAGTAAGTATATAATCTAATACATTGAAGAAAACTTGATATATATTATTCTACTTATAATCTCTTAAAACTATAAGTAGAATACTGAGCCAAGGTCATCGAAGTCAATAGGTAAAGTTCCTAAAAGTCTGGCTACGTTACCTCGCTAGATCACCATATTCATCTGTTGTCCGAGATAGGAACCAGCCCTCTGATCTCCCGAAGAGCCAATCAGTCGTTTCGAAATATCTTTATCTTATTTTAATTAACTTTTATCCATTTTTACTCGGCTCGACACGTCATCGCAGCGTCCATGTTCGATGTTCGGCCGCGAGAAAAATATACTGTCTAAGAGATCTACCACTGGATATTTTAATAATTAAAATTTGGTTAGACAGCATTGAGCGCTGCAACGCCACGCGTAGGCCCCATTTTCATAATTATTTGTGTTAATACGTTACTGCTTATTGGCAGTAAATTGTCAGCAATAATGTTCGAACTTTTTTGTTTTGAATAGTTTCTCTATTACGTGGTACATATAATAACTCAATGCACGAGGGACTAAAAGTATAGTCTCCACCGGTTTTTAGATGGACAGAAAAATGACACCAAACAGAAAATAAAAAGACGAAACCTATAAAAAAGACGGATTATTTTAGTAGTCGTATTGTAAGTGACATAATTCTTTGGAATACAAAGAAATCCATTAAAGTTCTTTCCTATAATAATAATGTTCGTAAGAACTATATTACACTTTTTATAGCCATAATTCGGAAAGTTACAAGCCCACTCTATCATTACAATAGTTGTAGGGTTGACACGATTTTAAAAGCTTATTTTCTTGATACATATTTTATTTTATTATTTTAATTTTGTTTTATTTTACTATTATTGATCCTGGAACTGGTTATAAATTTATCATTAGCAAACTGCATTATATTGTACATTATTGATTTATGTTGTAGTATCCACCGTGACTTGAATTTAGGATCTCAGGCAGAAAACCACGCTGATCCTTGTGGTCTAGCATTATGCCGAGTCTGGGTCCAATTTAGAACTTTTGTTTCTACTGTCTTATTTATTTTATGTTTATGTTTTGGTCCTGAAACAATATTTGTCCTCTTTTTTGTATTCTTATAGAAAATTAGTGGTAAAGAATGAGTCACTTTACTATTTATCTTTAGGTTTATGTAGAATTATGACAAAAACGGAATTCAGTATCCTGTTAATGTCTTCGTCATGTTTATCGGACCGTCTTTCAAATTTTGCATGTCGCAGTCGTTTTTTTAAGAAACTAGGTTTATATCTCTCCTGAAAGCTCTCGGCACGGTCTACGTATTTCGTTCAAGCTAAAATGTTATTTTAGTGCATGTTTTTGTATATGTGAATAATGTTGTTGCTGACTGTTACAGTCTATGTAGATGCAGATGGGACCTCTAATCATCTTGATAGACGTTCTTATACTGGCTTTGTTTTCAACGTTGGCAATCTAGCTGTGTCTTGGGAGAGCAGAAAGCAGCAAACAGTTGAGCTCTTGACCACTGAAGCTGGTTTTGTCTGATGGAGCCAAAGCAACCAAGTTTATCAGGAGTTTCTTGTTTGAATGTTTGCAGAAAAAACTTTTGATTTTTATGTATAATGATAATCAGTCAGCTCAGAAGTTGTGCAACAATCAAATTCAGCACAGCAAAAGCAAACATTGATCTCAGGCATAATTTTATCAGACAAGTGGTTAATGACGGAATAGTTAATTTATACTATTTGTCATCCGATTTGATGCCTGCGATATATTGACGAAGCCTTTGTGTAAAGATGAAAATCTCATTTGCATATCTTATTTTGGACACAAACCAATTTAGATTAAGGGATGGTGTTAGGCTTTAAACTAAATTATTATGAACAGCTATATATAAAATAAAAAAATTGTCACTCTAAGGATTGAATGGCTAAAACCAATACTGTGATCTCGTATTATTTGCTTTAATAAATAACGTTAGCGCATTTATTGTAATATGCCTTCGAAACCCTACTCTAGAATAGTAAACTCATATTTTCTTGTTTTGGTTTGTCCTTGGAGAAGAATTTTATTTTTATACCTTAAATAATTTTAGTGCTTTACCGTACAGCCCTACGTCAGTGCATAACAAAACATCTTTCTATAGCATCGCACCGTAACTAATTGGTCCCTTTAGGACCAGTTTTAAGGGAAAAGGGAAAAAATTAATGGGCAGATAAGTACAGAATCGTGGTTTTGTAGCGGCATTTGTTAAAGGAATTTAAGAATTTTTTAAACATGTTTTGTTGGTACTGAAAATGTGTCAAGGGGTATTATTTCTCACATAATTTAATATGCTCACATAGTAAAATGAAAGAACAGCTGCCTATCAGTCAAGGGTTATAAGCACGGTGTTTTAATGACTCACTACCACATACTATTTGTATGTGTATTTAATTTTTCGTCAAGTTTTACTCAATTAATATTTCCTCCGGTTGAACCTGCACATGAGACCAATTTTAGTATCGAGGAAAGTGTGAGACAATGTACGAAACATGTAAGTGGAGCAGAACTAAGGATGCATAGTCAGCAACATTGCCATTTCGGCTTCGAATAAAGTTCAAAATGGATTCATTTACATGTCGGAAACTGGTCTGCACTTTTCTGCGCAAACCAAAACTGCCGACCGGAATCATAAGTTGTGTAAATTGTTATTTTTGTATGGAAACATATGCAGGACTACTTACTTTCTTAAAGGTAGAAATCCACCTGATGACTGTCAACGGCGAGGGAAATGCGGTAGGAGTGTGTGGGATGTGGTAAAGAAAAAAACAAGAAACCAAAAAATATTCAGATTCAGCGCATCGAAATACAAAAGAATAGGTGAGTCTAGTCAAAAGACAGACACTTCTTTCTGAGTGTGTTATTGATGTCATTTTTCGTGTTGTCTAAATAAATAAATAAACCTGGTTTAAACACTGGTTATGAAATAGATATTTTTTTTTAATATTTGATTCTACACTGCAAACACTTGACACAAATAAAAACACTCCTAATTTAGGCGTTTCTTACAAACATCGGCAGGTACAGATTTAAATGAAGCTTTACATCAGTAGACAAGAGCTGCCGAAGACATAAAATTAAAAGAATATAGGCGATTAATCTTCTTTAACGGTTTAAATTAATTTGACCTTTACAAAGATAAGTTAATGACCTTATTATAATTCAAACGTAAAGTGCGGAGCACGAAAGCGATTAATCTCATTGCATTTCACAACTTAACATGTTAATACTGTAAGCCGCGTTATTTAGGGCATCAGATGACCATAAAGATAATGCACACAGAAGCTGTTTAAGCTTAAATGAGCCCGATAAGGAATCTGATAAGAGTTAGTGATGTACTCTTTGAAAATTGTTCACCGGACTAAGGGACTCACTACACTTATGACGACCGCGCCCTAACATCTCTATTATGTGACCGTAAAAACGGTTACTACATTTACGCCTTGCCTAAAGAAAATGCCTCCGGGCTTTAATCCGCGGACTCCATCAGGAAATCGAGTGTTCCTACATTCTTAAGTACCTTAAGTCCCAAGCCCTACCGGTGCACGAGGTGCATCGTATGCACAACGGTAACGCTACAAAGTCGCCTCTAAACCTAGTATTGGTTGTCCTCGTTCTCTCGCCAGAGGGGAAAAAGATCTTCGAACTTCAGAAAGTCTGTGGCCTCTCTGGCCTTCGTGTGAAACGTCCACACGAAAAACATACACTGCGGCAGTGACATCGTTGCCAACTTTATGGGCACTCTGCCCTACATTGTCAATCCTGTCCCAGGTACGTCAAGTACCTGGGTGACCACGGGACTTCGGAGGTCACTCGCAGACGGGACTCCCCAGAGCCACCGAGTCGCATCCTTTGCGGCCAAGTGGGTCATCCCATTAACTACAGACTTTAGCTCAATTCAGCTTTTGTGGATAGAAAACACCAGTATTGTATGAAGATACGTATGATCCATTTCATCTTTTCGCAATTATTCAGCTTTTTCGGCATACAGGTATAAAATAAAGACAAGTGTCTTTTATCATGCGCACGCTCACGACAGTAGTGAGTGCTGTTTTACCGACACTGTGTCAACAGGTTTCAACGTCGGTAACAGAGAGTAATGTACGGTTCTCAGTCATTCAGCGTTGTAGGCGGTAGATAGATTCGTTTCAGCTATGTGAATAACCAAAATTATCCAACGACACGCGAATGGAGCTGAATAAATGTAGTTAGTCCCTTAAAGATCAATAGTAAACGTTATTTCTTTAGCGAATTCCAGTATTGATATTGCGTTATGTAGTCGATTAATAGGATTTTTTATATCAGCTGAAGTTGGTCAACAGGCAAACAACCCATCTAATGGAGAGTGGTTCCCATAGCATATATGTGATTTCAATACCGGGGACAATAGAAAGGTGTCACCAGTTTTTATGATAGTCTTAGGAAGCAGCGAAGTTATAGAGGGATGAGGGATTTTTATTTTTCCATATTATAGTTTAATCTATGAATAACTTTTATCTGGTAATTTTTAAAATCGGTCCTTCTTACGGAACAACAAAAGTTAGATAAAAGTGGAAAATATTTCAAACTTATATTCTATGAAAACTTTGGTACATTTGGTTTATCAATTTTTAAAGTATATTCTATTCTGTTCTATTTTCTCGTGTGTAATGTTATATACTTATATCACTTGCGATATTCTTTTACAATAGGCTCGATAAATGTCATTTTCTATATTCTATTTACCTAGAAAGTAGCGTAAACACGAGCAACGGTATAACCAAATTAACTGTTAACAATTGTCGATTAACTTGACATTTCTATGCCACGAAATCCCAAACAAACTTACCTAATAATCAGCACAATGACTCCCATCTATTCGCCAAAGAATGCTACTTGATACAACACAAGCAAGGTATCTCGTCAAGAAGGCATTGCCGACCTACATATTCATGAGGCATTATGTGTTTAGGCATGTTGATTCAGCGGTGCGCTGGGTAATTGAAATGATGGACGGTAACTGTTGTGACGTATTGATAGATCGATGTGGTTTACATTTATGTGTTAGAACTGTATCTTGGATATAAATGGAGAGATAACTAGCTTGGTAAATAGCAGATTTGGACTCAGCACCAATATTTGTAATGATTTGAAATAATAGATATGGAAACATCTTTACTATATTATAAATGGGATGGATGTTAGTAGCTCAATTAGGCCAGAACTCCTATAGGGATCTCTGACCTACTTATAGCAAACGCAGTACTTGTAACAGAAGTTTCGGGATAAACGCGGTATACAAACTTTAGATCTAAACAGCATGTCCATGGTAATAGTACTATTTTGTGTATCTAGAAGAAAACAAGCTTTATGTATATACTAGAGTTTACCCCGCGGCTGCGCCGCGGGTTAACCTCTAGTGCGTGTCTCTTGTTTATAGAGCAAGTGCTACAGGTTATATTATATTACATTTTTATGTATTTGCGCACAGAAGATTCACTTCATTTTATATCGTTAATTATATATACCATCCCCCGTCTATCTGTCAACAAAATAAATTACAAAACTTTACCAAAAAGGCCAAAATGGTCTAAATCACCAAAAGACCACAGTGACCGACATGGCTAAAATGACGGAATAGGCAAAAACGACCACAAAGGCCAAAATAATCAAAATGGTCAAAATGACCAAAAAGGTCAAAATGACCAAAGAGGCCAAAATGACCAAAAAGGTCAAAATGATCAAAAAGGCCAAAATGACCAAATAGGCCAAAATGACCAAATAGGCCAAAATGACCAAATACGCCAAAGTGACCAAATAGGCCAAAATGACCAAAAAGGCCAAAATGACCAAAAAGGCCAAAATGACCAAAAAGGCCTAAATGACCAAAGAGGCCAAAATGACCAAAGAGGCCAAAATGACCAAAGAGGCCCAAATGACCAAATAGGCCAAAATGACCAAAGAGGCCAAAATTACCAAAGAGGCCAAAATGACCATATAGGCCAAAATGACAGAAGAGGCCAAAATGACCAAAAAGGCCAAAATGACCAAAGAGGCCAAAATGACCAAAGACGCCAAAATGACCAAAGAGGCCAAAATGACCGAATAAGCCAAAATGACCAAATAGGCCAAAATTACCAAAAAGGTCAAAATGATCATAAAGGCCAAAATGACCAAATAGACCAAAATGACCAAAAAGGAAAAATTAGCAAATAGGCCAAAATGACCAAAGAGGCCAAAATGACCAAAAAGGCCAAAATGACCAAATAGGCCAAAATGACCAAATAGGCCAAAATGACCAAAAAGGTCAAAATGATCAATAAGGCCAAAATGACCAAAAAGGCCAAAATGACCAAAAAGGCCAAAATGACCAAAAAGGCCAAAATGACCAAAAAGGCCAAAATGGCCAAATAAGCCCAAATGACCAAATAGGCCAAAATGACCAAATAGGCCAAAATGACCAAATAGGCCAAAATGACCAAAAAGGCCAAAATGACCAAAAGGCCAAAATGACCAAATAGGCCAAAATGACCAAAAAGGAAAAATTACCAAATCTAGGCCAAAATTACCAAAAAGGCCAAATGACCAAAAAGGTCAAAATGATCATAAAGGCCAAAATGACCAAATAGACCAAAATGACCAAAAAGGAAAAATTAGCAAATAGGCCAAAATGACCAAAGAGGCCAAAATGACCAAAAAGGCCAAAATGACCAAATAGGCCAAAATGACCAAATAGGCCAAAATGACCAAAAAGGTCAAAATGATCAATAAGGCCAAAATGACCAAAAAGGCCAAAATGACCAAAAAGGCCAAAATGACCAAAAAGGCCAAAATGACCAAAAAGGCCAAAATTACCAAAAAGGCCAAATGACCAAAAAGGTCAAAATGATCATAAAGGCCAAAATGACCAAAAAGGCCAAAATGACCAAATAGGCCAAAATGACCAAATAGGCCAAAATGACCAAAAAGGTCAAAATGATCAATAAGGCCAAAATGACCAAAAAGGCCAAAATGACCAAAAAGCCCAAAATGACCAAAAAGGCCAAAATGACCAAAAAGGCCAAAATGGCCAAATAAGCCCAAATGACCAAATAGGCCAAAATGACCAAATAGGCCAAAATGACCAAATAGGCCAAAATGACCAAAAAGGTCAAAATGATCATAAAGGCCAAAATGACCAAATAGACCAAAATGACCAAAAAGGAAAAATTAGCAAATAGGCCAAAATGATCAAAGAGGCCAAAATGACCAAAAAGGCCAAAATGACCAAATAGGCCAAAATGACCAAATAGGCCAAAATGACCAAAAAGGCCAAAATGACCAAAAGGCCAAAATGACCAAATAGGCCAAAATGACCAAAAAGGAAAAATTACCAAATCTAGGCCAAAATTACCAAAAAGGCCAAAATGACCAAAAAGGAAAAATTACCAAATAGGCCAAAATTACCAATAAGGCCAAAATTACCAAAGAGGCCAAAATGACCAAAGAGGCCAAAATGACCAAAGAGGCCAAAATGACCAAAGAGGCCAAAATGACCGAATAGGCCAAAATGACCAAAGAGGCCAAAATGACCAAAGAGGCCAAAATGACCATATAGGCCAAAATGACAGAAGAGGCCAAAATGACCAAAGAGGCCAAAATGACCAAAGAGGCCAAAATGACCAAAGAGGCCAAAATGACCAAAAAGGCCAAAATGACCAAATAGGCCAAAATGACCGAATAAGCCAAAATGACCAAATAGGCCAAAATTACCAAAAAGGCCAAAATTACCAAAAAGGCCAAAATTATCAAATAGGCCAAAATTACCAAAAAGGCCAAAATGAAAATTATCCCTTGTCCATCCTCAGTATTTGATTTACATACGTGCCGAATTTCAGCCAAATCGGTCCCGTAGTTTTTCCGTAAAAGCATAACAAACAAACAGACAAATATCATTTTATCCCGCAAACTATCCCATTTTTCGGGATAAAAAGTATCCTATGTTCATCCTCGGTATCGAAAATATATATATACTGAGTTTCAGCCAAATCGGTCCAGTAGTTTTTACGTGAAAACGGAACAGACAGACAGACAGACAGACAGACAGACAGACAGACAGACAGACAGACAGACAGACAGACAGACAGACAGAGTTACTTTCGCATTTATAATATTAATAGGGATTAGTGCCTTGGGATACGAGCGAAGCCGCTAGTAAAAGTGTTACAATAAATTCGATTATTAGAGTTTCATAGTCATTCGACATAAATGAAACTGCTACGAAATCGTCAAGTATGTGTCGTCAGGTAATTATCGTCAGGTATGTATCGTCAGGTATGTATTGCTAGGTATGCACGTCTGTCTGTGTTTGTCGTATACGTCAGCGATTTTTATCACAAACTACAGAGTGTACATTAATGGAAAGAAAGAAAGATATACATTGCTGAGTGCTACAGACTTATATAGCGAGGCCTCAAAAAGTACAGATTAAGGGTGACCGCCATACAGCCAACTAGGGGTTTATTTTTTTTTCAATTCTACATTGTCGTGTGGGTTATCGTCAGTCAGATTTTAAATAAACATGAAGATATTTCTTATTAACGTTTTTTTATGAAATCAATATATGGCGCTATATTAACTCCGAAAGTTGTGAAAATTCCCCTCGCCTCTATCTTTAAAACTACGAGATGGAAATATCAGAAAAAAGTCAAGTATGTAGAGCTCCAAGACTATTTTTAGAAAAAGAAATCAGGTTTTCATTAAAATACGTTGTTGAGTTTTTGAAGTACGGGTTATTTTCGATTTCATACTTTTATGGTTCCCTAGTCAGATATAAAAAACGGATCGATTCCTCTGTTGTGCGAGGATTACTTAAAATTTGCCCAATTTATTTGTCATTGGAATCAATTAATTTTGCAATAATAACTGTGCTTATAATTAGAGATGCCACAAATAATAGTTTGGCCAAATATCGAATATTCGGTCAAGGTCTCAGCCGAAGCGCCAAATATTCGGCTACCGAATGTTCTGTTTCTATTATTTAACTATTTTCGTGCGTTCTCGCGAATGATAGGTACACACATATAAAACTATATTTTAACGGTTTTAAGCACGACTTTAAAGGTTTTATTATTTGATTTAAACATTGCAAAAACTGGCTGATACGTAATATCGAAATAAAAAAAATATTAATATCGCATTAAACACTGCTAAAATGTAGTTTAACTTTCAACATTTTATGGGAATATATTACATAATTTTCAATAATATGCGCGTTTTTTTATTGAGTATCCAGCCGAATACCGAATAGTTAAAAAAGTCGCCGAATACCGATTAACAGCCGAATATTCGTCGCATCTCTACCTATAACTTTACTTCCTGTAAAACAATTTACTTTAAAGTAAAGAATACACATGAAGTGAGTCGGCTTATTTGGCTTAAGCCAGTGAAACGACTGCAGCTTAATGCCTTCGGAGCCGATATTGTTTGCGAAGAACTTAAGCCCATTGACAATAATTAACAAAGAACCTACTGTTTACTGTTCTATTGACCGGCGCTTAAATTGTTAGCTTTACTCATTCAGTTAATTAACTTAAGTATTTACTTTGCGTTAATTCAGTTTGCCAGATTTTGTTTTAACTTTCTTGCATGATAAGTGATCGCTTTAAGGTAGTCTCTTTTATGGTAGTGAAACTACTTTTTTGAAGTAATAGAGATATATAAAACAAGGTTTAAAATAACTTGTTTTTCAAAACTAACCCAAACACGATGGGTCTATCTTGTTTAGTACAGAAGCTCCTATGGCCACCTTCTGACTCCATCATCAGATCAGCTCCATGGTACAATATAATTAATATATTGCATTGTCACGCGATATACATATGCGTACAAAATTTCAGCTCAATCGGGAAACCGGGAAGTTGGTCGAATTTAACTTGCAAGATTCGACCTGAACTTGCATACATACATAGGTTCATATCATATCATATTTGTAAGTTAAATAAAAGCTTGTAAAACGCGTCACAATTTTGTGCAACGTTTTACCGTCACTGATTAGTACACTTCTTTACATTTGTCTTTATATCCGTCAACTTCTACACCACGCAACGGATTTATAAGCGGTTTTCACCATCGGAACAATTCTTTATTTTAAATCCCTGTAGCGTTCGGATGATGACGAGTCCTATAGTTGAAATAAAAGCGCCTGAACGCCGTGCTAAGTTTTCTAAATATTTATAGTTAATGTAGCAAGTATTATAATAACATGACCCAATCGAGTTTTGTTTGGTCTAAATACAGCTTCCATGAAGCCTGTTATCGTTACAACCGTAAACGCAAGTTTGCCAGCTCTCGCTTTCAAAACAATAAGTATTATGGTGGACTTACTTGAACGCTGTACGCTAAAATAAACAATCTCTAGAGAGCTTTTGCATGTTTAATGATTGTACATTACGTTACGGTGCTTACTGTACTAATTGGAATTTAGTGTCAGTGATTGTTTTGAATCAAATATATTTATTTTGTACGCAAATGTACACATGAATGTCTTAATAAGTTTCTTCGTTATTGACAGTTTTGGTCTTCATATTTAACATTAATTTATTTTATTGCTGAATTCAGCAGACAGGCAGACGGCTGACGGAAAGCAGTTTCCATCACTTATAAATATTTGTGACCAAAGGTGCTACAAATCCGCTGCTACTCTCTTAGGGTAGGCTGGAACCTGGCCACTAATGCCGGAACACAACTCAAGGTTGCTATGGCGGCATACTCTAGACCAGGAGTGGTAGCCATCTAGTCGGGTAAATACCCTCCCACTTGGCTGTGGATTGTTTTGTCGCCTTTTACGACAGGCCGCAGGAAGTTGTATTTTTCCTCCTTTCCTACACGGATACAATAAATAGTATAATTATAAGTAAATAACAGAAAAATCATTTTCTAAATTTACCATGCCGTGAATCAAACCCGACGCTTACTTAGCTCGCTCAACCACAGCGGCTGTCAAGGACCAAGTATTGGTCAAGGACCCAACAATGACTATAGACAAGAATAAGAACATTTAGCGAACAACTCTCAAGTTCCCAAACCCCGTTACAAAAGCCGAATCACTACAATAGAAAGCTTTAACCAAAACGTTTTATCGGCGAAATCTAAACAGCATAAACTTTTGATTTGGGCAATCATCTTGCAATTAATTTAATCAGTAACTATGATCTCCGTCGCATCCATCTTCAAAGGTGCATTCACGATGAATCACCTTTGTAGTAACTGGTAACTTTTTTGTGTCAACGATATTAAGTAGAAAAATTATTTTTAGGGTTCAGTTCTATATATAATATTATAGAATTCTATACATGCCTTATCTATACATTAAGGCTTTAAAAGAAACCTGTAATTGACCATATAAACTTTTATTTTTATTTTAGTATAGGGTCACGTTTGACCACAATCTTGCCCTATGTGGAGCGAAGATGTGGTCTAGAATATAGCACGCTTACCTAGGAGGTACCTATTCACACGAGACTTGAAGACACCTTGAGTTATAAGTATCGGGAAAGACTCCGAAGACAACGAGTACGAAAGGAACGACGAAGAACACATTGCATTTTTTTAGATTTCTTGTCTGTTCGGGATTCACGTAAAAACTACTGGGCCGATTTTAACACGGTTTTCGCTCGACAGCAAAAATCTGCGCTACGTTTTATCCTGGGAAACCCTCGGGAATTTTTCTGAGAATTATTTAAAATGCCCAGATGAAAAAAATATCGAATTCCAATGACATTTTTATATTGATAAATAGCAAATTTTATGTAAGAAAATTTCTGTGATTACGTGATAGTGTATAGAGCGCACATTGCAATTATTTGATTATCTGTGTTTTGTTTGTGAGAGTGTATCTGTCATTTCGTTCCTTTTTGCTTGTCATTCTTTGTCTGTACCTGTGTCTGTTCAACCTTCATTATACTGCGTCACACAAAAAACGTTTCTACTTTTATTTCCGAAATCCAAGATAATCCAGACAAAAATATAATCCACAACCTTTCATGGTAGCAGAGCGTGGTTGGTGGATTAATAAGGACCGGCGTACTGATTTTATTTTGAGTTTTAAAATACTCATCCAGCCACATTTTCATCGTGCATCGTATACAAGTGAATATGTCTGGAACAATGACTACGTCTTTTCAAATAGAAAGATTACAAGGCAGGAACAATTTTCCGGCTTGGAAATTTGCCGTGAAAACCTACTTGCAGCACGAAGACTTATGGCACTGCATTCAACCGACCGCCGACAAGACAGTGGATACCGCTCAGGATGTCAAAGCTAAATCTAAATTAATATTATTATTGGATCCGATTAATTATATCCACGTTCAGGATGCGAAGACAGCGAAAGAAGTGTGGCAAAACTTAGAAAGGGCTTTTGATGACAATGGATTGTCAAGGAAAGTGGGCCTTTTAAAGGACCTAATTAATACCACGCTGGAATCTAGCCAAAGTGTAGAAGATTATGTAAATAGAATAATGTCATCGGCACATAAGCTTAGAAACATACAGTTCAACGTGGAAGATGAATGGCTCGGTACTCTTATGTTGGTCGGCTTGCCTGATATGTATAAACCTATGATTATGGGGCTGGAGAGCTCAGGCTTGAAAATTAGCGCTGACTTAGTCAAAACAAAGCTCTTACAAGAGGTGAAAACAACCTCGGAGACTAATGCATTCTATACTACAAAAAAGAATACTCGGCAACCATTTCAAGCGAAACCATCAGTTTATCCAAGGGGTCCCAGATGCTATAATTGCAATAAACAGGGTCATATTGCAAAATACTGCAAGGTTAAAAAGGATAAGGAAACTAAAAACACAAGTTTTGTTGCAGCCTTTTCAGCGACCACACAGCAAGATGTCAACAAATGGTATATAGATTCAGGTGCATCCATGCACATGACAAGCAGAAGAGCACTTATGTATAATGTGCATGAGCCACCCATCCAGAACATTACTGTGGCAAACAAGGAACCATTGTCTGTGCAAGGAATTGGTTGTATTGACATTTATTTAAATAATAATAACAAAATTCAGGTGAGAGACGTTTTATATGTTCCTGGCTTAGCCATCAATTTATTATCAGTGAGTGCTATGGTCAAAAAGGGGTTAAAACTTATATTTAATAGTAAAGGGTGTGTCATTTATAATACTGAGGGAAAATTAATATGTTCAGCAACATTAGTTAACAATTTATATTGTCTTAACTTGGAAAGCAATGACATAGTAGCAAATTTAACCTCTAGCGATGAGGCCATCAACAATTCTATTCTGTGGCACCGACGCATGGGACATTTGAATTTTACAGACCTACAAAAGCTGCCAGAATGTACAGAGGGAGTAAACCTGTGTCCAATTGCTGACAACATCATCGGAACCTGCACCAGCTGCCTCGAAGGAAAGCAAACCAGGTTACCATTTAATCATATTGGATCCAGGGCCAGTAGACCTCTGCAGCTCATCCATTCGGACCTATGTGGGCCGATGGAAAATATGTCATTTGGAGGTATGAAATATTTTTTAACATTTATTGATGACTGTACCAGAAGAGTTCATGTATATTTCTTAAAAGATAAATTGAATATCATAGAAATATTTAAACATTTTAAGACTAAAGTTGAGAATGAATTAAATTATAAAATAAAAGCTCTAAGAACTGACAATGGCACAGAGTATTGCAATAATTATTTTAAAAATTATTTGTCACACCATGGTATATGTCATCAAACCAGCACACCCTATACCCCTCAGCAAAATGGAATGGCTGAACGACTAAACAGGACTTTAGTTGAGCGAGCTAGGTGTATGATGTTTTATGCTAACCTAGATAAAAAATTTTGGGCTGAAGCTGTAGCTACAGCAGCTTATATTATGAATCGCACCCCTACCAGATCAATAGATTGGAAGACGCCTATGGAGTTATGGACTGGAAGAAAACCTAATCTATCACATATGCGTATCTTTGGCTCTGAAGTAATGGTACACATACCAAAAGAACGACGCCAAAAGTGGGATAAGAAAGCTACAAAAATGATATTTGTAGGCTACTGTGAGACTTCTAAGGGCTACAGGTTGATGGACATGAAAAGTCATAAAGTGATAAAAAGTAGGGATGTTACATTTATGGAGAAGTCAAAAACAGATGATATTAATTTGCTAAAGTCACCTCATGTAATCATTACAGAGAAACAGGATGATACACCATGCCAGAGTTCACAGCCACCGTGCCAGAGTACACAGCAGCTGCCGGAGGAGCCTGGTGAGGTCACTGCCGCATCCCAGGAGACAATTTAGAGTGACTGTGAGACTGACACTGATTTCAATGAATCTTACCGACCTTCCAGGTATGTTACAACAGATTCTTTTCAAAATATTGGACTGAGGCCTCGGCAGAGAAGGGGCCATGTAGAATCTTCCGATGTAACACAATCAAAATCTAAGCATAGTTATTATTGTTTATATACAACAATGGATGATCCTCAGACATTAGAGGAAGCTATGGCATCTCACAATGCAGAAATGTGGACACAGGCCATGAAGGAAGAGTATGACTCTCTTATTAAAAATAACACTTGGAGCTTAGCTGACCTCCCATCCGGCAAGAAAGCCCTACCTTGCAAATGGGTATTTAAAACGAAGGCTGATGTTAGTGGTAAGATTAAATTTAAAGCTAGGCTAGTTATTAAAGGCTATGCCCAGAAAAAGGGGACAGATTATAATGAAACATATTCCCCAGTTGTGAGATATTCATCCATACGTTATTTATTTGCTTTAACAGCAAAATATGATCTCAATGTCGATCAGATGGATGCTGTTTCAGCCTTTTTACAAGGTGACATTGATGCGGAGATTTATATGACACAGCCGCCTATGTATGAGCAAGGCACTCGGATATGTCATCTGCATAAATCTATATATGGACTTAAACAGGCTAGTAGAATATGGAATATTAAATTAGATAGTGTATTAAAAGAAATTAACCTGTTTAGATCAAAGATAGATCCATGTGTGTATTATAATAACAATGATTTAACATTCATTGCTATATGGGTCGATGACCTCATGCTTTTCACATCTAAAGCTTCTGTAAAAGACAGTTTGAAGGAAAAACTAAAATTTCATTTCCATATGAAGGATTTAGGCATGGCTCAACAGTGCATTGGACTCAATATTACTAAATTAAATGGAAAAGTGGAAATCGATCAACATAAATATATTTCAGAAATTTTACAAAGGTTCAATATGGCTGACTGCAAACCGGCAAAAACACCAATAGAAGTTGGAATCAAATTTAGTACATATGAAGAAAGTGAGATTAATTATGATATCCCATACCAAGAAGCTATTGGCAGTCTACTCTATGTCGCTCAAGGTACACGACCAGACATTGCTTTTGCCGTCAACACATTGAGCAGATTTAATAAGCAACCTACAACAGAACTTTGGACTGCAGTAAAGAGGATTTTTAGATATCTTCAAGGAACAAAGGACCTAAAGCTCACATTTGAGAGAGGTATTGATGAAACAATAACTGGATACTGTGATGCTGATTGGGCCAGTGACACTCTTGACCGCAAGTCATGTACTGGATATGTTTTCATGTACCAAGGAGGAGCCATATCTTGGAGCTCACGTAAACAGCCAACGGTGGCCCTCTCAACTGCTGAAGCAGAGTACATGGCGATGGCTTCCGCAGCCCAAGAAGGTTCATGGCTGCGACAACTGCATATTGAACTTGGTCAACAGCAAGTAAAACCAATCAACATATTTTGTGATAATCAAAGTGCTATAAAATTATCTGCTAGTGATTGTTATTTACCTAGATCAAAACATATTGATATCAGATATCATTTTCTTAAAGATCTTGTGAATAGTTCTAAGTTAAAATTTTGTTACTGTAAAGGAAGCGAAATGGTCGCTGATATTTTAACAAAAGGTACTACTGTACACAAACATGTATTCTGTTTAAAGTCAATGGGTTTGCGCTCTGGTGGGGAGGATGATAGTGTATAGAGCGCACATTGCAATTATTTGATTATCTGTGTTTTGTTTGTGAGAGTGTATCTGTCATTTCGTTCCTTTTTGCTTGTCATTCTTTGTCTGTACCTGTGTCTGTTCAACCTTCATTATACTGCGTCACACAAAAAACGTTTCTACTTTTATTTCCGAAATCCAAGATAATCCAGACAAAAATATAATCCACAACCTTTCATTACGAATATACGTCTTTATTGATTTATTTTGGGAAATTTCGATGACGGAAAGAAACATTTACAAGTCTATCTGTATGAGGATAGTGTTTAAATTATTAAATATAATGTATTCTATCTCATTCTCTCGCAGGCTTATTCCTATAGATTTAATTATTAGTTTATCTATTTTTAGTGTCCCTTTTGCGTTACATTACGTTTCAAATCACAATTATACTAAAGAATTTTCAATTCAAAAATTTATAGCAAAAAGGAAACCAACTTCACGAGTAACTAAAAAGCAACAAATAAACATTATCTACAACATCTTAAAGTCAGTGCCAAGTACGTCATAAAAAAAACTATATTTTGCTTTGTGGCTGTTCTTTAGGTTTATCTTGTATCTTGACACCGACTCCAGGATATGGTGGAAAATTTTGTTTTTCCGTTTTAGTTAGTCTTGAAGCCTGTTAAGAGAATGTTAATTCTTCCTTGTTACTAGAGAATTTTTGTTTTTCACTTTTACGTTAAATATATACAAGTATATGGTATCCAATAACCATATTACTAACCTATATGAATTTATGCTGAAGCTATACTACTCAACTTAATAAGAATGATTAAAATCAGTTCAAAAACTAAAAAATGTGGCTGAAAATACATAATAAATAACATATTAAATATATATCGCTCACTCTTTGAAGTAGGTTAATAAAAAGCGAGTTTTCTTTACGGAACCCTTGAACTGGAGATCCAAGTTAATTTCAAAACGCATTCGCGGACCCAACACGGTCGGTGACTAACGGTGGTCCCTTCGCGAGGGCCTCCCTTTTATCAGCCAAACTATCTTGTACACGTGACATAGCAGTAATGGGGATCGACATTAGCCTATTTATATTATAGTGGCCTCTTATCTGATTTTGCCTCTCCCACAATTATTAATAGGGTTGACAGAAAATTGACTTAAGTTGCAAGTTTATATGTTTCTTTGGGTTCAACAAGCATATTAAAATTGAGATCATGGAGGAAAAATACTGAAAACCTCATAAGCCTATATGACTAATGGCCGATTCCTATATCTTATTATTCATTCACTTGCCAAATGGTAGAGCATTTGCCCGACTGGATGGCTACCATCCCTGGTCTAAAGTATGTCCCCATAGCAACCTTGAATTGTGTTTCGGCATTAGTAACCAGGTTCCAGTCTCCCTTAAGAGTGCAGCAACGCATTTGTAGCACCTTTGGTGTTGCAAATGTTCATAGGCGATGGTAACCACTTTCTATCAAGTAGGCCATCTGCCTGTCTGCTGAACTCCTACAATAAAAAAAAACTTGCCATAACATCGGTTGAATTTTGATATTACTTACATTGAGCTAATGTCAAATTTTAACCAATAGTAACGGTCGGTGAGATTAGGAACCGGTCATAGATGGCGACACGGGTCATTCGTTCTTCTCTCGCTTACAATAAAGTGCTATCTATGATAGATAGATACTTTATGTATCCGCAGTACCTAAATGACGAAAACAGTTCAAACTTGTCACTAACCAGATTTTTAAATTTATTTCAAATCCAACAGTAAGAAAACAAGCTTCTAGCATCCATCGCCCAGCTATCCCTTTTACCGTTGGCCATAAAAAATAATAGGCCGACATCTGAAGCGATAGGAGATAGCTGACCGACTTCCCTTATCAGAGTCTACGTTTGGAGTAATAAATCTTCTCTTTATCACACGCATCTGTCGTCTAATTGGTTGAGATTGTCTTAAAAACATACCGAAATAATGATAACAATGTTTTCCATACTTTAACATAAATTTTATTTAAAAAGTCTACGTGTGTGCAGTTCACACGCTTAGAAGTGGAGCTTCAGAGAATACATTCAAATATCATTCTTCTTTAACTTTTATTAATCTTATACTAACACTAGCTGTCCCGGCAGACGTCGTCCTGCCCGGTAAAAAATAAGGGTTGATCGTAGAAGGGTGAAAATTGAGGATTGTATGTATTTTTGTATGTTGTATCATAAAAAAATATAATTAAAAATTTTGTCTAAATATAAATAAAAAAATTTAGGGGTGGACTACCCCTAACATTTAGGGGGATGAAAAATAGATGTTGGCCGATTCTCATAGATACCGGATAAGCACAAAAAATTTCATCAAAATCGGTCAAGCCGTTTCGGAGGAGTATGGCAACGAAAACTGTGACACGAGAATTTTATATTTTAGAAGATATAAAGCTGAAAAGTTTGATTGAAATCGCTAAACTAAGGAACTTCTGGTCTGATTAGAAAAATTCTTTCAATGTTAGATCGCCCATTTATCGAGGAAGGCTATATCACCACGCTAAAACCAATCGGAGCGGGGCACCAATGAAGAATGATTCGAATTCGGGGGTTTTAAAAGCATATTGCACGCGGACGACGTCGCAGGCACAGCTTTCCTTTAGCCTACATCCGTCACAAAAATTATAATACAAAATAAACTTCTTTAGTATCACTTCCAATTTTTCGCCGTTTTAGTCTGAAAAATATTATCAGTTTTATTTTGGTCCAAATTGGATCAATGTTTAGTTATTGGTCTTATTGCCTCTTTAATCCTTGCTGTACAATATAAAACTCTATCTCGTTCTCTCGCAGGCTTAGTCTTATAGATTTATCTCTTTTAGTGTCGCTATTCCGTTTCATCGAGTTTCAAATCATAACGATTCCACGTTTGACTCCAGAAATCTTAAAATATATTTTAAATACATATAATCCAACTATTGGGTAGGTAGTAGGTATATAACGTGTGTACCAAAATTAATACGATGACCGATATACACAGGCAGGCAGACAAACCCGCACACAGCTAACAAGCCTGAATAGGTTACATACTCTCCGTAAATTTTCCTATAATTTTTTAAATATTATAAATTATATACAGTAATAATTTTTATCTATAACAGCCAAACCTGTTAAAAACTATATAATTTTTAACAGATTTATAGTATTATAACAGTTATACAAGTAACTGTCTCAGTTATAGAGGTAACTATGATGATAAATTGAAAGAACGAATCCCAGATATAGAGGTTTGCTTCGTCCCACTAACAGGGGTAATTCAGTGCCAGTGTTGGGACCTCAGCATGACTTCCAGTTATGGAGGTTTCTCACTTATCCAGGTCCCACTTAACCAAGTTTCATGTAATTTAAAACTACAGCCGTGTTATGTGCAAGACGGTTGAGATTCATTTCAATGACGCGGGGTCGAATCCTAACTTAGGAGCATGCATATTTAGGCATTGGATGTGCCGACGGCGAAGGAAAACATCGTGAGAAAACCTGCACATCGAGTATACGATGTGTGAAACCCGCCAATCCGCCTTAGACGACCATAGCAGGTACACTGCATTCCTCTAATAAAATGGAGAGTTGTTTATCGGCAGCTACATTATTAAAATGAAATGAAGTTACAATAAAAAATTGTTACTAATATAAAAATTAGATAAGAATAAAAAGCGTTGAAAAGTCATCTTTACATAACAGTGGATCTTCATGGTATTTATTGGTCCACCTAATTGGAACAGATATCACGCTTTTGATTCCCGACAAGGCAAAATTCGTAAAACAAACTTTCCTTTATTTAATATGGTCTGACATCGGCGCTAGAGTTTTCGTTATACTATTTATATTATCCATAATAGAAGCATAACTTGATAATCTTTGGAATTTAAAATAAATATATATGCCAATATTATTTATTTTAAACTACAAAACAAAATTATCTTACATAAAATCAATCATCCAACGCTTAGTCTATTATAAAAAATATTTAGAATACCAACCAGTAAAAAACCAAATAAAAACACAATCCTTCCACAAAAACACAATGACTCAGAAATATATATCACATCCATCAAAGTTTGAGTCGTCACAAAAACATCACATTAAAAAATTCACACCACCTAGACACAAGTCGAGAAATACTAGAACGCAGTGAAATTTCACAGATCGCGATATTTTACAAGTCCAAAGCCCGAACGAATAAAACAACCTCTACGCGCAAAAGCCGAAGCTTGACTGAAACGACCAAGGGAACTTGGAGAGGGGAAGCTCGGGGAAAGGGGAACCTCTCCAGCCGAGTAGATAACTTTTGATCTTTTTGGTGCTATAGATTTTAATGACGCCACATCTGGATGTTAAAGTCTTTATAAAAACTTAAGTTAAGTGTTAATGCATGTCAAGGTTTTAGTGTCGAGAAAAAGTGTCGTTGAGGTTGCGGGTGACATTTTTAAAAATAGACTTCACAAAATTGATTGGTGTGGTTCGATTGGTGACACAGTTAGACATCTTGGCTGGATGACAGATGTCGATGAAAGAAGATTTGAATTTGGGATCTGTCGTTCGAAATTTGAAAGCTTTAGTAACATGTTCCATTCTGGAATGTTTCACAGAATTAATTTGAGTGGTTGAAATGTTGGTAGAAGTTTTGAACTTGGAATCGGTCGTTCGAAATTTGAAAGCTTCATTAGGATATTCCAGACTGGAATATTTCGGAGAAGAATAATTCATTTATGTGCTTAAATTATGGAATAGGTTTTGAATTTGAAATCTGTCGTTCCTTTGAAAGCTTTATTAGGATATTCCAGTATGGAATATTTCGGAGAATTAATTAATATGGTTAAATCATGGAAAAGGTTTTGTATTTGAAATCTGTCGTGCCAAATTTGAAAGCTTACAGTTACAGTACAGGATGTATCAGACTGGAATGTTTCGGGGAATTAATTAGTACGGTTGATATTCTGTTGTTCAAAATTTGAAAGGTATAGTAACTCGTATTCCATCCAGCCTGGAACGTTTAAATAATGGAAATTTCGAATTTGGCATCTGTCGTTCGACATTTGAAAGCTACAGCAGAGTGTTCCGGCCTGAAATGTTTCGAAGAATTAATTAGTGTATTTGAAACGTTGGATATTGACAGAGTTAGATACTTTGATGACTTGACAGATCTTGATGAAAGAAATGTAATGGTATGACAAGGAATGATTTTGATACTTGAAACTTTGACCATGCTTTTGTAACGACTAAAAAAATAAAATGTACATAGTACATACATGAATATGGCGGCCAAACAACGTTTTTTTCCCAAGTATATGAGTATTGTGTACATTGTACCACTCATAAGCGTGAGTTTTTGATAAAGTCGATTCACCGTAAACCTTCTATAACATTTCAGTGTCTCCGAACACGGAATTCCATTGGCGATGCCTAATTTAAGACACTCTTTGTTCGATGTTTTTGTTCATAACGAAATTTGCAATACAGACTAACTGTGATCTAACTAAAAACAGCACTGTATTTAAACTAAATGACCGATGCAACTCAAACTTTGCGCCAAAATGAAAAACAGTTGTGCCAATCTACAAAAAAAAAGTGGAACTATAAACAAATCGACCATTCCCGATACCTTTTTGACAGAATGTAGATAGACTATACCTTCCTATTAAGTTACATTAGAAGACTTGCAATTTCTAAGAAAAAGTTATTCAGACTTAGACAGACAGACGATAGACGGACAAACATGAAGATTATAAAAGGAATTCCTTTTTTACTATAATATAACATATATAGGCCCTCGAGTACTAACGGGCCTGTTCTTAATATTAAAAAAAATATGAAGTCAAAATTAGACATAATAATGTTATAAATCTCATAATTCTTATATAGGTACATAAATAGGATATTTTCAGCCGACACAAATGAAGAAACTTAATATCATTTTATAAAACGCAGCCACCTAGAATTTACACGAGCGTAGCAAGTCATGACGTCATCGCTTTGAAGAGTGAAATAGCGTATAAATTACTGTTTAAATAGAAATTTAAACGCCTTTGAACACTCTTTTACAATTTAGTAGATGAAACATGTGACAATAAATTATGAAATTAATTTAAGTACATATAAAAGAGCGGGCAATAAAATACCGTGTTATCAAGATACTTTTAAAATATGAAATGCTTTAATTAATGTTTAAATCTAAATAACATGTTATTTGACTCACTTAAGGTATTATATTACCTATCATATATTAACGTCATGCCTCAGTCGTACAAAATCTAGGCGCCTTCGGCTTTTTGTAGGATCGTAAAACGTATGTCACTTAATTTAACTCTAGGGCAAATATCCTATTACAGGATTTCATGATAAAACTGCCTTTAACGGTTTTAAGCGCGGTTTTTTCTTTGATTTTTATGTAAATCTTGGCCATTTTTCGTTAGCCGTAATCACGGAAGACACGGCTACTTAAAAGTGGCCGCAACGTTGAAATAAAAATCAAATGATATATCACGCTAGGGCTCCCAAACAAGCTTAAAACCGTTAAAATTACGTTTTATAATGAGTACTTGTCGCGAAAACTTGAGAAAATAGTATGGAAGAAGAAGACTAGTAAAGATTCAATCAACTCAACTACAATTATGCAACGGTTCTCTAAAACAATTGTTCGGCGTACGATAATGATGTAGCGGGAAGTTATCCTCTACGGTACGGCATGGGGTTGCTTAAGAATTAGAGGTTGGCAACGCGTTCGCAGCGCCCTTGGTGTTGCAAACGATCGTAGTACGGTAACCGCTTCCCGGCAGAGGGGTCGTGTGCCTGTTTGCCTGCTACAGGCAAACGAATTCAATATAGAAATAGAAAATGTAGTTCCGAAAAGCAACTAAACCCTACATCACTAGATACAGTCGCATGTTACTGACTTTTTTATATTTAAAACATTATTTTTCACTATGAAAATCATGAAAAATTTAAAGTTTTTTTGAGTTCTTTTCAGCTCTTAGAAGGTGTACAAAAATGTTTGATTGCATCATCCTTTTAGAGGACAAAGTCTATACCATAAACTTTTATGTAATAAACAATTAATTAATGAAAATAAACCAAGTTATCAATAAGTGATTACAGACTTTTTGACAAATCACTGCCACCGGGAAGCATTCCCAGGTTGCATTGCTACGCTGTATGGCATTGCTTATTGGCTAGAAGAAATATGAGCCAACCTACTGGTAATGGGTGGCGCCATAGAATATGTTTTAAATGTTAAAATCAAAATACAAGGGGAAGAAACTATAGCGCTAGCTAGGAATGCTGTGTTAAAATATTTGTCGGAATTACATTTTCGTATTCTTCTTTCCTGTTACCAGTGTATTAAATCTCATTTAATTCATTACAAAATTTCAGTACGTCACATTATTATAACCATAATATTCTTCTTTCCTCTAACTGTGTCTTTGTCTTACTGAGCATGCACTGTTTGCTACAACTCCCTCGATTCTTCGAAAAGTAATTCTGTGACATACTTCTCTATAAAACTTATAAAAAAATAACTTGAGATATAAATAAAATAAGAAATATAAAGGAAATCAATTCTTAAGTAAACGTGTTGTGGGGAGTTTTTTGCCGCTTCTTCTCCTTAACAGCTATAACACGTTGCGAAGCAGTGTACATTGAATAGGAAGTAAAATGAAGTTTTAACTTACATGTATGACCCTCAAAAAGTGTTCTCTAGTGGAACTTATTTAGAAAAATACTTTTGAATTTGAAGTATTTTCATTTTTGTAACTACTGTAGTTCGTGAAATAATCAATTATGACATACAAACAACAGAGCAAGACCTAAGTATTCCTTTTTACACTTAGGTAATAATACCTGAATTGTAATAATTTATCTAACTATCTATATATGTATATATATAAGCAAACTTTGTTTTCTTAGTCCGAGGTAAACTCAAAAACTACTGGACCGATCAGCATGAAACCACAACCATTCGACGCAGAATTAATCGTAGATGGTTATAGGCTATATATTTTTCAAATTCTTTGAGGCCTTTGCCATGTTTTCACAATTTGTTTGTTTTGTGGTATTGAGCGGTGGCTGCGGCGGACTGAGGTGGTTGCAGTATTAAAACTACATTGTCCAGAAGTGTATGATGTATTTATTCTGTTACAAAATGAAAGCCTAATGTAGTATATATTATTGCTAAGTGTGAAAATACTTAATTATTGTGCGCTGGCCTCCCTAACAATAAACAATACAAACGCTTACATACTACAGTTTATTAATTTATTTGCTCCCATAAAACAAAAGACAGGCATTTATCCTTGGTTCATTTGTTTTCTAGCTCATAAAAGAGGAACATGATTTAACATAACCTCTATGTTAGAAACAACTATAGTCATTTATGTTTACACTACCTTTTTTATGTGAACCTCAGAGGAAGAAATTAATTACGAACTTCACGTTGCCTAATTTTTTAGCTACTTAAATAGCGCTCTCCATGCGGATGATTTTCACTTATAACAAACCGTGATCCGTTTTTAAAAACTCTATAATGTCATTCGCCCGGCGAAGCAGGCGGGAACAGCTAGTATATAAATAAATAATAATCCATAATACCTAATAATGATACAAGATTTTTTTCTAAAATTACCAAATATCAGAATTCAACAGTTTTTGTAAAAGCAATATTCACATTAAATACAAACAATAACAATAAAGATTGTAATATCTGTAATACAAGATTTGCCTCTTGTAAGATATTGCGTTTTATTCAAACGTATTATTTCCCCATCATACGAGCCCATCCCGGCAGCTGGTGTTGCCAAGTTAATAAGTTTTTAAAGCAAATATGAAATATAAATAATAATTGATTATGAATAAGTCTGTAATCATATAAAGACTAGACTCACTAGCGTCAAATCAAACATATTTGATAAATCTATTTTACCACTATTATCTTAAATAATATGGCAGCAAAAGTTTGTAATTATTTGAGTAATTCAGAAAAAAAACCTTAATATTCTTATATAACATAAATTAATATTAAATTTCTAATTTCGCTGTTGATTTTTTGAGTGCATAAATAATAACTATCTTCACCATTACTACTAACTTACTAACACTTATTTTCTATTTTATACAAAACCTTATTTTAATCTGAATTACAAATTAATCTAAAAAACTGAATTTAAGAGTTTTCTAGTGAGGCGGCCTGTTTTTTGGAGAATCAATAAGGACAAGACATGCTAGAGAGGAGGTTGGTAGTTAACAGTCGAAATGCAGTTGACAGTTTTATTTGATAAACAGAATATTTATTAACGTAATAGTTATGTATAAAATAAAACTTACATAAGAGTGTCTAAATATGAATGATACTTAAATAATACAATTAATTTATGCAAATAAATAAAATTGAATCGTCTGTTTGTAGGCTTCTGGATAAGACCAATACAGTTTGTTTTTAGGATATAATTTATTTTTAGGTTTTATTTA